>CM031863.1:34793144-34920317 GCA_018697195.1 Certhia americana | reverse complement strand
CCCCCCCCCCCCCCCCCAGCTCTTCTCAGCATTGTTTTTCAGCAATAATTAAGGAACTCTTCTTAGAAATTGACTTACATGTAGAAGCTTGCACTTCTGAAGTCTTAGGAAAAGACACAGGCACTTAATTCACAACACAAATGCTGCAGACAAAGCTGATGAGGGGAAGTTGAGCTTGAGGCGTCTGTGGGCCATACTATCCTGACCCTCACAGTAATTCCTAGTCTTTCTAATGGTAAAAAGTCCCAAGTGTTTTTTTCTTTCATGACCTTCCTGCTTCTTAAACTGTTAAAAAGAAAGTTCTTTCTCTGATAAAGTCAGATCAATACTTAAGAGAAGGAAAACTGGAAACGTATTTTTTGTGTTGCAGGGGGTTCCAATGCAGACTGGGATAATTTACATCACAATGATCTGCCCTGTAGCCGCAGAGAAGAGCTGCAGAAAGCACAATGCAAGGAAACATTTGAGTGCCCTGGCTGAGGGTGAGCAGTCTGTTAGTAGTTACAGGGCAGAGGCTGCGGGTGCCCGGCTGCTGCAGTGTGTGCCAGCACCGCGTGTTACTTCTAAAAATAGGGCACGCTGGAACCAGGGAAAGGAGAAACAAAGCAACCAAAAGTCATTTGTCACATTTGTCATCTTTCAGTCTTACCCAAAAAGGTAACCTGCACAAACAAACGGGAAGATGTTATCTCATCCCCTCAGGCCTCTGCCAGCCCAGGAGGGACACCCAGCTGGTCACCACCAGCACAACCTTCACCAAGTCACTTCTGCCTGTTTCTCTGACCACCCTTCCTTTGTATTGTTTACTTAGATTAGGTTCCTAAAGGCACTTGGGCACCTAATGCCTCTGTGGACACATCCTGAAGCCCACCAGGTCAGGTACTGTCCCTCACACTGTGCACAGCCCAGATTTGATCTCACCTGCTGCACCTCACTACTGATCCCAGAATGATCATCACAGCTCAGCTCTGAGCTCTTCTGTTCTACACATGAACAACAACCACAGGGCCCTGCGGGAGTCAACAAATGAATTCACTTCTTTTATATAATCACAAATGTCAGGATAAGGATTCAAACAGAAGGAAGAGCAGATTGAGGATCCATGTCACAAAACCACCATACGTAATCCTATCCACAACAATGACAGCTTGACTTTAACTGTAAATTTCATACAGAAGAAAATGTATGGAAACATCAGTTGTTCTGAGACCAGAAACCTCCCCCAGTATTTGCTGCTTAGCAGAGCAGGCTCAGGACACCTTGACTTTCATGATCTTTAGCAGCCTTGTATGGCCACATCCAGAGCAAGGGCACCACAGGAAAATTCTGGACAGTTGAAAGGATGCTCCAACTTGGACCAGGAGCTGGGCAGCTGCAAACACACTCAGAGTCACAAAATGTAATTCTTCCTTATGAAAACAAAGGCTGAAAGGTGACCTTAGTGCACATGTGAGCTTACATACAGCAGCCAAGGTAGCTCCTCAGCCTTACAAGATAAAGGTGTCATCCACTCCACCCTCTGGTAGCTGGAGAAACTCGGTTCTCTAAAAGCTGCAGTCTCATGGTGGTATCTCCTTAAATGCTGGTGGTGCACCACCTGGATTTTTCAGATGCTTTGCAGAAGAACTACTGGGAAAACCCCTTGCATCTGTAATACACAAATCTGCTCACATGCTGGGTATAGGACAATCCATCTCCTGATACCTCAACACCTCTTTAAGAATGTTAATATTTTTTATTATTTCTGTGTTTCTATAGGGGGTCTTCTGGCCTCAGAAGATGGAATCTGCCCTAGCTAAGCACTGCTGCGGTGTCCTTATCCCATCCCTGAATAGAGGCCAATGAATAACATGCCCCATTTGGCAAGTGCTTTCTCAAGTGTAAACATGTGCGTTTTTAAAATGCCCCTCCCCAATCCTTCTTACAAAAATAAACCAAACTCACCATATTAACTGATAAACTGTGTACTAAAGTGCTGAAAAAATCCAGCAATAAATAATAAAAGCACAGCTCTGCATTTTAAAAGAAGCCTTGGAACAGAAAGAGAGGTTATCTTTAGCTCCCAGGAAGAGCAAGGATAAAACAGCAGTAACATTGTGCACTATGTTTTAAAACCTTGGTGAAATGAGAAGAAAAGGCACTGTAAGGTTTCAAATTATTACATGGTATAGTATAAGTTCTATAGGGATTGAAATGCTCATGTCTTTTTAAACACTTACATCCTTCAGGTAATTTTTCTATTACATGCAGTAAAGAAAAAAAGTACCCAGACATGTTTTCATTGCTCACCTGAAGGAATTTCAGGAAAAAAATTCAAAGCCTTCATTTGGGGGTTTTTAAATACGTGTTATACATTTAGGAAAAAAGAACAAATCAAAATGAGCAGTAAATGTAGCAATTAAAAGCAGATATTTGAAATAATAGATGTTGATAATCTGCAGTTCAGTCGAGGGTCACCATGATGGTGCAGGGGCTGGGGTACATGCTTTGGGAGGTGCTGGATGGTGGATGGTCGCTGGGATACAGAAGAACAACAGGCATAAACTGAAACTAAACAGGTTTACAATGGATAACAGGAAACTTTTGCACAATGAGAAGAGCTGAGCAGTGGAAGTGGTTGCCCAAAGAGGTTGGGCCACTCTCTCCGTGCTTGGAGGTTTCCAGGAGCAAGCTGGATAAAGCTCCCTGTGGTCTGATGTCACATCTGCCCATGCTTTGGGCAGGAAGGTGACTAGAGACCTCCTGCAGTTCCTCCCAACCTGATCTGCTTTATGATCCTGCTTTCCCCTCAATGCCCAAGGCAAGGGAATTCTGAGGAAAATGGGAAAGCAACCAGGTATATGAGCTAGTAGAGAAGAAGAAAGAGTAATGAGAAATCTTTCCCTGTCATTCTGTGGGAGAATGCATTGTAAAATATAGATAGATGCTGCAGGCAATCTTTCCCCTGGTTAAGTTGCAGCTGTGTAAGACAGGTGAAGAGCACTGAGGGAAAAAGAAGCATGGAATGCTGATGTGTAGTGACCAGTCACAAAAGAGAAAAAGGGCACTCAAATGTTATGCATGTGAGAAGGGCATACAAGGTTGTACTGGGGAATAATAAAGTGCTGATGTTTGAAACTACTCACGGTGTCAGTCATGTGTCCTCCGTCATCATTCTTCAAGGTTATGCAGTTCCATGAGTAAAGTTTTGGACATTGTCTATTATGAAAGCAGAACAACTTACAGTGTAATCAGGGGGGAAAGGATGTGGTAAAATTGCTTTCTCAAAACAAACACCTCATTCACATAGAAACAGGTGCTACAGTTGAAATGGACATTGGAAGCGGTGGATATGAAACTTTAGATCTCTAAGCATCAGGTAAAAGAGCAAACATTCTCTGGTGTTGGTCTTGGAGTGTTGAGTTCTCTAACATAAAACAAGAAGCTCCAAAACCTCAGGCACTGTATCCCAAGAGCTGCTCTAGTGAGACTCTAATCCTTTCCTGAACAGGGTGAAATGAATAAAGAAAACTTCAAGGATTTTAAAGTGGGTTTATAGTCAGTCACTGCTCAGTCAGATGTGTGCCTTTCCAACAGTGAAGGTATTGTTCCAATAATTTATTTGAGACTGTCCTCAAGGAGTTCAATTTTAGGAGGAGTTAATTCATGTTTAATTCAGAGAATTAAGAGGCACAGAGAAACTTAGCCAATACATAGAGGGTTTTTTAAAAAAAATCTCTCTATTCCCAGATGTTGAGACAATTTATGATTCTGTTCGGGTTGTCTTTGTTGTCAATGTTCAAAAATATTGGATTGAAATACAACTTCAGATTCATGGGGAAAAAAACTCCCAAACATTTGGAGAGATCACTTCAAATGAAAGCATCTCCAGTGTTAAGGCAGACTCCCATCTTGTACAAACCCACTCCAACAACACATACCATCAGAGACCCTGACATCAAACAGGCAGAGCAACAGATTCAACTGATGGAACTGCTCCTGCAGCCTTGAAATGATGCTGTGGCTGGATCCTCTAATTACTGCAAGCTGATTGTTGCAATCTTCGTATCAAAACTTGGGTTTCTCTCTCACTTCAAACGTTTCCAAATCCACGGGAACTTAGGCGTTGTTCTACATACAGAAAGGGCCTTCACCAGGAGGAAATCTCAGTTTCAGGCACAGAGATTTCAAAATAAATGGAAGTTTAAGAGATCTGTGTGCCCATCCCTGTGGGCCAGAGGCAGGGACACAGGCTGTTCGGAGAAATAGCTTTGTGGGGGATGCATCAAGCTGCAGGAAGGGTACTTTACTCTGGGAAGATAGAGAGCAAAGGGCTGTGATTAAGTCAGGTTTTAGGAGAACAAACAGAACTTAAAACAGTGGAAAGACAGAAACTGCAGTGTCACAGCTGGAGGGTTTCCATCTCTGATGTGTCCCACAATCTGTGTCTGCACAATGTCTCTAAGAAATCTAACCTAGAAAAGTGCTAGCATAGAGGAAAAAATTCTTAACATATAAAACCCCTTGTCTTCTGCACTCAGTACAGAGATATTTAATACTAGTGAGTGTGGAAAGGGGAAATCAGCTGGCAGAACAAAATCTATCTGTATTAATAAATATCTGAATAGAAATCTGCCTTCAGGCTTGTTATACAAACTTGAGGATGAAAAGTCTTATTCACAGTTCTTAAGATGATTTTCTACTTTTCTTTCTATTAAGGTACACATTTGCAGCATATAAAATTATGGTTATGGAAGAATATTGTGGGAATTCAAAATACATTCTAGTTTAAATACAGAAAAGTGGTTAGTGGAGCATTTAAGAACAAGGCTTGTATCATATTGCACAGATTAGGATTCACTGATATCTCCAGACAAATTTCAGGAAGAACCAGCATTTCTGTCAGAAAGAAGAAGTTACAGAAACTATTTGCCTTTGGAGACTGATTCTGGTGTTTTTCTTATCTTAAAGTCAGGTTCCCATTAAGTCTTTGGATTTACTGTGAATGTGTTGTAAATCTTGGGAAATGCCAATATTTTCCTCCCTTTCTTTCCCATTTATTGCAGCATACTTCTGCTTTCTGACAGCCTCCATAATTGGTGGGAAGTAAGAGAAAAGCCCAGCTTGGTGCTGAATCTATCTAACAGCGAGTTACGATTGCTGGAGGATCTGAACTCAGCAAGGAACAGGCTGGATTTTCCCAAAAGGTAGTAATCTCTTTTATTTTGCCTTCAGGGGCTTGGGAGGAGCCTGTGAGCCAAGGGAAGGGTCCACACTCAGCTCAGTGCAGAACCCCAGTGTCTGTGCCAGATTCAGGGGCTGCTGTGGCACACAAGGGAAGCAGGTGGTTTTGAGGGATTTCCACCACTTCTTCCCTCTTATATACACCAGACCTTTTAATTCTGTGGGTTTAGCCAGCTAACTTCCATCTTTCCTGATTAAGGAATACAAGGAGGTAACCTGCCCGGGATAAGCTTCTGCTGTGTACTACTAATAGAGCAGAGGAATCACTCTGAGCTGCAAGTTCAAAGACCAAATCCACTCTGACCCCACAATGATTTAGAGAATATTCAAAATTTGCAGGGCACAGCCATTAACACCAGGGCTAACAAAAAAGAAACCACCTGAAAGGTTTCCCTTTGGAGTTACTATTCACTTACTGATAAGTGTGAGTTCCTTTCTTGGTGTTCTTTTTCACACTTTTCAAATGGTGTTTCTCTGGATTGCTACCAGTTGTCATTCATTCCTATTGCAGAGGAAAACTAAACAAATCAGAGTGATGCAAAAAACCAAGAAGATAACAGCTTGAGATTTATAGCAATAAAAGATGTATTTCCATCTAGTAAGAAGCCCTTAAAATTTAAAAGCAAACCAAATTTATAGCTGTATAGATGCACATCATCAAAATAAAACTTATCAGTTCAATTATTCTCGCTGAAGTTCAATCACCCTAAGACTCCACTCATTTTAAAAATAACATGAAACAATGCTTATTAAGCTTTCTGAACTATATCTTTGGACATGTATTTAAACTTTTGAAGCAATTTATATAAAATTCAGATTTTGGTTCCTTTAGGAAAACACATTAATGAATTTTATGCTTATTTAAGACAGGCAGATTCTTCCTCATAGATTCACATGCTAAACAGAAAATTGTTTAGATGATTTCAAGCATTATTGCTCTCTGATATTCATGCAGCAGCAAATGAATAAAGAAAATGAAGTAAATTCTTCCTATGGAGTTCACTTAAAGAGCAATGTTCTGAAGTTATTCTGAATTCTATTTAAAAAGCAGGGTGGATTTGTTAATTCCTTTTAGAAGCAAAGCAAAAGCTACTTATCAAAATGATGCAAATCAAGCAGGAAGCTCTGCCTGTGTCTCTATTTATTTCATGAGCTGTTGCATTAATATATAGAATCATAGAATACTTTGGGTTGTAAAAGCCCTCTCGAGATCATCAAGTCCAACTCTATCTAACATTGCCAAGCCCATCACTAAACTGCTTCCTTAGGCACCACATGTACACATTTTTTGAACACTTCCATGATGACCACACGACTTCCCTGGTGTCTTGGGGTTGCAGTGCAGAATGTAACCAGAGGTGTGTGTTCTATCACCAGCTGTTGAAACCACGTTGAGCAGTGTTCTTTATCCCTTCCATGACCTATCCCTCGTAACTCCAGGGGGATATCCTCTGTCAGTGAGTCAACTGTTAAAAAACCCACTGGGGCAGTTTTCTTGATCTCTTCCACAACCCATTCTCCCTCCAGGGGGATATCTTCTGCTAATGGGCCATTGAGTGTCACTGTAAGACTGATAAAATTTCATCATCCCATTGGGAAATGCTCCAGCCAGGAGGAGGAGCCAAGTATTCCTACCTGGATAAAATCTGTGATTTGGAACACCAAGGCAGCCTTTTCACTGGATTCTCAGAAGAAGACCAGGCCCATCTCTCACCACTTGACCTTCAGAGGAAACCTACACCTTTCTACAGGATCACTGCTCCAACAGAATCACATCTGCCACTCCAGGAGGACTGCAGCCACCGTTTAATGGCACTGCTGCAAACACCCTGACCCACAGGGGGCCAGGTTGTATTCTGACTGTCAGTGGGTTTGTTTTTTTGTATTCCTGCATTTTAATTTTAGATCTCTTAGTAAAGAACTGTTATTAATATTCCCATATCTTTGCCTGAGAGCCCTTTAATTATAATAATTCAGAGGGAGGGGATTTACATGTTCCATTTCAAGGGAGGCTCCTGCCTTCCTTAGCAGACACCTGTCATTCAAACCATGACACCTGGGCAGTCTGTTCCACTGCTTGACCACCCTTTCAGTGAAGGGATTTTTCCTGATTGTTCCTTGTGCAGAGTTGTTCCTTGTGGTGATCAGCCAGCCTTTGTTTGGATTCCACACCCTCTCTGTGTTTGTCAAAGCAAAGAGAGACTGGAGCCCCAGTCCATCAGGGAATGCACAGAACGCCCTGCCACAGGAGGTAGGGAGCCAGCAGCAACCTATTCACCCCAGTGAATAGCTTATTCAAGCCTCCAGTGATCCAGCTTGGCTATCCCTGCCTGAGTAACACCAGGCTTTCCTTTTTCTAAGCATATCTGTGTATTTTGCTCCAGTCACTTCTACTCCCCAGACTTGGACAGCCTAAGGAAAGTGTATTATATCTGAAGACCCTATGTCAGTTCATCTATACCTCTCCCTTTCAGCTGAGATCTATGAATATAAACAGCCATTTGATACAAAAATCTCCCATTTGACCCAACACACAAAGCCATACAAGCTCATTTTTTTTAGCATAAAAAAAATCTGTTCCCTCCACCTGGAACTGGAGAGCCTCCCACTCATGCTTGGAGAACCAAATATGACAGGGAGGAAAGAAAAGAGCTGATGTATTACACTTTGCTCAGTCCAAACTGAAAGCCTACACGCCCTAATGGCATTTTCCTTTCCGAATGAGTTCTTTGAATAATATTCCCTTGTCCTCATCCCATTAGAATATCCAGAAATTAATAATTTAGCCTAGTTATACTGTAGGCCACATGAGTGGTAACTTCTGAATAAAACAATAACCATTCATACCCACACTAAAATTACTGAAAGACTTTTGAAGCTCAGTGTCACCTATCTCAAGCATTTGGAGTATCTGGAACTTTGGAAAAGAAGCTGCAGCCCCGTGAGCATAAACTTCAGTTTAGGAGTTTGGGTTTAATTTGTTGACTTGCATAGACTTAATATCCACAGGGAAAGGGATGCCCAGAGAAAGAACACGGCCATGGCTTCTACAGCTCAGTGGAGCTGCCCTGGGACTTCTCCTACTGCCCAAACAGTCTTTGGGCTCTGACCCTCTGTCAGCCTTTCAGGAAGACCTAGGATCACTATGCTCCTGTCAGCAACACAGTATCCTGACAGGATCACCATATCTGGGAATTCTGCATTTAAGATTCGTCCAAGTCTGCGCCAGGGTCCAACATTAAAAAAAAAAAAAAAAAAAAAAAAAAAAAAGAAAAAGGAAAGAAAGACAAAATATTTCTGTAGGGCACATCAGTGTAGAAAACTCAAGCCCTTTATTGGTGATCCATATATTGCCAGGTCAATTCCCTATGAGCTGGGACTCAAAGATTGCAAACTGCTAGGTTTTAGTACAAGAAGGCACAAGGACAATTGTGGAGGCTCAACCCATGCACACCAGAGAGTTTAACCCTCAGTGGTGAAGGTTTAACCCTCAGTGGTGAAGGTTTAACACCTCAGCAGTGTTCCAGGAGACAGGGAAATCTGCTCAGCCCTGACGGCCTCACCCCTGCAGGCAGCTTCCCTCTGCTGACGCCTCCTGTCCTCTGGCTTGATGTTAATTAAATTCTCCACTTTAGCATGCTGGCTTAGTGACTGTAATTCCAGACTCCAACTGTGACATTAGCACCTAGACATCCAGAGCACATCCAGAATTAAAAAAGCAGCTTCCCTCTCATTTAAATGATGAGACAAAAAGGATTCAGCTGCCTCAGACACGAGTGTATCAGAAGCAGGGGCTTATGGCTCCTGGAGAAGGAGTCTGTTCCATGCCTGTTATATGCTTCCAGCTTCTCAAAAGCATTACTTCAGTTCTGCCTCTTATTTCCATTATTCTCTTCCTACTTATTCCCAAAGCCAATTAAAATGCAAACAGGAGATTTTAAAGGCTTCAGCTTGATAACAGGCAGCAAGACAAGCAAGGCATGAGACAGCACTGAAATATGGCTTTTTAATGCAAGCATATTAATAGAAATAATTGGATTCCTAAAGGCTCACAATTGAAAGCATTACCTCTTGTTGTCCATTAAACCAATTGACATCCTGCATTTGTTATTGCAAAAGTGTGATTCTGATTTCATGAAGAGTGATAAACACAGTTTGCTTTAATAAAAGCTGTGGAGTTTTCTTCTGAAATACATCCGAGCCTCATAGCATGCAAGAGATGTGATGGATTCCTCAAAGCCAGAACAGTAAATACTGCCCTTGGAGAAGTTATACTCTCACTTTTGTCTTTGGGGAAGCCAGGGTTTCATGCCAGACACAGAACATGTTATCAGTTAAGCTTTTAGTCATTATTATAAAAGAATTAAAGAATTTAATCTCAACTTTTCATAAGAATCTATGGGAAGAAGATGCTGGAGCTTGTCAGAATATCAGTGGGAGGCTACACATTGAACATCCTCAGGAAATCGCTGCCTTACCCTACAGCTGATTTCTGAATTTAGCATCATCAGGTTTTCCAGTTTATATGTTCAATTCAAACTGTTTCCCCTGGCTATGGCTGCTGTCAGGTGATACAGACAACACAATCTTTAAGCCCTTCCAACAAGGCAGTGCCCAGTCCACCTTAGACCCCTCATTCCTGCCTCTTTCCTTACAGCACATCCATGCTCCGGGACCCAAAAGCAGAGGAACATAAGCACTGTCCCACACACCCCCCTTTCTGTTTGTAGGGCTAGTTTTCTGTAGAATTAGCTCCCAGAACTTCACTGAGATGTCAGGTAAAAGCAGAGACAGCTCGAGGAGGCAGAAGGGAAACACAGCAAGGTCCCAGGGGAGCAGAGGAAACAGGAGGGCAGAATCACCTCCTGCAGTTATAATTAGCCACTAAACTTCACTTTCTTGTCAGACTATGCTGTCAATGGCTGCACAGGATTAAGCTTTCCCCCACCTCTGATGGTGCAATTTCCAGTTATTTATCCCAGCAGCAAGCATGCTGCCAACGCAAGTGTTGGTTCCACTCCCGGGAATGCATTGCTGCTCTGCTCCTTTCTGCCTGCTCAAACATCCCTGGGACTGTGCTGAGAGCTGAAGTAGGAATAAATACAGCTGAAAAGTAACTTCCATTTTTCACAGTGGGGTCCATTTCTCTGAAGTGGTTCCCTGGTCTAGCTCCCAAAGCACATACACTCCACCCCTGGCAGAAACAGGGATGGGAAGAGAAGTGTCTGTCCCTCAGAGCAGCGCTGTGAACTTCTGCCAGAGCTGTCCATGGAGCTTCAGCTGGGATCTGAGAGCTGAAAGCTGACCCTTCCAAACTGGGAAAGGAAAAGCAGCCTTCTAACTTTGCTTACAGCACATAGCACAACATGCATCTAGCCTGGGGAATACCTTAGGAATGAAACTCCACTGATGAGAAATTAGAATTATGCACCAGTCACCTATGGTTATAGATCCAACTCCAAATTTAAAAACATAAATTAATGCTAAAAGGATACACATTTTTATACTTATTAATTTTCTATTACTTATTCCAACATGAATATTTCTATATCAATAGCATGATAAATGATCATCTTTTTAAATCTTCCTACAAGCAAGATATCAGTTTTCTTTTCAGCTCCTTCAGATAGCACCATCTAGAGAAAGGTTCAAGAGCCATACTTTTATTACCACTAAATGCAGAACAAGTCATTCTTCCAGTTGACATTATGATAACTGTGTCACAAAAAGAGGTAAGAGTAAAAATGTGGCTATGTTTCTTCTTTAGTTGCTAAAAAAGTAAAAAAATACCACTTTTGTTGTATTTCCTGGAATAACTGTCTGGAGAAGTTGAAGAGCACTTAACATACACCTCATGGTCTTGAACACTAATAACTTCAACAAAGGGCTGATAGTGAAATTGCTTTTCACCTTAAGGTAAAAACACAAAAAGCTATGTAGGGGATTGAGGATTTACCCAACAGAAATCTAAGTATCTTAACTGAAAATTTGAATTACTTTTTTTTAAGCAAATGAAGGGAGAAAATAGTGACAGATTCAGTTTTAACAGTTCTATCCTCAGTTCTGTATCTCTTAACTCATATACTTAAACTTATTGCATTGAGTATTTTACATTCAAACATAGAGAAAATAATGAAATGTAAAGGTTAAAAGATAGAAATCAGCACATAAATGATCAGCCCTCAAATCATGAGCAAAGAAAAATGCAGGACAAAGTTCAGCATCATAATCCCTCTGCTCTGCACCACTTCTGTCAAGTTCTAAATGCAGCCTAAGCATCTCACTTCCTTCACTGAAGTGGCACCACACAGAGAAAAAACATTTTAAAAAATTCCACTAATTCAAGGCCACAAACAGGAAAATGTCTTAATCGGAATTTTACAGCAGACTTTAATGTCAGTACATATTTTTTTAGATGCCTTAAACTGCTAATTTCCACAAATTAACATGCCTGGGTCTCTTTTAATGGTAAACATAACTTTGCATTTCCTGCTTGTAATGCTTGGCTTTAGCATAATTATAGTACATTCCTTGTTTTCAGCCCCATAAGGATCCCCCTCACTGCTCTCTCCCCAGCCACTCTCTGCTCAGCAGTTTTGTATCAGCAGAGACACAAAATGAACCTGCAAAATTTACTCAGAGATTTGCTGCATACACAACACTTGCACATGTATATGCAAACTCACATTTGCATACTCCAGACGCCTGCTGTTGCCTGCAAACATGTTTTATTTTGGCATGCTATGGCTGTACATGCAAATTCCCTTCTTCCAGCATCAATTACCTACTCTCCCACAATCGATACGTTGCCTTTCCTAAAACAATCCATTTCAGACCCTATATTACTTTGCTTTCCTGTAAGTCAATAAATACTGTCACCTCCCCCTGCAGAAATGTCTTTGCCCAACTCCTTTTACGGATTCTGTTGATGCTGCACTGATTCCTGTTTTCTTTCGTAAATCTTCTGTTCCCTCTCTTTTTGTCCAGACACTGCTTTTGCTCTCTCCATGAAGAGAAACAGCTCTACCTGTTCTGCTCCCCTGCTTCTCACCTGTCTGACACAGAGGTACCTACTTCTCCCTTTGCTAAAGAAACAGCATCCCCAAAAGGTTTCAGAAGGATTCAGGAGGATCCAGGTAAGGGACTGTGACTAGGACTTGACAGACTAAATTTACTTTTAATTTTCCCCCACGTATAAAGCCTATTTGCCTAATTTAATGCTTTACAGCTATCTTTAATGTGCAAATACTTTCCACGGAGAATATGCAATATATAAAAAACAATCAGAAACTCCCACTCTGAAGTTGGGCTATTTATTTCCTTCCCAAAAACTCAGCTGAGTGAAGTCAGGTTAATTGCCTCTAAGTCACTTTGAATAATGTTGCAGAGCCTTGCACTGACAGTCAAACCATTCTTCTGCTGGTTGTGTATCCCAGAGCTATTTCAATGGATAACTGTAATTCATTTTGGCTGCTAGATCTGCATGTAAAGATAAAAGCTGGGAGGAAACTTCCTTTAGTCTGTTTTTGGTTTTCCTCAACTTTCTACTCTACCCAGTAGGGTAATTATGGACGTTACATGCTCCAAAATAAAGGAAGTCTTTGCTGCCTTTACTGTATTCCCTGCACGTTGCCATCAGTCATGGTAGCAGCAGCCATCCACTGGCTCATTAGTTTGAACTGATCTTGCCTACCTGATCTTCTTTTCATCAATCAATCTGTTGATCACAGTCAGTTTAAATTGTAGCCATAAACAGGATTCTGAGATTTTTCAAAGGACAATGGAATCTGAATTAATTAGCATCCAGCAGAGGAAAACCAAAATCCTCCTACAAATAGAACTGAGAAACATCAGAGCCCACAAGGACACCATTTATGGAATGGTGAATGAGCTGACACACTTACAGGGCAGGAGAGAGTGGCATCCTCAGCTCCCATACACCTCTCAGGCTATGGAACAGCTAATTCCCACACAGGAATTTATTAATTACACCTTGAAACTCTACCAAGTTAGCCTGCACTCCAACTGTGCTCATGCATAACTCATCTTTACAAGCTGCAGGCATGAAGACTTGAAGCTTCTGTCAGAAGTAATTCCAGGTTCCACTCACTAGGCTACCACACCACACCTCACAGAGCCAAAAGCTCTCCCAGTCTGACATTTACATGGATAACCAGGGGAGATTCATATCAAAAGAGGAGAAAAAATACACCTGTTTCCTTCAAACTATCTTTACAGTATGTTCCATAGCTGACAGCATAGCAAGGGAGGAGGTATAGGTTGGACATTGGGTAGGAATTCTTCTCTGTGAGAGAGGTAAAGTCCTGGCACAGGGTGCCCAGAGAAGCTGTGGCTGCCTCATCCCTTAAAGTATTCAAGCCCAGGTTGGACAGAGCTTGGAGCCACCTGGGATAGTGCAATGAGTCCCTGCCCATGGCAGAGGGTGGAGATGGATGATCTTTAGGGTCCCTTCCAATCCAAACCCTTCTGTCATTCTATGATTAATCAGTTCTCACAAAGGAAATGCTTTTCAAAGAATGTTAGTATACATTGCCTTTGAAAAAGAGGCAAAAAACCCAAAAGACATTATTTACATGGCTGGAATTCAAAGAAATAACAATAATAATTCTTACTTTTATGGACAATAGTAACATTTGCAGTCCAAGAAACCATAAATGTACTGTAACAGATAATGATCACCTCACTGACATGACAAATAAGAGGCATTTAGTTTTTTTAATAGCTTTCGTAATTTCTTTTTTCCTTATGAGAGCACCACTTCGTGTAAATGTAAGACTAAAATGTATTTTAGTCTTCAGCACTTGGAAGCAAGTTCCCCCATTATTATTCTACATTAGCTCCATTTGTCAATTTGATGACTAAAGACCTACTGGCCAGATGCAAATGCTGCTTCCTTGATCTTGATCCATCACGATCAATGTGGGATGCCATTCCCCATGAAGAAGGATGAATCAGGAGAGCTGCTCCATAAGGGAAGGTGCAGAGATGAACCAGATGCATTTATTACCTGGAGGAAGTTCTGGTTTCCTTCTGAGAACATTTAGTTACAGCTACAACCAAAGTAGCCCAGGTTCAAGATAAGCCCTATCAGAAGTGCAGGGTTTCCCAGTCAGAAGCTGCTGGCACTGGCCTTGGCTCTGTGTGTTGAGGAGCTCTTTGCCCTTCAGCAGCCACATGTGAATAGTCTGGAAAAGCCAACATGAATTTTGATGCTTTACTGGATACAGGCCAGGAAATCTAATATACTTTATTTCTCACTTCCATCATGTGTACATAAGATGATATCCTCGAATTCAGGCATACATAAATAATTAGCTTCTTTTTTTTCAAGTAAACATCAGGTGAAAACAGTGAGATATGTTCATGATTTGCTAATTGATGATACATTCCTTTAAATTAATTTTCTACTATTAATGCTACTTAATGGAATTTCATATTTCTTCTTTGAAAAATGAGGGTCAAAGGAAGCAATGATGAGAGACAATTACAATTACCACTTAGGACCATGAATATGTAAATATATGTGTAAGTTAAGATTGTTAATTAAAGTTTCATAATTGCTGGGTATTTTTGAAGTTAGAGCCTAATAGGTTCTGCCATTATTCGTGTCTGTTTTATGCATACAATGTCAATGATTCTTACTCTTAACATACCATGAATAACAGCATGGCATTTATTTTATTAACTCATATGGCCATTAATGTCTCATTATGCCATTCAAACATTTTATTCCTTTCTAAAAATACAACTGGTTAAAAATTATATCCCTTCTACACCTTCATGCATCATCTCATCACTCAGCCCCAAGAATAACCAGTGGGTAGATCTCTCCACAATATCCAGTGAGCATTTTCCTACCTTCCTTTACAGCACCTGATGTTACTAATTTCAAAGTATAGATATTCTTAAAAGGTCAAGATAGAGAATGGACTTGATTTAAGGATACCCAGCTATAGCAATCCAAAAGTCAAGAGAACTCTATCAAATGTCAAGAGAAACTGGAAAAGATTTTGAGAAATCATTTCTGCAATTACTTCTCATTTATGCCGTGGTGTGCACAAGAGAAATATTTTAATCAGTTCAATAATATTTCAATAATACTTCACAAATTTCATCCTATTTCAAACAAGTAAAGCATAAATAATGAGAAATTCCTCAGTGATGGTTTTATTTTTTAATGAAATTTACACTGTTATCTAAAACTTTGAAAGCAACACTGTCCTTCCAAAAACATAACTGTAAATTATGGCCTGTATTACACAGGCCATGAAAATAAAATCAGAAATAAAACACTACAGCCCACTTATAATTCCAGTGCATTATTCACTTTAATTTAAAATAAAGTATTTATTCTCAGAAGAATGCCATGCATACTTCTCACAGAAATGTGAAAAAATTATGACGGCCATAGGAATTTTTTATATATGATTTTAAGAATTTTTTTAAAAATATGTTTGTTTTTATTCCTTAAAGTATATATCTAGTGTAAATACTCAGTGTCTCACAGCAAAATGAAAGTTTTCAGTTTCCAAAAGTGCAAGGAATTTTCAGGTCTAAGCATATTTGCTAAGATATAACCAAACTAAAATCATTAAGATGCTCCTTCTCCTTGCCTAGAGTATTTTAAATTAATGCTTGGCTTAAATTAATGCTTGGTTTAAATTAATGCTTGATAGTTTTAGGAAGGCATCAAATAAAATCAAACACTATCATCAGATGAAAGAATTTTCTTTGGCACATCTAAAGACATTTAGGTAAACTATCTTCAAGCACATCCTAAGCATAAATAACTGTGTTGATAAGTTGTTGCAACAACCTAAAAAGAATCTCCTTTTCTTTCTGTATTCTCTGTTCTGTTGCAAATGGAAGAAATGTTTTGGGCCCATGAAGAAGTAACTCCCTCTCCAATACATCCTTTACTCTGTAATAAGTATGATGTGGCCTTTCTGTAGACAATTCACTCATGTCACTACAGAAGATATAAAAAATAAATCAAGCCCAATATCTGAGCCATCTGTAATAAAGTTTTAACTACTGATCCCAGAGATATTTTCCCCATAAATTGACTCACCGTACAATTGGGATTGCTCCAAGCCTTTAAGGCTTTATCTGCTAACCGTTTGGAAATAGAGACGATAACTCCCCACAGCTGATAGAGCCAAGCAGTTAAAAAGTGTTTTAGACGGTATCTTCAAAGGTCTTGACAGAGAATCCCATAATACTCTAAATTTCTTTAGCTGTGATCTATTCTTAAATATAAACCTCACCTTTAATCCATGCTTTGGACTGCTGGAATCACTGGATGAGTTGGGAAAGGTATTTTGTTACAGTTAAGCAGCTGAAGAATACTGTTCCCAAATGCCTACAGAGATATGGTGAAATCTGTGTAAAATCCCAGAATCCCAGAATCACTAAGGTTGGAAAAGCCCTCCAAGGTCATTGAGTCCAACCTGTGACTGATCCCCACCTTGTCACCCAGCCCAGAGCACTGAGTTCCACATCCAGGAGATCCTCAAGCACCACCAGGGATGGGGACCCCAACACTTCTTTGGCAGCTCCCTCCAACACCTGACAACCCAATCTGGGGGGAAATTCTCACTTACCCAAAACACAGCTAGTCAGTGTTTACAACAAAGAGAATAAAAATTAGGTAAACATTTCATCCTTACAAGTGACACAAAAATCATAATTCTACCCTGGCAATGAAGGCTGGAAGTTCATGCAAAGTCTCCACTGAGAAATGCTGTGGTGGGAAGCCCAAAAAGTAAGGAAAGTTCTGGTGGTCAGAGTGGAATTACCTACTGGGAAGAGAGTAGCACTATTCCAAACACCTGAACCACTGAAGCTGGTTGGGAAGTCACTGTTGGAAGTGAGATGAATTCAAAAATTCTGTTTCCACAGAAGCTGACAAGGAGGAAGCCCACCCTCAATCTAAATCTGTAATTCAAAATTTGCCATCAAGTCCAGATTTCTTTGAAGGGGCTAATTTAATTTGCTTCTTTTTTGGCTTGACCTTATTTTATTTTTTATTTGGCGTGTCACTACAGTTTATGTAAAGAATTTGCACTTTGGTAATTAAATGAGAAGTTAGAACTCTTTAGAGATTTCTATTTTGTTATAAGAATTCTAAAACAATTTACAGAAGTTCAATAGAGTAGGAAGAAGATTAGGCCACCAAATGAAAGAAATGCAAATGATCTTCAAAAGCTGGCCTCCCTCCATCTTATCTTTGAGAGTGGATAAATCCACTTTAATACCAGGATTTAATAAAAAGATCAGAAAAGTCCACATGCTTATATCTGACGTTATTCAGGCAATATTGTTGTTGAAGTAGTTCTGAGGATGGAACCTCAGTCAGGGAATGTACAGCATTAGCTCTACATTTGCAGAATTCCTGGGGATGGGGGACACAGGGAAACACAAAGTTTGGAGCTTATGAATTCCTATTTCTCTTTTAAAAATAAGTTTTACAACAAAAGAAGCTTATACCCCACAAACAGCCTTTCCACATGATCAATTAGATATAAAATAACTTATACCTTAGGTTTGACATGAGATGGTCTGAGTGTCTCCAGATGAAAATAAAGAAGTGGGAGGGGAAAGATAAAGACAAGACTTTGAGTACGTGCACATAGCTTGCAAATGTTTCTATTCATTATGAAATCAGAATCTTTGATTTTTAATGCTAAGTCCAGCATTTGTCTGGCAAATGTTCTATGAGACCACACTGAAAACATTAATTCTATAGTTTCTTATAAATGAAAGGGAGAGCAGAAACAGAAAGAGCATTCTTGAATAAGAAAATGTCTGAGGGATCTGGTGGGAATTCTTCACATAAGATGTATTCTTCTTTAGGGAAGAGGTATAGATGTAAACAGATGGCCTTATATAAGTAGAATTGGCATCTCCACAGATAGCTGCTTTCTTTTCTATATGATTTTTCAGACCTGCCAGGGTATTCAGGACCACTCTGCTTAATTATTCTTAATATTTTGCCTATTTCCTATGCCAACAATATAATGGGAAAATATAACAATAATTTAAGCAAACTGCAGCTTAAATCTCAATAGAAACAATACATTTTATTCCAACAAAACCCTTAAAAGAGGTAACTGCCTATTTTATGAATGTTAGTCCATCTGTTTGCAATAGCTCTTTTGGAAGTATTTGTTTTGCTTAGAAATGACCAAACTGATTATGTATGTGGCAGTAGATGAGCTGAGCTGTGTTTGCTGCTTTTAAATCACTGAGCATATAAGGATGTTTTTACTTCTGTTGGGCCGGAACTATAGAAGACATGAAATGCTTGAATCCCAGACAGGAGCATCTACTCTGTGAAATCAGCCTGAGAAATTTTGGGCTATTCAGAACAGAAGGTTGTGGGGAGACCTCAGAGCCCCTTTCAGTATCTATAGGGGCTACAGGGAAGCTGGAGAAGGACTCTGTCAGGAACTGGAGTCACAGGACAAGGAGGGAAGGATTCACACTGACAGAGAATAGATTTAGATTCAATATCAGCAAGAAATTATTCCCTGGGAGGGTGGTGAGGCCCTGCCACAGACTGCCCAGAGAAGCTGTGGCTGCCCCATCCCAGCAAGAGTTCAAGGCCAGGCTGGATGGGGCTTGGACAAACCTGGGATAGTGGAGGGAGTCCCTGCCCATGGCAGGGGAAGGAATGAGATGAACTTTAAGGTCCTACCCCAAACTAGTCTGTGATTCAGTGATTCTATGTTCTTCTGGGGAGGTTGTATCATGTTTCTGTGGTGATGGCCATGCTGTACTGGGGTTCAGTTCTCCTTTCCTCCACCGATGGTTAGAGAGAACAAATCAGATCACACAAGAGAGGAGTCCAGTACAGGGCACTGTGAATTCATGCACATGTGATATAATAGTGCCCACAGCACGGATGACAGAATCACACCAGTAATTTAACCGGGAGCTGGGGATCCATTTGGAACCATTTTCCAGGAGCAGGATCCTAATGGCCACTCTGCCAAATTTTTACACAAAGACCAGCCCCACACACCTATGGGCTGTTTTCTAGAAATAAAACTTTCTTGTCCAGCCTTTAGTACATGACTCCAAAGAGCCCAAACAGACTGTGAAGATGGATGTTAAGAGCAAAACTGTGCAGAGCCACAGGACCATAATCCACATGCACTTGTACACGAGGTGGATGTCAGCTCTGTGTTACAGCTGTGATTGTGCTCTCAGCTATGAAGCAACCCAGTCTGTGTCGATTTGGATCTGCTGAATTATTCATTCACCTCAGTACTACTCAAACTTATAATCGCAGAGTACATCAGGACAAATCACAGAAGGGAACATCAAATGTAAGAACAGAAGATCTTCTATAGCAGCAAAAGGAAAGTAACAACAGAAAACAAATGAGCAAGGAATGAAAAGGAATTATTATAAAATATGTACCAGATCCCTGGTTAGTGCAAGAGTTTGAAGTGGGCACCCCCAGGAGCCCTCAGGCCAGCAGCAGGCACATGCAGAGATTTAAACTCTCAAGGCTCTCAGTGAAGCTGTGTTTGGAAAACTTCACAAAGCTGGGATGAGTGAGTTAACCAGCCACCACCAGACAGAGGAGCCTGCTGCAGGTTCAGACTGTATCTTCCCAGCTGGGGGCCCTGCAGTGTGACAGGAGATGTCCTACACAGATAGCACGGTGCCTGCTGGCAGGGGTGGCTTGGTTGGATTACAGAACAGCAACCCAGAGCATGCTTGCAGTTTCACAGACATCAAGAAGGGGAGGTCACAGGCTCAGACTTCTCTTCCCTTCAAAGGACAAACACTGAGACTCAAGACATCCTCCACCTTGGCCCACAGAGCCCAAGACTGCCACAGAGAGCCTGCTGCACAAGGTACACAATGCAATGAGGATGTTTGGCACTTCCCAGCAAATATTGTTGGCCTTCTCTCCAAACATTACATGTTACTACCAGATTAGGCTGTGGGCAGTATTTCAGGAGAGCACCTCTCTTTCCTTAGCTGAGCGGTTCTGAATGAGGTGATGCTTAATAATTTTGGTGGGATTGGTTCTTCTTATTGATGTCCTTTCCCATTTCCTTTCCCCATTATGCGCTCTGATGACAGGGAAGAAATGTTGATTATATTCAATAATTCTGTGCTTACTATGCCTGCAATATCCCATCAACCATCAGAGTTGTCTACTAATTTAGTCAGATAAATGTGTTAATTAATAAATAAAAATTAGCAGAACATTACATCAATCACAAAACCTGCATCATAAGGCTCAGCAGTCCCAGATTCAACCATTCCACATGAGATGCAGGAGTTGGAACAGGAAGGCTGTGAGTTTCTCAGGCCAGGTTGTTCACTCAGTCCTGGCATTTGGAGCTGCTCAGGGAAGAAGGTGGAGGAGCCCCCTCAGCCACAGTGCTGAGTGAGGCCAGCACTGGCACAGGTCTGCCCCACCTGGGGTCTGACTCAGAGATTTCATCTGCTTAAATGAAGCCCATTATTTCACTGGCCCATCAGCCAATGACTCCTTGTGCCAGTGCCTAAACGTAACTTGCAAGCACAGCTAGAATACTAATCATTAATTTCAGTCACTTATAAAAGCCTGTTATGCTATCAGGTACATTCCAAATGCCACACAGGACGACTGGCTTGAGCATGGAATTGAAGGAAAAAGAATTCACAATAGAAAATAAAACCCCTCAATAGTGGACACAAAAAGGAGAGGACTAATTCCACTGATGTAAGGAAAGACCTGTTTGGCCAAATACACATAATTGTATACCAGAGTTTTGAGGAGACAGTTGGGACTGCAGCCTGAAACACAGAAAGGGATGATCCTGAATAAAAGGCTTTTATCAACTACTACTGCTACAGTTCTGGCAAGGAAGCCAGGGAAGGCAATGGATTTAACAGACTATATTTTAAGTTCCTCTTTTTTTTTCTCATGGATTTCAGAGTAAAATTCTCAAATTCAATCAACCTTGCACTCCCAGGACAGTGTTAACAATTTAACTCCTAATTTTAACATCCAACTTCAGATGCACATCAGCTGAGCGATCAAAACACTTTCTATTATATAGAAAGATGTCCTTGTTTGAAGGAATTGCTGACTCATTCCTTTAGTGGGAATAGTCCACTCCTATGTGGAGTCTAATCCTAGTCCAGTCCACTCCTTTGAAGATGAGATCATGCAAAGTAAGCCAGGTGACCCACATAGCAATAGCTTAAATCCCTCTCCTCTGTGATGGATTCCAAAGGCACGTGTGCATTATTTCAACCATTCCCAAGCAACTGCAATCCCACCAGGCAGAGCTGTGCAGAGAGCTGACAGCTTTTGTAACTCCTAAGACACCCTGGGCAGGCTGGCTTGGCTTCTTAACAGGAAACACAAGTCCAAAATCTTAGAATGAGGTGATTAAATATTTGCCAGAAGCAGAAAGTATTCAAACAGGAGTTTAATAAAATATTAAATATGAAATTAACTGAAATTGCTCCTGAAGCAACTGCTTAACCTGGTCCAAGGAGCAGAGGAATGGAAGGTAGCAAATGTGACAGCAGCTTCTGAAAAGAGCCTGAGAAACTGCCAGCTGGTACCTGGGATTTATTTCCAGGTCCAGTAAACTCAGTTGTATGATAAGGAACAGATTGAGCTGATGCATGGGGAAATGCAATATCACAGTGAGGAGTTATCATAGCTTTTATAGCACAAAGCACAGATCAGAAATTGGCTCTTTAATGGTGCTGAGAAGAACAGGAGTAAGCACCTGGCTGACATAAGATACTTGAGTTTCCAACAGTTTTGATGACCAAAGTTGGGTCGGGGAAAAATGGAATCTTTCCAATAGGACATAGTGAGAAAAATACAAATTAACAGAAGAAGGTGACAGTTATTCTGGGATCTGTGCTAGTCAGCACATCAAAAATTACTTTTTCTTAAAGGAAGTGAAGGTGAACACTGAGATTATAAAATAATTCATGATTTTCAAGACAACAGCACATTTCACAGAATGATTGAAGGATCTCAAGATGCTGGATTAAATAATAAAAAGGCAGATGAAACTGAATTCTGAGAAACATTACATGATTTAAATAAACAAAAGTACTCCTAATTATACAAATCCAGTGACAGACAGTAAACTAGCCTTTGTCATTTAGGACAGAGATCTCCCAGCCACCACAGATACTTCTTTGAAAACATCACCTTGTTATAATGTCAGGATTTAAGACTGGGGGAAAAACCCAAAAGCTAGACAAGAAAATCAAAAAACTTCATTAGGCCTCTATTTAAAACCCTCATTTAAGCACATCTTGAAAACATCATATCAGATTATCCCTCTTCTCCATTTTTAAAAGAAGTACCCAAAATAAAATTTTTAAAAGAAGCACCTAAAATAAGATTTACATAAGAGCAACAAATGAAGAAAGAGCAGGAATGGCTTATGTATTCAGGAGATTAAATAGACACAGACTCTTCAGCTCTGCAAAGGGAGCAGGGAAGATGTGCCAGCAGGAACAGCTTGAACAAGGAACAATTATTCAATAATTCCCACAGTATGAGAATCAGAACTTATCATTAAGAGATTTAAAGCACAGGCAGGGAGGTACTTCTGCATGGCTACGGGATCTGTTGGAAATACAAAGAAGTGCCAAAGCAGAAGTTTAACAGAGGACAGATCCATGAACATTGACGTGCATGAGGACCTGGTTCTGGGAGCCCTGATGCACAGGAGAGGACCAGGGAAGCCGCAGCATTTCCTCACTCTGGGTTTATCTGTTTGCTCTCAGCATCACCTCCTGCCTGGTGCCAGAGCTGGGACACTGCCTCAACAGACCAGAAATGCTCTGCTTTTCTTTCTCTTTTGTGTCTGCAGGTCATTGAGGTATTGCACACATTCACTTGCAATATAAAATGTCAAAGGGGGAAAAGATGTTTGACATAAACCCAATATTAAAGAATTCACTGTCATCATGACTTCTCCGGCATTCTAGAAGGGGTGAAAAAAGGATCAAGGTATTTCCTTTTTTTCACTCAATTTAGTTTAGGAAGACTGAAAGTGAGTAGTTTTTACCCTACTCCCCAAGAACATGTGATACTCAGAGAGATAACAGCTCCACATAAAAGGTATTTTCATGAGTTGAAAAACAGGCAAAGAAATAAAGGAAGTTGATTCCAGAGGAAAAAATCCACAAACAAACAAACAAACAAACAGCTCAAATATGCAAGTCAGGAGGAGGCTGTTTATAGAACTTCTTTCCTTGCTTATTTTCCCATTCACCATTATGTATAATATTTTGCCACAGAAAAAGAAAGGGAAAGAAAATACTTTATTTAGCTGGCCAAAAGTTTCCGTACAAAAACTATTTCTGCCCAGGAAATGACCATGGGCTTGCTGGTGGGAGCCTTTACAAAAGGACAGGCAATATTTATGGGCAGTTTGAAGGTTTCCTAGTGAATATCCATCTGGAAAAAGTGGATATGCAAGCTTTGCACTCTCTCTCTCTCTCTCTCTCTCATTCCTACGTCAGTTATCTAATCCTAAAATTACATCCAATTTTCTCTGAGGAATAGCTCTGCATAAGTGTAAGTTAAATGCCTCAAAGGCATCTAAATCAGGATTTTCTTAGTAGTGAAACAGCCTTAAAAACAAATTAAAATCATACTTTCATGACAAAGGGAATTTTGTCTCAGGCTTAGAATTCCTTTCAAGGAAATGGATTTACTTTGTACCCATGCAGGCTTGACAGAAGGAGGCTGCACATCCTGTGGTGGGAGCAATTGGTGGCCTTTTTTCCCTTTTCAGCAAAGATGCTGCCAGGCAACTGCAGAGATGCCCTGAACTTTGTCTCACTCACCTTCCTCCACCTGTCCCTTGAAATGCAAGCAGGACTCCCAGACTGGCCCATAAAAAATAACAAGCACTGCTAGGACATCTGTATGGAGATTATATTGTTAATCAATATATTTTGCATAGCCCCATGGATCACCTGTTATTGATGATTACGCACTTTAGCTCCTGTGACAATTTGTCAATAAAATAAAAATAAAAAAAGGCTAAGGACAGCATACTTTTAATTCAAAGATGATCTCTTTCTTGAAAAGAGGTGCCACTTTCCAAGCTCTGAAAAGACCTAGCTCATGAATATATTCCATTTACCAAGTGGAGGAGCTGTTCAAGGAATCAAAACTTTCTTGGTAATCCCAACACGGTATCTGAAGGTGAATAATTTTCTTTTAGATCTCAGTTACTTTTAAAAATTAATATTGGAAAAGAAGGAAGTTTGCTAAAAAGGTAAGTTTTGAGTTACTGAAAGTGTGTTATTCAAACTCACCATAGACTGGCTTAGTTTTTACCCCCGCAAAGGAGAAAGAAAAATGCTGGTTATGGACAGTTTTAAATATTTCTCTTTTTTTAGGGAACTGACATTTTGTCTGCAAGTTTTATTCCAAAATATTAAATACTTTGCTTTTTAAGAGGGAAAAGAACAGTGTGTGAGCAGACCAAATTCCCTAAATTATCCTTAAGTTTGAAACAGCATACTTGAGTCACTTAGGCAGTCACAAGAATTATTTCTTTCTCCAAAGCATCCCAGCCCCTACAGACTCCTTGTGCTCTCTCTGGGTTTGCTTCCCTTAAACAAAACTGCCCACTTCTTTGTTTTCGTAAGTGTCTTTTTTCTCCACTCCCAACACAAGTCTGGGTCAGCACACAACGCTCCCAGCTAACTAATGACTCTTGATTACTGATGAACTTATGCTTAACTTTGGCAAGGACAAGGATGCAAATGGCTGTCCCCTTGCAGATTCCCCAACCCACCCGGTCCTTGGCAGAGAACACCATGGCCATTCCACCTTCCATATTTAAACACATATAAAGGACAGACAAATACTAAACCAGTATTTCAAAAATCCCTTTCTTTACAAGATTTTTTTTTTTTTACAGGATATGTTATTTCTTTACAGGATCTTTTTTTACAGGATATGAATGATGAATGCAGCATTGATCTACTTTTTACATACAGATGCTGTACTCAAAAGACAGGACCTGGAGAGTTGTCAATATTTAAGAGGAGCTTTCATGGAAGAAAGGCTGTGATGACTTTCAGAGGTCCTTCGTCCCTGACTGTCTGCAGGAGTAAGTTAATCAGGAGATGAAGCTCTTGTATCTAAGCCAGGGCTGGGATGGAGCTGTGCAGTTTGAGTGAAAGTAAGGAGTTGTCTTCTATCACTGTAAATACACTCAAAGGGGGAATGTGCTAATTGCAGCACTCTGTGAGCAAACATAAAAACAATAAACAATAAACATAAAATAGAATCCATGAATATGGTAAAGTTACAAAAGTAGAAAATGCTAGAGATGAGATGTTGAATACATTATTATTTTAAGACTTGTGCTTAGTTAAAACGAGATTAGAAAAAAAAACAACTTCTTGCAAACCATTTTAATTCAGTTTGTGGATAGCTGCTGGAGAATCAAAATGTTGATCAGTTATGCTCCACTTGGGATGCATAAAGCTCCAATTTTCAGTTTCTATTAGTTTAATACAAGGATAGCAAAAATCATGCGGACATTCCCTTCATTTACTCTTGGAACAAACAATTTGCTCATCACCAAGTCTTGGCTGTCTGCCTGAACTGCTGAAACTGTTGCTTCTCCTTGAAGAATAACATTTAACCAGTCACATAATAACCCACTCAACCTGAGGTCCTCAAAAAAATCCTTATCAGGTCAATTACCCTGGCTTCCAGAACACAGTTTTTACATGGGAAATCTGCAGGCAAGGGAGATGGGGATATTCAGGTCTACAGCCTGTACTTGAAAAAGGCTGGCTCTATTAAATAGCTGTCCATCTCGTGGCACTCCAGGAAAGGAAGCATGCCCCTCTAACAAAGATGAAGGGAATATCAATGGGGCTAATCTCTTCAAAGCGCTCAGCGCTCAAAGCGATCTCCTGCAGTAGCACAGTCCCCACCCTCATTAGCTCAGCAAACACAGCCAGAGACAAAACACTATCTGCAACCAAGGCAAAAAATGTAAAATACAGGGGTGCCAAGCCACCTCCCTTTCCCTTCCAAAGGACAAATATTTCATACATTTTGAATTATGTTCCTACTGAAAATGAAGTCGTATATTTTAAGAATCCCTTTTCTTTCCCTTCCAGCATATTTAAATATTGTGGTATTTGCTTGTATTGAAAAATGGTCATGACACAACAAAAATACTGCACAGCACAACTCTGCCCCTGATAAACAAAGGGGGAAAATTCATTGCCAGCTTTTTCCCTTTGGCAAACAGCAACAGTCAGAAACAAGGAGAGTGATAGTTTCATACCCCACGAAACGAGACAAAATGAACTGTCAATCAGTTCGTATTTGTGTAACTCCAATCTACCCACTGCCTCCAAATTAAAGAATTTTTATGGTCAGGAAAACAGATGTTGTGAATGAGAAAAAAACGGCACTCAGCAGCAGAGAGGGAAGGAGTGAGAATTATGAGACAAGGAATTACTGTTGAATAATTCAGTCTTCCAGCACATCCTTTTATTTCCATGTTGACCATAGGAGTAATTAAGGATGGTCAACAGACATTGTAAGCACTCCTCAGGGAAGGAGGCTGACAGAGACGTCTTACTGAGATGACTTCCCAGGCAAAGCAGCATGATCAGGGCTGGAAAATAGGTCATGGATTGTGTAAACCAACTCACACCACACTGGAATCTTTCCAGGGAACTCACTAATGGATTCACCACTGCAAACACTTGGGCTGGGCGGGCTATCTAGGGAGAAAACATTGGGGCAAACAGTTGGGGCAACAGCATCTGCTCTGCCAAAACAGGGATTTGAGCTTGAGAAACAAAGGACAAAACCTTTTTCCCAGTGTGGCTGAGGTGAACCAGCTCAGCAGTACTCCTCCTATCCAAGGTTATCACTTTGGAAAATAGAGTAAGCTATAGAAAGATTGTATAAAATAAGCTTGATCAACAAATGGACCTGAAAGTTTATCTCCTACCCATCAGTTTAAAGTAGGGATCCACATTCAAACATGGACTGAACATGTATCACAGGGATTAGAGAGGAGTTTTATAAAAGGATACTCAAGTTTAGATGGAAAAGAAATAGAAAAAGAGAGAGATGGACAAAACAAAGGAGAGATGGAGAGCCATCACTGCTTGAAACTTGCTGGTGTAAAGCGAAAGGCCTGACTTTGGTGTTCAGCCCTATCCCCTTTTGGAAGGAAGGAAGGGGAGTTTTCCCTGACTATTACTTGGCCAGATTCTGCAGGGACAGAGGAGGCACACACAGATCAGACACACAGCCCTGACACAGCACTTGGGTGTGAGCTGAAGCCAAGAAGAAAGTGAAGCTGAACCAAAAGTGCTGATTACCAAATAATAAATGGCAAACTAAGATATGCAGGTGGCTGCATTTGTGCGCATTAAGCAAAATGTATGAGAATGTGGATCAATTATATTTAAAAGAAACAGACCATGTGAGTTCTTATTTTGTACAGAAAAGGGTGTATAGAGATGCAGGGAAAACACACAGATCTTGGAATACTGACTATAGCAAAGCAAACAGTTCTGAAGGGAAAGGCATTAAGCAGCTCCTGATGGGAACAAGGAGAGGAACAAATGATGTACAACTACAAATGGACTGAGAAAGGCCTGAATGAGAAACAAAGCAGGCAGCAAAATAAGTCTCAATTCTCAATGTAAAGAGGAAATGTTTCAAAGACTTGAAAGATGCGCTCCAAAACCAGGGCTTCGTCACCTTGCTGCCCTGTCAGGAGGGGTTAGAGCACTGTAGCAAGTCTGAACTGAGTGGTAACCAGAACTGAGGGTTGTCTGAGTGAAAAGGCAGGTCCCAGGACAAATCCAAATAATTATACTTCTTCTGCATCCCCTGTTACTGCACCAAAGGAATTGGGATGATGGAGCACAGCCCGCAGCAAAAACAAGGCAAGAAGAAACCAGGAAGGGGGAAGATGTTTGGCTCATGCTGAGACTGGGGAAGAGGGAGAAAAAGCACTTACTTTAACAACTGTTTAATTCTTCATGTTTTGTTTTTTTCTCAATACCTAGAACCAGTGATCAGAAGGTTGTGCCAATTGTCAAGAATGTCAATTAA
The DNA here is from genome assembly GCA_018697195.1 of Certhia americana. NCBI lineage: Eukaryota > Metazoa > Chordata > Aves > Passeriformes > Certhiidae > Certhia > Certhia americana. Next base: position 34,891,957 of record CM031863.1, on the reverse strand, counting down.
GTAAAAATTACCCAAGTTGATGCTGTATTGCCTGTGACAGCATATACATAGTCAGAATTGAGGCAGGAACTCAGGCATTGAACCACAAGGGGAAAAGCACCCTAAGGAATCAATTGATGCTATCAAGTAATCTGCCTTGGAGATTAAAGAACACAGAGCAATAAAGTGTGGTAATGAAAAAAGCTTTCAAGTCAGAAATGGGAGGCATAGGGAAAAACACACATTAATGTCAGCACATAATTGCTCTATGTGGACAAAATCAGATGCCTCTAAAAAGATTACTGCTAAATTCTGTGCTAGAGGATTTTTATCCCATCAAGCTTGGATTTAACTGTAATCAAAAGGAGAAAAATACAAAAAGCAAGTTCCAGAAACTGCAAAGCAAGTGGGACAAAGGGTAATGATCTTGTTCTGCTCCAGTTCTCTTTGTAAGTGGCCACAGTGGCCACAGTGCCATTCTGAGATCTGCAAGTTGCAGGTGCACCCACTGCTGATTCAGCCTCTAACTCCAAAACCCACTGTAGGCTTCCCAGCAAAGGAGAGCTTCTTCCATCCTAGAAAACTCTCCACCCTACCAAGATGAAGCTTTATCTCCTCAGTGCCACTCAAGGGGTATCAATTAATCAAAAGTGTGAAGGCAAGAAGGAAAGAAGGAGCAAAGAGAGACATCTGGCTCTGTCATCTTAACAACAGTTTGTCTTTGCAGTCAATACACCAACCAAAATTGAGGAAATCAAAGAGAAAATTGAGAGGGCTCCTCACTGAAAGATTGATTTGCAAGGACTACACCTGTTAGTTCTGTTCTGAGCACACAAATTGTTACCAGATTAGGGATGTGAAAACTGTAATTTTGGAACTTTACTTGATGTCTCAGTATCAGTGGAAATTCTAACCATCTGAGATCTAATCTCCATGTCCCCAATCCTGTGGGGATTGCTTGTGGCTTTAACATTATCAGTAATAGCCCAAATAATGTCAAGTGCAAATATTGAAAATGCTCCAGTGATGACATCCCATAAATCCTGTAAATAATTCTGTGTTCAGTAAAAGGGTAGGTAATACAGAGATGAAAATTCATCTCTGCTATTTGACACCAAGAACAGCTGCAGAGGAACAGCAGAAAATTGCCACCCATTGGACCAATGTTTTTCTCGTGGTCATGGTGCTGGGGGATGTCACATGATGTGTAATTAAGCAAAGGAAGCTTGCTTTTAGAGAGCACCACTGAGCAGTTGCCCTGACCCCACCATGGCTGACATTGGTACCATCTGCTCATTGTCAATGTGTCTCCTGCATCCCTGGAATTGTTGTCTACTAAAATAAACAACTTGTATCACAAGATAATCTTGACCCTGCCATTTCTCGACTTCCACATTCATTTACAGCTTCTACATTCATTTAATCTACTTTTCTTCAGAATAAGACGTGCACCTATAGCCCTTGGGGATGGTCAGAAGCAAGTAAGGTTATTTGTTCATGTTGAGAGCAGGATGGAAACAGGTTAAATGTTAACACCTTGCTGTATCTCCAGAGCTCAAAATAGAGTAGTGCATTTTTCCAAATATCATTTGCTTGCCCTCAGCCTTATTGTAACTGCTCTTGATTTTGGATTGTTGCTGTGAAGTGGGGCTTGTTTGGTTTGTTTGTTTTAATGTGCTATGATAATAAATAAATACATCATAGCACACAAGTTGGAATCCTCTGCAACTTCTCTTACATATGCAATGCTGAGTTGTGATTAACCTTATTTACATTTCCTAAACAGCAACTGGAAACACAAAATGTGGTGACAAGAGGGTGCTCTAGGGATGCATGAATGCTGCGCAAGAATACATGCACGTGGAGATACTGGTTAACTTGCACATAAAAATATAAACGTGAATTTAGTTTTAAAATCAGTTATGCTGTGGTCCATCTTGCACAGTAACTCTGGTCACTGATTCACAGTATGAAGAATTCAAAGGACATGTTAATTGTGTGTAATATCAGAAAAGTATCTGATATTAAACACAGTATTGAAGAGCATTACCCCTAGCAGGCTGAGTCCCAGGCAGCTCCATTAACACCTCTCACTGAAAGACCATGATTTTTTTTCAGAAAGAGCAGCACAAAGCAGAAAATCCCCATGAAGTGTGGTGTTCATTACTAACGTAGTTGTTTGCTGCTCATTCACAAGTATGGAAAAGTCCCCCTTTAAGATGAGCTAAAGAAAAGCTGAGGCAGAGCGCAGCTGAAGTAGAAAGATTTATACACAACTCTGGTCACTGATTTATCTGAGTGTGGTGCTGATAAAGTAGGAAATGGCTTTAGGCTGCTATTTGAATAACAATGCTGGTAAGATATTTTAGGGCCTGAACAGCAGTCGGATCACTGGAGCCAGCAAGGCTCATCCCCAAAAATGCCAATGGGAGAACCCCAGCAACTCACAAACTCTTCCTTTGGGAAGCACCTCCCACCTGGTGCATGTCATAGCCACGAAGGTAACACCACTTAAAAACAAAAGGTAAGATGAGCTTATCTACACTACATTTGCAAAGATAATAACCTGAAAACAATACAAAGGAAAGCAAAACAAATTCTTCCATTAGCTGGGACCTCCTATTTCCAACCTCAGTCTTGTTAGCTGATAACTGCCAAACTTTCCATAAACCTCTTATATCATTATAAGCTTTAATTTAAATAATTATTGGGCAGAAGAAAAAAAACTTGCTCAACCATGGCTCTCTAATCTAGTAATTAAATCCACCTGTAAGAGCTGAACAATTTGTGTCTCTGACTATTAATGAAGTCAAGTATTTTACACTGGGTGATGTAACATCAGCTGGAGAGGCTGAGGGACACAGCTGGAAACCGAGCCATGTTTTGATAAGGAAAATCAACCCAAGCTGCTCCATAGGCAGAGGTTCTGACTGAGGCAGATGTCCCATTCCAAACAGGCTGTTAAACACAGGATATATTTTATCTACTCTATCCCTCTTGCAGCAGGTACAGTGTGTCTCAGCCAGGTATTTGCCTATCTTCTGACAGCTGGAATTTCATCCTTTTGCATTCTGCCTCTCTGTGACCATCCACCCCAATTTGATATCTCTGTTGTGTGGTTACTCCTGCAGAGAAAAATTTGGATCTTGTCCAAAGGATGGAAAAATGTGCCCATTTAGATTACCTGAAGCTGATAACCCTTCTAATGGAAAGTTCCCATCTGGCAGAAATATTGCAACTGCATTTTCAGGGATGTGGTTCCACATGACCCAACATTATGCACCATAAACTAAGATGCGAAACTTCTTCAAATCCTCCTGAACAAAAAAATGAGCTCTTATTCCAAATTACACGCATAAATACAATAGAGGTTAAACTTGTCTTTGGGAAACTGCCCAAAAATGGACAGTGTCATTGCATTTTTTCTCCCTTGGAAAACTCAAATACTTTATTTAATGACACAGCAGAGAGATCCATGAAATCACTACACAAATAATATGGAATTTGATGTCAAATTTTCCTGCCAAGTTGCTCAATATATTAATAATATGCATTCTGCAGTATGTAGGTCTTTATGACAAAACACCATCGTATTATGCTTCTTTAATGATTCCATATTATCTCTTATATTCTATCAAAGCTTTATGTTTTTTGAACACATAATGCAAATGCATACCTTTTTTTCAATGTGCCTATATATTTAATGTTATATATTATTGTATTATATCATGTTGCACTAGCTGAGTAAAACCATTTCCTAAGCCAGGATCCAATTCTGTGCTGCAACATGAATGCTTGTCTGTGCTTTGGAACTGAAGATTGTTTTCAAACAAAAATGTTTTAGAATGCCCCCTCTTCAAATGAAAATGCAATGTGCACTCACAGTATTGCTGACATGGTAATATATGGTTGATGAAGAAAAATAACTGGTTAATTCAATTCCTTGTGCCTAGTAAGCAGCCCTGTCAGCACGATGAAGTTCTGAGGCAATTATAAGAGAACTTTGTAAGATTGGTTATGAAATGCAAGTCCAGAATTAGCAAATTAAAGAACAAACAATAATGGAGAATAAACACCACTGGAACACAGGTAATCTCACTAAGCTTTTTACTCCCATTGATCAGTTCTGTATTTTATGTAATACTATTGCAATTAATTGTACTCTTTGCTATTGTGCATTTTTCATTTTTATATAAATGGAGCAGCAGTCCAATTTGGCAGTTTAGCCCACAGAAAACAAATGTATTGATCATTGGCACAATCAGGCATTTCTTCTTCAAAATTAACACATCTGTCCTGCTTCACATGTTCTCTGGCTCCAGAACTAGAGAGAGACTGGAGAGATTGCAAACTAATGACGCGAATAGATACTGGCCGCAACAAACCAAACCTTGTCTTAGGAGAGAGAAGTTGTTTTAGAACCCTACCAGAGCGATGAAAGGCGACCTGGTTGGCAGGATGTGGGCCTGCATCGATGGACAGAGTAGGGAGCAACTTCCGCATGTCCCAGAGCTTCATCACGCCAGAGGAGTCACAGGAAGCAATGAGATCCCCCTGCCAAAGATAGAAACAAAACCAAGGCATGGATTCTGTACTACTGCCAACATCATAGCCTCTGGCACAGGGCTGGGCAGCCAGACACAGCAACTGTACGTAAAAAAATAAATAAATAAGTAAGCTATTATTATATGTGAGGTTATCACAGCCTCTTATCAGCTCTGAGCTTGAATAGCAACAAGACAACATGACTTCTAAAGAGACCAGTTCAGGAAAAACTGGAAAGGAGAAAAAAGGTCATCTTGAATTCTGACACCAGTGTCCCCTAAGAACAGGCCTTGTGGTTCTTTTCTTCTCATGCAGCCACAGGATTGGCCTTTGAGTCCTGATTTTAAATGTCTGCTCCTGTTTTCCATGTGAAGAATAAGATGAGAGCAGAACAGACACTCCTTCCCTGCTGTGTATTCCACAGCCACCCTAAGGGACACCTCCCCATTCACTTAAGGGTTGCATTGGATCACCCTTCTGGGTCCCTTCCAGGTCAGAATATTCTGTGATTCTGTGAGAAACTCCCTCCTTTCAGTGAGCCAGAAGCACACAGGGACTATGCAAAGAAAGAGAGTAGGACCATGTCCCCCAAGCCTCTGTTCAATATCAACTAAAAGCAAAAATAAAGCAAAGCAAAACAAGCAAACAAACAAACAAAAAAACCCCACAAATAATAAAATAAAGTAACTCAAAAAACACCTCAAACCACCCCAAAAATCCCAAAACAACACAACCACCCCCTCCAAACCCCCTCCAAAATAAAAAAACCAAACCTCTACCCTAAAAAGAGTCTTTTGATTATGTAGCATATAAATAAATGCAAAAACCAAAGAAAGGAGGGTAAAGCATACCCAAACATAACTTTGTTTAGCTAAATCCTCCCATTAGAACAAAAAGAAATGCCCAGCTACCCATGTAGACTCATTTACTCTTCATTCGTACCTCCTAAATAAAGATTCAAATCCCTAAGTCAGCTCAGCTGGTGGGCACTCACAATGATCAATGTCTTTTCCAATTGATGCCAGTGCAAGATTATGTTAAAAAATAGTGTTTGGAAGGGGAAGCACAATGGTATGAAAATCAGGTGAAGCATGGGTCAGATACTGCATCCATGACTTAAAAAGAGAAAATGATTTATTTATCTTCCACATAAACAGTACTGCAATAAAATGGGTGGTGTTTTCTAGCAAATAGAGGATTTAAGATCTTAAAATATCCATCAGCTTCTCAACTAGAAACTAATGGTTTGCAAAACACTACCCTGGTGTAAGTATAATGAAATCTTCAAGTTCATTTGGAGGAGATCTAAATGTCAAAATTCCATTCTGGCTTGTTACAGAGACTAATACAGACTTAACACTAAGAAACGAAGTAATCATTGTTTGGAGAATTAAACAGCCAGGCTCTCAGCACCGGATCTTTTGCAAAAAAAGTGTCAGTAACCATAACTGTACCCCACTCAACACAGTACCATGAGCATCATGGTTCTGTTGAACTGTCTCACCAGCTATGCCCACTGAATTCCCCTTCCTTTCATCTGGCTCCTTCCAGCAAGTTCAGCCTGTAAAAAGGATGAGGGCAAACAGGCTGGCTGGGAAACAAACAACAAAAAACTCCAAAATACAACAACTCCACTCCAAATTGTTGTATGGCTTGAACTGGATCTCAGGAAAGCAAATTTTTAATGTGGGGAAAAAACCCCTCCATAATCATGGATACAAGACTTGAAGAGTCATCAAACTCAGTCCCTTCCTCTTACAAGCAGTGTTCTCACACATTTCTGTGTTACAAGTGCTAAATTTCACATTTGCAGGAATTCCTCCATCCACCCCATGCTGCTGATCTAAAGCAGCCCATGAGTATAACAGGAGTATAAAAGTACTTTATACATGTTCACATGCAACCCGCGCTCTTTAGAAAAGAAACCCGTATTCTTTTAAGTAGAAGTGGGGTTTTGGCAGCAGAACTCCTCCCTTCTTGCCTGTCCCTGATGCATTTCAATTACTGTGTCATCCACATCCCACTTGGACACTATTTTCTTGGACTATGAAAATTAGCTTTTCCTTCTCTCCTCCAGACAGCACTGAGCCTGGGTTAATTATGCATGTACTCATTGCTGATGTTTATAAAGCAAGTCCTGACAAACTGATCACCAATTTTGGAATGATCTGACTGCTAGAGATCTCATGGATCATGCACATCTCAGCTGAGCAGAGGTGTTGGTGGAACTGGCACACAGGAGTAACTACTGAGTGGGATGTCTCCTTCCCTTAGGTCATCACCCTCCACTCCAGTAAAGGGAAGAGGAAATGATTATGTGTGGACAAGAATCCCTTCATTCCCCAGCATAATTACTTGGCTTCTGGACCAGCTCTTCTCACGTCACCAGACTCTTTTCACCTTCTTCTGCAAAGACTATATCCATCTCTATCAATGGCCCACTCAGGAAATCAACAGTATACTTTACACCAAATATTTTGTACCCTTTAATATAACTTCAACATATGATTGCATTTTACTCTGGATTTTTTTCTATCCAGAGAGACATTTTAACAAAAAATTTCTTTTGAGTGTACGTGTGAGTGGTAGTTTTGGTTTGGTTTAGAACATGTGTGCCTTCACGCTTGTTTTGTATGTGTCCAATAAATGAGTTCAATAAATGCTGTTTAATTACAGCTTTGGTGGCTCAGCAATTCTGACCCAGATCAATGGGCAGCTCATCTGGGTGAGACTGCACACAATCCACTCAGGGTAGTTACAGAAGACACCACAGTGGGTGCTCTGTGACTCCTCCTTGTGTCACCTACAGTTGCACCCATGGATTTTCAATACGGCATTTCTCTTGTAAGTAACAGCACAGCCCAGCTGATAGAACATAACAGCACCGAGAATGCCTCCCTGGAACAGATTTTATGCAAACATTGATCAGAGACAGTCCCTGCTGCAAAGGGACTATGAGTGCAGATCTGACTTTGACCTTCTTGTTAGTAGTGGGGGATCATTACCAGGGGCATAATTATGAGGAAAAAACTCTCATTTACTTGTATTACAAGTTTTCCCTTCTAGTCATTTATTTTGCTATAGTAGCTGGCACACCAAAAGAGGAGATACATTCCTCCCTTTCTTACATTTGCCATCCCATTCTCTGCCACGTTTCTTTTCCCCCAGTGCTACTACAGATCCTTAAGGTAAACAAACCTCCTTTCTGGCAGGAAATTACACGATCCAACTGTCCACTGCACTACCCTCACTCGTTCTGGGCTCAGCTGGTCAGAGCCTGATGCTAATAGCAACAAGGCTGTGGGTTCAATCCTGTATGGGCTACTCACTGAAGAGCTGGACTCAATGACCCTTGGGGGTGATGCTTAGGTTTTAGCTATTATATTTTTTAGACCCTGTGCTGTTTTGGTGGGTAGTTTTCGGTTTCATATTAAGTGCTTCTAAGCTCTCTTCATGATATAGATAGACAAAACAATTCCTTCTCTAGTTTGATACCAAGGAAAACACTCAGGCCCAAGAACAAAAACGGTGAAGTGAGAAGAAAAAACAAGGAGGATGGAGCTTCATAACCTGAAGCTATGTTTGGACAATTGATTCTAATATGCTAATGGACCAGAACTTATAATAACGTGAGACCTTGTGACCCGGGTGTCCATTTTGTGACCACTTTGGGGCATCTTGGGTGTGGTCCGGCTGGACTCTTACGTGGCACAAGAGTACCCACTGAGAGCTTTTAATAAATCCCTACTTTGTCCTTTGCCCTGTCTAGTCTCTGCTCCAGGTCAGCATCTAGAAGGCATCAGGGGTCCCTTCCAACTCAGACCATTCCATGATTCTGGGATCTGTGGCCACACCAGCAAGGATGAACCCCATGATCCTTGAATAGCAGCAATGCTGGAGAAACCTGCCCTGAGAGCACCATCCCATTGTGCTGTGTGCTGAGTGACCTAGAGGAGATTGTCCTGCTCCAAAGGGTTCACATGCTGTCTTAGAGGCAAAGATCAACTAGTTCTTGCTGTCACAAGCCTGCAGACATTTTAACAATTTCCTCCCAGAGGCCTGGTATAAACAAAGTGTGTGTAAAATGTTACAGCCAGCAGTGTATTTGGCCTGATTTCTGTGATTAGACAGCATACCTCATCAGAAAACAGAAGTAAGAAAACAGACTTCTGGTGGCAACAAGTCAACACACACAAACAGGTATTTGATCAGCCTCGACACACTCTGCCCACAGACTTATTACTAAACTCATTAATTATCACTGATCCTGAGGCAGCTGCTACACTGAGAACATCACATAATGATTTTGTTAGTGAGCTGGCTATTACACTTCACCACTTCTTCACTCTATTCCACACCTTATCCCAATCAAGTGAGCTGGAGATGGGGGCTAACAACTTTTCAATAGGAAGAAACAAACCACGAATGTAACCAAGCTGAAAAATTATTTGGAGCTACACGCTATTCAAAGAAGAAGAAAAGGGTAAGTCATATGTTAAATGAACTCATTTCCATCTGGCCATGGGCCATTTTCAGAAGCTTTTAAGGAAGAATCACTTTGAATTCTCCTGTGAGCTTTTGGCTTTTTCATCCCCGCTACAGTTATTATTTTAGTCATTCATGGAAGAACCCCCTGCCTTGATCATGGTTTCCTTCTTGTTTCTTGCCGCACTAAAGTCTTTTTTATGATGTGTTTTGGATGCTGTATTTTACTGGACAGCATGGTGGACCATCAGGGCTTGACTGATTTCCTGCATGTAAAAGGAGACAATGAGTTCCAAGGAGAAGAGGTATAAAAGCAGATTCCTCTTGTTCTGATTTCCATTTACACTACACTTGCTGCTGCACAGCCCAGTTCCATTAGGTCCTTTAATCAGAGAGCATGTCGAATGATTCTATAAAACTGGTCAGACTCGCTGCCTAGTCTGTAGAATCAATCTAGTACTGTTTCGTGTGTGCATGCTGGGTAATTAAAGAATTTATACAAAGATTCAATTAATTTGCATTCAAAGATTGGCTCTGTTCCAGGTCCTACTTAAAGGACTTTGCAAGTCCTTTAATTGCCTTCACAGTTCCACCCTCCACTCTTTACCTTCCTGCCAACTTAACAAACGTCTTTATATTCCTGAACACCTCCATTAAAATGGACATGCTCAGCTCCATATACATCACAATCTCAACTGACACTTGCAAACAAACCAAATAATTATTACATCAGGAATGAAAAGATTTCTTTAGTTTCTAGGAAGTTTTAAAAATCTATTTCCTTCTTCCCTTAAAAAATGCATTTTTGTCTTCTGAATATTAATGATTATCAGTGGGACTAATCACCAGGTATACTTAAGGTAAATATTCCCTGAAAGCTGCTGTTCCACACCTGTGAGAAGGATAAAAATCTGCATAATTATGTCTCTTGTGTATAAACACACCTCTGGATTTATTGCTGGAAGATCAATAATACATGAACCGCATCAAGTTCCTTTATCTAATTTAGACAGCAGTAGACTCCTCCCAAGAGAAATTCTCTTTACAGTTGAAGGCAAGCCAGTAGTTGTTTCATCACCTTTTGCACATATTTTTAAAAAGGCAAAATAGTGACTGAACAACAACTCCTTTTCACTATGACAAGTTCACTGCTTTGCAATCTTTTGTTTTAGGTACAGATGCAGCTGGATGAGGTCTATTTTAAGGGAGTCTTGTGATGACTTTGACATTTTTATCAAACCCAGTGGCAACAGATCCATGGTAGACCCCTTCCCAGCCAGAAATGATCTTGATAATTTCTGCTCCTTCACACTACTCCTGGGAATCTGGTTGAGCTCAGGCATGACAAACGGCTTGTGAGTTTCCTATTGGTCCTACCAGTTGTGTTCCCAGTCTCTGAACCCAGCAAAAGGAGTTTGTTCTGTGTACACAAGGCTGGTGGGAACTCCTTGCCATGAAGCCCCAAATAGGCAAAGTGGCCACAAGAGGAACAGCTGCCTCAAAAGGAGAGGCTCCAATAAGCTGCATTTCTAAGGCTCCCTGTGGGGCACGTCCCAAATCACTTAACTGTACCCCCATTTCATACACACTCAAGTGAATGTTTTTAAAAGGAGTCATCACCTCCCACATCTACAGCATGAAACACATCAGAAACATGAGGAGAGTTCTTACCTCAGGCCTTGTTGCAACGCAAAAACTAAATAGACTCCATAAAAATAATGAGACACACAGGCAAGGCACTCAGAGCCCTGTCCCTGTGCTACCCCATCCCACTGTGGAGCAGCAGTGAGCAAGGGCGGAGAATCCAGGCAGAGATGGGTGAATCTGCTGTAGTGCTTACAAGGAAAAAGGTTTTAATGTCCAATTAATCCAAATGAATTATGTAAAATATGATAAAGATGGAGGAAAAATGCAGATGCAGGCCATTATTAGACTAATGACTAATCAATCACCACCCATTTTTGAAATATTATGCTTAAATCATCACAGTTTCAAATGAAAATAGCATCTTCTTAGAAAGACATGGAATTACTTAGCCTGGCAAAAGTACAGAGCTACACTGATTACACTTTCAAAGTGCAGTGGTCTATTTTTAACAATTATGTCTTCTATCCAGAGTGGGGGAAAGCGGTGATTAAGGGTTATTAACAGGCAGTGCCAGTGTTTTCCCGTCTGCTTTTTCCTACCTTTGTGCTCTCATAGTTTGGGAGCTCTGCATGGTGATCAAAGTTGTAGAGGACCAGTTATATTTCAAAGCAACTGAAAACCCAGAAATGAAACTGGGGTCTGGCCTTCACTCCCAGTGACATTATTTACAGCTTTGAATGGCCACCAACTGGTGAGACACCAGCTCTTGTAGGGGTGGAGGAAAATCCAAGATATTGATGCAAAAACAATCATCTCGAAGCTTCACTGTTGGTTCCCACAGAAGAATTCTCCAACTTTCTTAGTAGTTGTCAATGAACAGCTCCTCATTTTGCACTGAGTAGAACTAGAAGTTGACCCAAGAAGGTCTATGCTTGCTTTCAGAGCATATAGAGACTCAGAACACCCCTCTCCAAAGGAGGAGCTCCACTAAAAGTAATCCATGGGAATGGCAGGACTTTGTTGCAGCAGAGTTTCTAATTCTACTGACTTTCAAAAACAATCACAGATCGCGGCTCTCTTGTGTACATGCACTCTGCAGGCTTTCCTCTTGAAGTGTGAAACATGGGGAATCTCTCTTCCCTTTGTCACATCAAGTAGCAGGAAGTGCCTGGCGGTGTGTTTGAGGAGCACAAGGCATGCTAGGATTGCAGGAACCTTTTGCATAAATTTACATAAGAAACCACTGCACTCCCTGCAGAGTTACTGCTCACAGTAGTTGACATTGCACTTGAAACAGTGCTGCAAAGGGAGCAATAGCTTTCGCAGAGTGGTTTAAAATAATCAGTTTTGTTTTTCCCTTTCTAACCATCAAAGAAGGATCTGAATTCCAGGAGCTGTGCAGTGAGAGGAGATGAATGACAATTGCCATCACTGGCTTTCCTCTGTATTTTTGAGAGACACCATGACTAAAGTAAAGTTAGGTGCCATAATACCTGATCAGACACTCCTGAGAGCAACAAGCATAAAAATTCCTAGGCCACACTGTGTTTGTGCACAGGGATTTTATTGTCATTCAGATCCAAATGTGAAAAACTGGGTACTATTCACTGCAGTAATGTTAAAATACAGATATAATACTTTCCTAAATTCATAAATTAGAATTAGCGGCAAGAGATCTATTGCTAAAATGCAAAATTGTTAATTTTAAAATGCAGAACATCTAAGTCACTAAGAGAAAATGAGTGTCAGGAAGGTACATGTGCTTTTTAAAGAGAAACCACCAAAGGAACATGTAATATCATGAAATCATTTAGGTTGAAATAGACCTCTGAGATCATCGAGTCCAACATAAAATTTGGCTTTTTATCTTGTCTGTGGGTGTTCAGTAAGGGTAACTAAATGCATAAAGAAAAAATACCAACAGTATTAGAAATGTATTCACAGAAGCTTACCCAGTTCTGAACTCCAGTAAGTGTATGAATCTCTCTCAGAGTTTTAATGTATTTCAGGTGAAAGAATGATCAGTTCAACAAATCTCATCCCATTATTTTGAGAACTACTTCATAAAAAAACAGCTAAATATCTATGGTGGGCTGACACTGCTGTGTCCCAGGCATACCCCAAACCCACTCTATGATTCTCTGCCTCAGCTACACAGGACAGAGAGAAACAGCACAAAAGTTTTGTGGGTTGGATTAAAGACAGGGAGATATCACTCACCAAGCACTGTCATGGACAAAGCAGAATTGACTGGGGAAAAAAATTAAAAATTATGTAGGAGACTGAAGGAATAGTTAGTAGGCTCAAAAGCGCCAGGTAGGAAGTGGGGTGGAAACAGGATGAGCTGTCTCTTTCTTCTCCTTCTTAAGATACATTGCAAACCAGACTGAAAAATTCCAGTCAATGCCTTCTTAAGTGCCTTGTTGTGTCTGGATAAGTTAAAGTTCCTGAAGTACCTAACTCTGGATGTTTCAAATTTTGCCAAGTACCTTATTCTACCGTAATGTTCTAAAGTTTACAAGTCAAAGTTTGTTATTGAACCACCTGAGAATTTTGTTGTTTCCCCCATGCACTGCCCAGATTAAATCAAACCACCCCTCCTGAGCCCACTGAGTGGGACAGGGCAATACATCCTCACTGTCCCTATCACCCTCACAGTCCCCACTGCTCTCACAGCACCCACAGTCCCCACAGACCTGACATCCACCCCAGCCCTCACAGTCCCTACAGAGCCCATATATCCCTCACAGACCCCACAGCCCTCACAGCCCCCGCAGACCCCACAGCCCTCGCAGACCCCACAGCCCTCGCAGACCCCACAGCCCTCGCAGACCCCACAGCCCTCGCAGATCCCATGGCCCTCGCAGCCCTCGCAGACCCCACAGACCCCACAGATCCCACAGCCCTCGCAGATCCCACAGCCCTCGCAGATCCCACATCCCTCGCAGATCCCACAGCCCTCGCAGATCCCACAGCCCTCGCAGATCCCACAGCCCTCGCAGATCCCACAGCCCTCGCAGATCCCACAGCCCTCGCAGATCCCACAGCCCTCGCAGACCCCACAGCCCTCGCTGACCCCACAGCCCTCACAGACCCCACAGCCCTCACAGACCCCACAGCCCTCACTGACCTCAGAGTTCTCACAGACCCCACAGCCCTCTGGACACCAGAGAAATGGCTGACTGTCTCAAAACCATCACTGCTCCATCCTCCTGTCCCCTTGAGTCTTGGTCAGCCTCTGGGCCACACTGAAACGGTGCTGGCCAACCCACGGCCTGTCCCAAATGGCAGGGACTGACCCACGGCCAGCCCTGAAATGGTGCTGTCTGTGCACATGGCAAACCTTGCCCTGCAAACCCAATATAGCACCAAAACAATGTGCATTCCTACCCCAATGGACTTCAGCTGTGTGTTCTCAATTATTTTCAGATTAAATCAATCTGATATTCAAGTACCTTCTAAAAGTGATATTTATTCAACCACAGATTAATTGCATTTTCATACCAGAGAAGCCTTTCCAAAGTTGGTCCTACTTTCATGCTTGCATAAATTAATTTTAAATCCAGCTTGGTATTCTACAAAGCCACATCCTTTGCACCACAGATACAGCACTGTTCTAGGCACCTTGCTTCTGTTTGCCCATGATTTGGGAAGTGGTAATTGTTCAAGAGTCCTCTTACCAAATAAAAACCACTGGTCTAAATGGGTTTTTTTTTCTATCCTACATTTAGTTTAAGCCCTTTTGAAGAGACAGCTTTGCACAAGCATTGTTGGCACAGCTGTTCCTTGTCCATTGGTAACCAATGTAAATCCAACAGCACCTATTTTAAGAGATGTCCAGGCTGATGCAATGTGAGCCCCTACCAGTGCCTGCCCAGAACAAACTGGGAGCGCTGGGAGAGCTGGCAGGGAGCAGAGCCAGTGTGAGCAGTGATGCCTGGAGCTCTGGCCTCACAACTCAATGGTTCCCAGTCCAGGCAGTGACAGCAACAGCAGAGCAGGTAAAAGTTCCACAATTTGTCAAAAAACGTGACTGTCACATGAGAGAGTCACAGGGTAGAAGGTGAGGATGCTGTGCTGCTTTCTCATGTGTTTTAGAGCATAATTTCTGATAAAATGCCACAAAGAGAGGCAGGTTGGACTGTACTGCACATGTGAAGTTGAATTTTAAAGAATCCAGGTTGATCTTTGCATTCTGACTTTGTTTGTTTTGCAAAAAGACGAGTTTAAGAAACAGCTGGTTAAAAAATGAATTATGCAGGGGTCTGGACCCATGGTGTACATCTGCCACAGGAAAAGCTGCCATGCTGGGCCAGGAGACACAATTTAGAAAAAAATCCTTACTCCTTAGGATACACAAATTAATTCTTCTCCTCTAAGAAAGAAGGGCAAAGTTTTCCACAGTACTTGTGGCTCTGCATGCTAAACAACGCTTGCTTCATGTACTATATATACAGAGGGTCACATTCACTGCAGAACACAGAAATAAGTAAACAAAGTCACATTAAAGGGGATAATCTCTGTTTCATTTAGTTAGCAGCAAATGGACATAACAATATGTTTTTATTTGTAAATACAAAGTCTGATATCATACAAGAAATATTGTACAGTCAATTATCATAGGTTTCTGCTGAGGATCTTTCAAGGGCCAATCTGACCTAGAATATACAATTCTTGAATGAATTTTTAAAAGTCTTTAAAGTTACTCAAACCCTAGTTATGTCAAAGCCATCAAAAATGATGCATATTTTTTCTTCTTGGGCTTTACAGAGCTGTCTGAATCCAAATGTCAGTGCATTACCCCAAATTTGTATCATGAAGAGTTGAGATGAAGCATCATCATGTGCAAATATTTAAATGAGAGCAAAACCTGATTAAAGGTTTCAATTAGAAAAGTTAAATATTTAAATATTTCATTTATTGCTGGTTCAAAACAAATGAATGAGACAGCATGATGCCAGGCACCTGCCTTGCTTCCTCATCTACACCACCATGTGGATTTCTTCACAATATCCAGTCTAACTCTACACTCTGTCAGTTTGAAGCCATTCCCCCCTGTCACTCCATGCATTATCACTCCAGGCCCTTGTCTCTCTCCATCTTTCCTGTAGGCTCCCTTCAGGTACTGAAATTCTTGATGGGTACTGAATTACTGAATTAATTTCTTGATGGGTTTGAAATACTCTCCTAGAGCCAGCCATGAGGAGCATTGAAAGAAGGTCTTCCAAAATCTAAGCTTCCACACCTTTGTTTGGCTGAATTTTACAAGATAGTTTGGGGTTTACTGTGAGTCCCTGCATAGTGACAACAAAGAGCACCAGAAGGGATTGTAAAAACACAACTAAATAATCAACTCTGTGGTAAATCATAGAATCACAGAATATCCTGGCTTGGAAGGGACCCACAAGGCTCATCAAAGTCCAACCCCTGGTCTGCACAGGACACCCCTAAATCCCACCCTGTGCATGAGAGAGCATTGTCCAAACAAAAGAGAGATGCAAATCCTGAGGTTGGAGGAGAGAGGTCCCATGGCAGAACGAGCTCATCTCACATCTCATAATGCAAGGGCTTGAAACAAAAGAAGCAGATTTACTTGAGCTGTAATTATTTTTAGAGTTGACAGGATTTGGTTTAGAATCTTCAAATAGATTTATGTTTATTTACATATATAATGTATTTATATATATTAAAGAGAATAGAAAAAACAGGTAATGCCAAGTTTTCGAAGTCAACTTGTGCCTTGATTAAGCAAACTGCTAGACTAAGAGAATTTTTTATGCTTTTTTCCCCAGAAGAAATTATAACTGGGATTTTGATCCAAAAATAATCCAGGAAGACAAAACAAGCAGAGAGTGAAGGAACTGCATTTTGTCTAATTTAGGAGTGCAGAGGCAAACTCCAGCAGCAGCCAGTGCATTTACTGACACCGAAGGTTTCTCAGTGCCCATCATCTGCTGCATGTGGCTTTTTTCTGCCCTTGGCTTATCAAGGTGTGCGACACCTATTACTGAGTTTTTCTTTGCAAATGATCTCTGATGAGAAACCTGAAATGGTGATGGAAAACTGAATGATGCAAACAAGTTGTGACATTTAAAATCAGCCCTGGATTTGTGGTGTTTCTTTAATCCCACTGAAGGGCCTTGGCTGTGAGACTGTCTCTTTTCTGAGGGATACAGCAACTCAGGAGAGACACTTGCTTCCAAACCAATGCATCCTGAATTCCCTCAGCCTTTAACAGCTCAAAAAGTCCCTACATATTGCAGCTTCCTCACAGTAAGATACAGAGAAATATTTTTACTTCTAGGCTATCTGCTAGACATATTTATCCAGACTCCTGCATTAAGAGTATCAGAGTGGGAGAGCAAAATATTCAAACTGATTAAAATAAAGATGGACCTACCCAATTCTACTCAAATGTGTTATCTAGTTTGCACATAATGTGTAAAGCAGGCCCAGTGATAACTGCAGGGTCTGAGGGTAAGACAAGGAGGATGGCCAAGGGAAGGCAGCACTCCAGGAAACTTACTTCCAAAATTAGGGAGTAACATGACTACGTCAGAGAAAGGATGTGGAAGTGAATTCCAGAATGCATTTCAGAGTGATTCCCTAAGATCAGAAAGAGCTGTTTGCCAACAAATGAAACCCTAAGATCAGAAAGAGCTGTTTGCCAACAAATGAAATGGGGGTATTTTGACATAGATTTTGATTCTGGCCAGGACAGAGAGGTGAAAAAGATTTTTTTTTTTTACTTCTAACAGTGTTTGATAGCCTGAAAATGGTTAACTAATGATAATAAAATCTGTACTTAAAATGTAATCCAGTTCTGTAATTATATTTCTTATGCATGGGGACAGAAATAAACTAGAGGAAGAACCTATTAGCCCTTTTGCATGTATAATTGAACACATTTGATATTACTGGGTAACCTTTGTAAGCAATTGGCTTTGAGTTTATGCAAAGAGGTGAACATTTTGAATACATAAATAACAACAAGAGCAGATAGGTTTTTGATTTTGTATTCTGTTCTTTTCTTGTTTGTGTCTGTTAGATGCAGTCAGACAACCCTGGCTTTATCTGGCTATCCATAGAAACATCTGAGAGATCTGACTTTTGCATCATTTGGGTGCAGTAATGAATAAGAACTGACATCAAATATCAATATTATTGGCCCAGCTAAATGGTAGCTGACATCCAACTGGACTGCTGAGGAGGTAAACAAAATTGAATTTTTTTTTTTATTATTATTTTTTTTAAAAACTGTCTGACTTTATTTTCCCTTCAGTAAATCAATGGAGGAATGATCTAGCTGGCAGTTGCATTTTGACCTGGGGAGGTAAAATTGGGAAATTGGGCAGTTGTTCTCAGGCATATTTTTGTAGTCTTTTAGGTTTTTCCTAATATAACCAGTACTTCTAAAAATACTTTTTGTTTGTTTGTTTGTTTTAAGGAAACTTGGTAACCACTGTAACAATGCCTAAACCTGCAGATATGACACAAACACAGCATGACAGACACTTGGCATATTTTTATTTGGACACAAACACATATATCTACACACATAAGGGAGAAAACCTTGTTCTGTTTTAAATTCATGACCCAACCAAGCATCTATAGTCTTTATACTTCATTAGCAGAGGTGATTTTCCACTGCAAAGGAGACTACAGAGCTTACCTGAAATGCTGTTTGGGCCATACCCCAGTGCAAAATAAATATCTGAAACATTTTTCTCTACAAAGTTACTGTGTTATGGAAACATGGGACTAAAAGGGATAGTAACAGTAACTTTTTAGGAGGAAAACTGCATTTTATTATGTCCTCAAATTCAGAAGCAGCTAAGTAAGTTTTGCTCAAATTTTCTCAAATGTTCCATAGGTAGAGAACCAGCTTGGAAAACTGCAGGATTTAAATGCTGCTGGAAATCTTATCTGTTAAGTCCTGACATAAACACAAGTGCAGAGGTTTCTCCAGGGCACTGGGACTCCTGTGTCCCAGCAAGACAGGACCCAACAAATGGGTACATTCCAGGTGCCAAGATGGCAGTTCTGTTCCATAGAGAACAGGCTAATTAGGGAATCTCAGCACTAATAAGAGTTCTGGCTCCAAACCTTGCCCACTTAACAAAGAAAACTATCAACTACAGTTTCAGAGGCATGGCACAGTAAATAACTCAGACTTAATCAGTTTCACAGAGCCTAATGAGGATTTATTCAATTTATATAAATGCATTAATTCTTTTTTAGCTTCTTCTTCATGCAATACTCTTCCCCAAAAATAACCCTTAATATTTGGACACACTGCCTGGATGGCTTTCTGATCTAACTAGAAAATTTACTCCTTGTTCTTGTGTAATTAGAATTTCATATTCTTTCTGAACTTCCTTGGACACCAAGCAGCCTGAGACAGGATTACCACAAGCCCATTGAAGTAATGTAGGAGCCCACTCAAACTGCCCTATGTCCAAGCAGAAAAAGGAGTGAGTCCCTTGGGATCTCTCTCCATTACAGCTCTGCAGCTGTGGAGTGTGACCATGTAGGCAACACTTCTGGCAAAACATCGGATGTGCAGACCCGTGACATTAGGATATAAAAAAATATAACAAAATGAAAATCTAAGTCGAGGTTTTTTCAGCAATCAGCCTTCAGTTTTGTCATTGTAGACTTCTTGGGCCAGGTATAAGCATTAGGTTGGACACTCTGGAAGTAGTGTTGCACTTTGACCAAAATGTCCACGATCGATGTCCAAAATATTTTCCATGAAAGTATTGCTGAAAATATGACTGGTTCTATAAAAACATTTTCCCTCATAAAATATGCATTTTTTTGCAAAAATATCGATGCTCAAAACACCTTAATCAGCTTGCTTGGGCTGGAATATTTTAATTTTTTGGTGAGCAAGCACTAGAGGGTAAAAAAAATAGTTCTTAAGCGCTATATTTGGCTGAAATACAGCATTTGCTTTGCTGGCCAGCCAGGGGGACAACTGTCACTTGTACAAGTCAGGGCCACTACTTAATTTTTCAGTGGCAGATTTAACTTACTCAACTGCAACCACAGCTTCTGAAGTAATACTCCTCACTCCCTTTGACCAACGCTACATCAAATGTTTCTTCTTTTACTAATGCAATCACTGAGAATGCTAGCCAATGATTTTAGCCTAGAGTTAATGCCAACTGTAATATTCCTTACCAAAACTACATGTTTATCTGGAAGGTTATCAACACATGGTTTTTCAGCTTCCTGTTAATCATTACAGGTCACATGAGGGCCTTTCTAAATTAACACCCACATTAAAGACATGGTGCTACTGTGGTATCTCCACAGTATTTCCCTGGCCACGCTTGCTCCTGTTAAATACTCTC
The DNA here is from genome assembly GCA_018697195.1 of Certhia americana. Classification (NCBI taxonomy): domain Eukaryota; kingdom Metazoa; phylum Chordata; class Aves; order Passeriformes; family Certhiidae; genus Certhia; species Certhia americana. Next base: position 34,872,002 of record CM031863.1, on the reverse strand, counting down.
TGTTCCCCACCACAGTGTCTCAGGGCACTGAGAGGCAGGTTGTGCCTGTCAAACACAGTTAGATGCACATGGCCAAGAAAGAATTAAGATGCTTTGGGAATTCCTATTCCTCTCCCTGACATCAGCTTATCCCATACCTTCTGCTGCGCCAGCCCCTGGGGTTTGCCCTACAAACACACAGGGCTGGCAGAGCAGTTGGCAAAGCAGCAGCTGATACTGAGCAAGAAGAGAATATTCAGGATCTCCTGCAGGAAAAAATAGTGCTTTGCTCTGCCTGTAATGGAGGTGTCAGTGGGAACATGGGGAGCAGGAACACCACAATGTTATTTTTCAGGAAAGATGGTCTCTGAGAGAAAAGGCTGCTAGTGGCAGCAGAAACCAGCACATGCCTCAGCACTTCCACACCAGTTTTAAAGAGCAGTGTGTCCAGGAGAGCTGCAGGGATCATACATCACAAATGTTTGGGTCATTTCAGAGCATTTAATATGGCCTCTAAGAGCCATTCGGGAGAAATTCCTCCCCTTCAGACAGCAGTCTGTCACCATTCCCAGCCATGGTTCATTTCAGCCAACAACTATAAATTAATCATCTAGGGAAAAAACCTAACAAAAAATTCATTTAAATAGAGTAATCAATGATCCCAGCAGAGGAGAATGGCTTAGACATCATGCACTGATCAGAGGAGAAGGAGGGAGCAGCAAGGAGGGAGCAGCTCTATTGTAACAGGCACCGAGGCTCTGGTCTGGCTGGCAGCTGGGGCCACTCTGAGCCACCACTGATTCTGAATCCAGCCCCAGAGGTCCCTGTGTCACCAAGAAGCGGGACAGAGCAAGGAATATGATGGTTAAAGGGAGGAAATAAAGGAAATTCGCATGCAGAACTTACCTTCTTGTTGAATGTAGCATGGTTACAGGAATGCACGTGACCCTGGAATGTGTAAACACGGAGACCCTAGGAATGAAACAAAAAGAGAGCACTTAAATAAGTTACAGCAATCCAAGTTATTCTAGAGCCTTGGTGTAAACAGAAAGACCTTCATTTTATGGCTGTGTGAAAATCAAGACACACTGTGGGCTGTAAAGCCAGCTCCTGGTTGCTAGAACAAGAACACATTTTGCACCATTACTATGGATATACCTCCTTACTTCACATGATAGCAGCAGAAAAGGTGCATTCAAATATCCCCAGGTAAAGCCATCTCCCTGGCTGGAGGGCTGGAATTAGAAGGTGGAATCACTCCTTCCAAAACACTGAGCTCTTGCTCTCAGGCAGTTTGTCAGTACATGTCTCTTGATATTCCACACACAAAGGCTTCCTTAAGAAATCACAGGCATGAAATCAAAATTAATTATCTTTTGTCATCTCCCACATTAGGCCATAAGTGACCTACATAGTGCAGTAACATATGTCAGATGTCATCATTGATATCTGGCCTGTTCTTCCAGTGCAGGAGCCATCCAAACACAGTATCTCCTGCTAAAAAACCTGAAACCTTCAGGATGGTGAGACAGGGTTATTGAAAAGAGATGCCCTTCTCTGTTTTTATAGAAATCACTAGCTTCATGGGTTAAAAAATACTTCCTGTTAGAAGTGAAGCCCAGATTGGAGCAGTGCAGTAATACGCTGAAGAATAAATTTTCCCTCTAAGAAAGCATTTTATTAACACTGCAATTGAAAGACAATTTGTTGCATTTTTCTCCAGAGTTGAAAAAACCCAAACACAAGATTTGAAATTCCATTTCTCATCCTGGTCTTGAATCAATCTCACAGAAACAGGGGTAACATAAGTTAATCATATCTTTGTCATGTTTTTGGAGTTTATATCATCAGCTTAACCCATTTCTACTTTTCTGATGGATAAAAAAACCACTCCTACTCTGACATAAGAAATTTGAATTCTCTTTTTCACTGACAAAACCTCCTACATTTTATCATCAGCATGTCTAGCAGCACATTCTGCTGTGAGAACTGTTTGCAACAAGCCCTTTCAGAAAGCAGTTAATGAGGTTTGACCACAGAGTAATTCTGGAGGGACACTCCTCGAGAATGCTCTGTGGTTCATATTATATCTCTGAACCACTTAGGAGATCTCAGCTCAGCAAAGCAGCAGTTGAAGGGGATTACACTGTTGTTGTAAATATCTCGGGGTTAAGAGCAAAGAGGGAAAGGAGCTATTGAGGTTGAAGAGCAGTGTTGATGCAGAAACATATGAGGATTCATTATCTGCAGATAAATTCCAGTGGAAAATTAGAAGACAATTCTTGAACAGTGAGATACAAAAACTTACTCCACTCCAAGTAGTAGGGATAAAAAAAAAATATTAATATAAGAAGCTGCTTGAAAAGCCTGAAAATAAATGACCTTCTCCTGTATGTGATCTTTTGCCTGGACTTGGAGACCAAAGAGGCTCTTTCCAGAACTGGTCAGATGGCATTAGAATACTAATATCTGATAAAGACCAGCATTTAATGCTGCACAGAATTCCTTTTGTTTAAAAAAATCAAAGAAGGGAGCAAGAAACTTTGGCAAGCGCCATTTTGTACCTCATTGTATTTTTCATTTACCTCTCTACGTTGAAGTAATTTCTGCTCCAAGGCCACATGGTTACTGTGATCATACCAGGAAATTGGTATTATTCCCATAAAAGGATTGCAAGGCAACAAGAGAAAAAGGCTCTGAACTATTAAAAGCTTTGTATTTAAAGAACACACCATGCACTTTAAGCATGAAAATGTTGCCAGAGCACAGTTATTCAGTCCTCCATCATTTTCAACAGAATTACAAGGGGAAAAGAGTGCTAAAAAACCCGCTCCAAAACCCCTGCATATTTTAAGTTAGATATTAGATACAGGCTGGATATCAGGAGAAGGTTCTTCCTCCAGAGGGTGTGGGGCACTGACCAGGCTCCCCAAGGAATGGGCACAGCCCAAGGCTGCCAGAGCCCAAGGAGGATAGGGGCAACATTCTCAGTGATGCACAGGGTGGGGTGTCTGTGCACGGCCAGGAGCTGGATTGAGGATCCCAGTGGATCCCTTCCAGCTTAGCAGATTCCATGATTTCTAAGTAATAAATTCTTTCTAAGTAACATATTCTGTGATTTATAAGTAATAAAACATGAACCAATAAATGCTGATACAAGGAAAACTTAAATAATTACTTTCCAATTACAAATTCACTGCTGGAATAGAAATACGATTACACAAAATTCCCTAAGACTGACAGGCAAATTAAATTGATAGAAGTAACAGGATAGGAGACAAAGATAACCAAACACACATGAGCAGTCTAGTGAGAAAAAATGTCAAGGACATGAGATGTACCTTGTGGCCCAGCAGCAATATCGATTGCACCCAGCCCATGGTAACAGACCAAGTGCCAGTGCATGTTTTGCATGTAAAAGTAGCCCTTGTAAAATAACTGCTGCTGCTCAGCAGGGTGTAGTATTTACCCTCAGACACTCTCAAATACCAGTACATACACAGGAACTTCTCCACAAACACAGGAGAAGCATGCTGTCACAAACCAGTGGGAAAAAGAAAACCGCATGGATGCTGCACAAAATGGATGCTAACTTTCAGCTTTCCCTCCGTAAGTCAGTTCAGTATAAACACTCTGAAAAGGATTTTAATAAAAGTAATAACAATGATAATAAAAGTGAGACAAAGGCATTGGTTCTGTGAAGTGTTTCTCAAGACTATCAAAACTTAATTTCCAAAGTGCCAGTTTATTTTTATTCGGTGCACAGCTTGGGTTTTCTTTACCAATACTGGGAAGTCTAAGTATTGCAAACATAAAAACAAATCTGGAAAGCCACTACTTAGCTGTAATAGCTCAGGAAAAAAATCCAAATAATAATAGATATTCTGTGGACCAGAATTCAAGTTAGCATTGAGCTTTCAGCACCATGAGCTCAGCAGTAAGTGAATGAAATCCCTTTTGCACATGCATTCTGTTTTTCAGGCTTTAATTATAAAATAATACACTATAGCACCACCAGTGCTTCATGCAGTGTGGAACTGAACACGGTTCTCAAAACCACCTGCGTGCATCTGTCATGTCAATTAACTTCCTTAAGGTTCAAGTTGAGCAAGAACAAACATTTTGGACTTGTATCACAAGGAAAAGAAGAGGGTAAAAGAAGGAGATTGACACTGGGACAGTTCTTAGTTTGGGGAAAATTACGGTTCTGTGCTGCAGCCTGAAGGTCTCGCTGACCATCACCCCTTAGAGAGGGAACAATCACAAACTGAGAGGAGAAGCAGCAACAAAACACCAGAGCAGAGCTCTGAAACTGGAAAAAGGCCCATTTCCCCCACCTTTAACCCATGGGGTCTCATCGCAGTATAAATCATGGAAAATACATTATTATTGTCAACTGAGTCTTGACTGAATTATTAATGGAGAAAATCTGAGCTCCATTCCCTCTCTGCGCTTTTGTCCAATTACATTAATAACCATACTTTCTTCCTCTGCAGGAAATACATAGATAACAGCAACATTCAAAGAAAACAAAATATTAAGTGTTCTGCATCATTGAGGATTTGGGGCTTTTAATTATTATTCACACATGCACACACACATATAATTTTCCAGTCTGAAATCCAGAAATTAACATTAGAATCAGGGGTTAGAAACACCCTGGCATTATGCTGTGGAGCCTATCAACCTCTTAGCTTCCACTGAACGCAGGCATTAATTGCCCACCTTGGTCTGGAGCTACTAAAAGACTCCCGAGAGAGAAAAAATTCCTTTGTTAGAATGAAATCTGGTATTTTGGAAAAGCAGCCTGATCTTTGGAACTATGGATCTACTAGCAGTAATCCTGCTGCAAAAGTAGTTAAACAAGGTTTCTAAATTCAAATTATTTTTTGTTCCTACTTTCAAAGGATAAAAGCCCAAGATTTGGGAATCAATAGTAAAATTCTGCTGTAAATCCTCCCTATTGTGTATCCACATAGATATAGGAATACCAAGGTAAGACAAGACAGGCTGAAGACAAGCATAATTAATTTGCTTCTTTGCTTCTTTGCTTCTTTGCATGACAATAATTAAGTTCAACCTTTAACTATGTAACACAGCAACTGAATATTCCTATACTCGTTTTAATTACTATTTCAGCAGCAACCAAATAAAACTCCCAAACTTAACAAGCCATACTGCAAGCACCTCTGGAGAAAACACACAGCTAAACCAGTAGGGTGTCATTTGAAAGCTACTCATGTTTCTCAAACTCTGCTCTTTTGGTTTTCTTTCTGGATTTTGAATGCCTTGCTGTACGTGAGCATCTGACATGAACAAACTTATTTTCCAAGTCCAGAATCAAGATAATAAATCCATTAGATCAAGCTGGGTGTAATATCCTAGTCATAATAGACAATTATCTTTATGAGTTTGATATGAGCTTTTAGATAACAATATTTGAGTATGAGATTTATCTAAACAGTGTTCAGATAGGAGATTTATTTGTAATTTCTTGGTTCATTTAGAAATTAACTCCAAGAAATAACGTTCATTCAGAAGGACTAAACTGAGAAAAGTGTTCAAACCATGAAGCACTCAGCTGTGGAAATGTTCACCTCATTCTCTTTATTAAAAACAAACAAAACCTCCCAACAGTTCTTCATGAAAGGTTTAATTTTATTTAGGGGAAAATGAAAGTTCTGAGCTTACATAGGTAGAATATTGCCAGCAAATCAAACAGTGTAATGCTTGGGAACCTCCCTTGGCTGGACCTGAACGTTTCCTAAGCAAGGAATGCTCAGTGTACTGTGATTTCTGGCTACTGACGCACTGGGAAGCTCTAACCCTCCTCCTTCCTTGTTGGATCTATACAAGAGCTTCCATTTTCACAGCAAAGTGCCAAATTAAAACTGTGCATTCTTCTCATTCCCATGCCTTCTTCACAACAAGGTCTGTTTGCCTCAGCCAGCACTGGGGAGCTCCACAGGGAATGTGGCAGATCCAGAAGAACTGTGGCTCTGCCATCCCTTTGTGCTGCAGGGAAGTGCCTGCCTCCTTGCCATGAAGTGGGTGCATGGACACATCAAAAGGGACTTGGACCTCCTCACGAGAGCAAAAGGTAATTTTTAGGAGAGAGAAAACTCATTTTCGTAGGATATGATGGGTAAGCACAAAAACAGGAGGGAAGAGCCTAAGAATGTCTGCCTCTTCTAGCCTTGCAAGACAGCTCCCTTCTTTCCCAGCCCACCATATGAGGATCAACAAGGGAAAGTGCACCCGGGATGAGACACCCCTGGTTGTATGGACAGACTGGGGAATGAGATGCTGAAAAGAAGCTCCATGGAGAGGGACCTGGGGGTCCTGGCTAGTGGGATCTGAGTCAGCAGTGCCCTGGAGCCAGAGGAACATCCCTGTTCTGGGGGCATCAGGCCCAGTATGGCCAGCCAGGACAGGGAGGGGATTGTCCAGCTCTGCTCAGGGCTGGAACAGCCTCACCTCCAGTGCTGGGGGCAGTTTTGGGTGCCACAATATAAAACTGATGTGAAGCTGTTAGAGAGTGTCCAAAGGGAAAAAAGATGGTGAAGAGCCTTGAGGGAAAGCTGTATGAGGAACAGCTGAGGGCACTTGGTCTGTTCAGCTGGAGGAGACTGGGGGGAGACTCATCCTGAAACTTCCTTGTGAAGGGGAGTGGAAGGGCAGAAGTGATCTCTGCTCTGTGGGAACCAGTGACAGGACCCACTGGAATGGCCTGAAGTTGTGTCAGGGGAGATTTGGGCTGGATATCTTTGGAAGGTCCTTCCCCCAGAGGGTGCTGGGGCACTGCCCAGGCTCCCCAGGGAATGGTCACGGCCCCAAGACTGCCAGAGCTCCAGCAGCATTTGGATAAGGCTCTTAGGTACAGGGTGGGAGTGCTGGGGTGACTCTGCAGGGCCAGGAGTTGGACGGGATGATCCTTGTGGGTCCCTTCCAGCTCAGGCTATTCAGTGTTAATAGCTGTTTGCAGCAGCCCACACACACCCCAGGTTCTGGGTGTGTCCCCCATGCCCGCCCTGTTCCCAGCCAGAGCTCTCTCCATGTGTCCCACCCTGTTCCACCCACAGGGCTCTGCTTGCTGCAGGGCAGAACCGCATCCCTCTCCAGGTACACCGAGCTCCATGGGCACAATCAATGCAGTGCCTGAGCAATGAGCACTGAGCAAATCTGGAGAACAGTTTTACCATCTGTCACCACAGGGTTCACTCCATAAACTCCAGCACAGAACCTTCAGTGAGAAGTTTGCTTCTGTTCTCGTCACTTGGAAAAGAATCACACACAGAAGGTTTCTGGATCTTGGAGCAGGGATAAGGCCAGGGCATTACTCAGATGTTTTGTAATCCCTTCTTTGGGGAATAAAATTAACTTGCCACCATTTGTGTGCTTTGTTACATGAGGATTCACAGAGACAGGTGTGTGCACCAAAACTGAAGTACATCAGCTGATGGGCTCTTATTTTTTTTTAAAAAAACTTTATTCACTACATCTTCCCAAAGAAATGGAAATAATTTTGAATCTCTTTAAAATGTTTGAACTTCTGTAACAACTTTCATACAGTGAAACATTGAAAACTCAAGAATTTTTCAACTCAGTATTTTTCTAAATCTGGTAGGTAATAAAAAACTAGAAAGAGAGGTCTGCCTGCCAGCTAAGCCCAACCATGCATCACAGACCAGCCTTCCTTTCACTTCACAGTTAGTAGCACCTGCTATTAAATATATCAAAAAACTTAATTAACCTTGCTCTGGAATATCCTGAATTACCTCATTTGTGTAGGTCTGAACTTTCACCTGAATGTAATATTAATATACCTTTTGCACTGATGATGCAGGCATCTTAATTTTCCATAATTGGGATGAGAAGTATGTTTCTAGGCCAAGACCTTGTATGCTAAATCTGTTCAAAGTGAACCTCTAAGGCTCTCCTAAAAAACCCTTAAAAACAGGAGTTTATAGTAGAAATGCTGACAGATTATATTCTTGCCAGTATAATATAACCTGACTCAAACATAAATGTTTCATGAATTAAAAAAGTTGAAAAAAGCTCCTCTGTTCAGCTTTGTTCCTGAGATGAAAGTGAATTATCTATTTGTCTTCTACTGACACTTGGATTTTTGTACTGCAGTCTGCAGAAAACTGTAACCACAGGCAGTATTTAAACAGACATGACCATGTGGGATTCTCTCCTCACTCAACTCCTGTAAGAGACATCAAACTTCCAGCTGCATAAGGAGGAACAAAGGTTTTATGGGAAGCAGATCCTTTCCTGTACCTGCTTCTGTGAAGAGAGAGAAATGTCACCTCCAGCTGAAGGGATCACACATGAGCACAGTCCCACCTGCATGGCCCCAAGAGGACGGGCAGGAGGGCAGGGAGAAGTGCTTTTGCTGGACCCACCATTCCTCTACAAGAAAATTAACAGTATAAAGAAATCTCTCCAAGATATTGGAATTCTTTCAGTGAGAGCAGAGCTGTGTATGACTGCCCTGGTTGGTATTGGCAGATGGGCTCCTTAGCAGAAGCTGCTGCATCTTCCTAAGAGTCTGTAAGGCAGCTGAACAGACATCACTCTGCCAGCACCAGGAAAGCAAAATCCCACAACTGCATTCCTCCTAGCCAGCTAACTCCAGGAGTTTCAAGGTTCCAGGGAGGGAAGGATCAGCAGTGCACGGGCAGGGATGGCCAGGGAAATCCTGCTGTGAGTAATGTGTTGGAGCTCATTAGGTGCAGATTAACCCAGGAACTTTGCAGCACTTTCAATTAACTTGGCATTCCATTGCTTTGCAAAACAGACCAGCCATTTCCAGGAGAGCAATGCCTGAATGACAGGAACCTGGTAGGGCTGCCTAAAATTAAACACCAGGAGCTCTATTACTTTAATGTAAAAAAGATCAAGAAGATGAATTATAAATGAGTGGAAGCTTCTGGAGGAATATAACTGGAAAAGTTACAAGTGTAGTGCAAGCATAGAAAAAATACAGAATCATTTTTGTTGGCTTCAAAAAGTAAATTATATGAAGGCGGAATAAAGCAATGAATACATAATTCAATTATATATTAGAAAAAGTGACAGCACTACATGTGGGAAATAATTTCCTCCTCATCTGACTATGAGAAGTTGCATATGAGTCGAAGGGCTTTAGTGGTCTTAAAAACTGAAGCTAAAGTTTGGCCAAAATGTCAAATTGTTACCTTCTGTGAATTCCCGTGAGAATAATAATTTTTTTTCATAGCAAGAGAAAGAAAAAACTAAGTGGCTTTAATTGCAAAAGTCAGGATAGAGACAAAAGCATACACAACCATGTTTATTAAGTAAGACAAGGGAGGTGGCCCAAACATTTTTTTAAAAAAGTAAGGAAAAAGAAAAAGTTAAAGAATTTCTTCCCTTCAAAGAGTCAGCATAAATTAAGAGAAAGCCAGTAAGATCAAAGTTCTTAGTTATCTGACAGCTACTGGGAGAGGGTTTACTTCCATTGGAATATAGGAATTTGTAAGCCTGCTGCATTCACAGTGTGAATTTTGTTCTGGCAGTCACCACGCATCAAATGCATCTCAGCCGGGTTTCAAATGGCAGATGCATGGCAAAAAATACAGAAATAAGAACAACGACAAAGGGCACACCTAACAGAACATGGCTGCAGCTCTCCTCCACCAACCTGCACTGCTGAACAGCTTTGCAAAGGCAGGCTCTTCTTTGATCTCTATTTCTCCATTAACCAACAGAAAGGGAATCGAATTCCCAAAGAAGGGGAAAGAAACCAGGATCTGAAATGAAGGGGAAAGCACACCGGTTGCTCACCATGATCTGCTTTTCCCAACTACAGCTGCTTTGGGAATAACAGCATTGTTGACCTGAATAACCAGGATCAGAGAAGAGAATCCAGACTACTTGGCAAGAAACATTGAAGAAGTTATTCATTGGAAAAAGAAGTCCTTGCAAGATAAAATAAAAATAAGACAAAAAAGTGACTGTGTAGTTTAAAAGAAGTTTTTAGATATCAAAATTAAAATGAAAAAATCACCAGTGGAAGAGGAGAAGACACTGCAATCAGCTCTTACAGATATACTGTCCACAGATTCTCTACACCAGATACTGCTTACACCATCTACAGATTCTGAGTGAAAGGAAAGAAATTATTGTAAAAGACCATCAAAAATATTCATAACCTTCTGCAATTTCAAATTCAGAATCCTACAAGTATTTGAGATCAAATTCATGCCAACATTCTCAACAGTAGAATTTTCTAGAGAAATAAGAAAGTACTGCAAAAAGGTCTGGGTAGTGATGGGAGTGGTTTTATTTTTAGTAAGTCTGCCAGATATCCAAATTTTATTTTTGGTAATAGCACTGCTTCTCCAAATAAAAACCTGTATTCAATCCTGATGCAAATGGAATTAAGCAAAACACCAATTTTGAAACTCCTACATGCTTTAAAGAGTTTATTGATCGCTCCACAGCATAAATATTTTAATCATTAAAAATATACTCTAGTGGTTTAGTTTTGTTAAGTTTATTAATGTTTCCCAATAAACTTAGTGATTGAAAAGACATAGGAACAAATACAGTTTTTAATCCATCAATACTGGCACCAGAACTGGTGGCTGGACTCATGGGACCAGAGTATGCAGCTATTCATGTCACCTTTAAAGAAGCAGGAGTAGAGGGGCTAAGAGAAAATCTTTAGTGGGAATACCCCAGAATAAAATTAAGAAGTTAAAAATATGTCATTAAAAAGTTACACATATGTTCATAAATACATGATCCTTCATGTGCAAGAAGCTGTCAAATAAGAAAGAAATACCGAAAAATCATACCAAAGCAACATGAAATATTCCAAGAATGCTTTTGTCAGGGGTTATAACAATATTCAGCAATTGAGAAACAAGAGCTCTTCACCTGTTTTAGCACCATTTCCCCAAGACATTCATGTCCTGGCAAAAGATTGCAGCGACACTGAAGGGAAGCAAAACTCCTGGCAGCCTTTTCACAGGCCCCTTGTAAAATTACAGCATGCTTACATTACCTCTTAAATTAAAAAAAGTTTCTCACAAAGTTCAGCCTGTCAGGGTTGCCAGGATTAGATCTGGAACCAAATGTATTATGACTGAGCTCAGTGCTGTATAAATATTAGATGCATTATTCAAACAGCTCGCAGGACACCGCCAGCTTTATTTTACAGCTGCAAAATCTCCCTGTGAAATCTCTGCCCTGGGATTTTTCCCCAGGAAAGGAAAGGCTGTGGCACAGGCCCTTGTCTGAGCAGCAAGGAGATGTAAACAGCAGGGTCCCACTAAGGAAGCCTCAGACAAAAGAATTCCAGCCTTGGGGTTGGTGAGTTATTAACAGCAGCCAGCTCTGTAATTGTCGGTGAAATAATCTCATTGACACATACAAGTTAGGAAATAGAGGGCTCATTAACAAAGCCTCCAGCCTTTATTAGATCATATAAATAACCAAGAGCGCCTGCAAAAGATCGATTACAGCCTTTAAACGTTTACTGAATCAGTGTTTAATTAAGACAATTTTAATATGCAAATCAAGCCTAATTATCGTCATTTGTTAATGTTAGTCTGCCTGAGCTCTAAACAACTACAGCTGCAAATATGGTAATGCCATCATATTTCTCCTGCTTTCTTTCCCCTACAAAGAACTGCGGAGGAAACGATCGAGTTGCGTTCGAGTTGCGCTCCCCGTGTGTATGAATGCTTTCAACCCCTCATTTCCATCTACTGTTTGAAGGTCAAAAAAGTGCTCAGCATAGCATAAAATGGAGTGGAAATGTTATGCATTTCCTCACCCACTATTTTGCAGAGTGCTTTAATTAATGTATTTCCTACCCCAACCCCTCTGGGAACTTCTTTTCATGAATATCTGCCCTTGTTCCATGCAGTGATTGAATGAGTGGCTTTCTAACACAGACCTTTGTCACTCAGAAGCTGATATCAGGACTTTTTTCTCTTCCTATTTCTTCTGCCCTGGGAATGGTAACCTTCTTATGCTGAGAAGCCACAACATTATGGCAAAGCCCCTGGAAATTACAATGTGAAGCAACCAAGAAAACAGCACAGCCCTCAGCATTGTGATGGGAGGAACAGCTGGGGAGAAAACAAATGTCTGTGTTCTGATTCTCAAAAAAGTAAAATTAAAGCCTCAATACCCCCAGGAATTTGTTCTGGGAATGAGGGTGGGGCAGCTGCAACACAATCCCGGTAGAAATCATTCCCTTTTCCTGGCACTGTTGCTCTCCTGATGCCACAATGAGCTGCACAGACTAAAATGAAGGAAGGGAACCTGCTGGGCACTATTGATTTGTTGTTGAATGCTTACACTGACAGTGAGGAAAATATGAAATGTTCCTGTTTGCAACGTTTCACAATATAGAAAGTCACTTCTTTGTTTTTCTTTGCCATTATGTTTTCTTTCCTCACATTCCCATCACTTTGGAGCCTGTAGTTGCCAAGCCCTCAGCTGGTTGAGGGCAAAACAAAAGCTTTCTGCTTTTACTTTCTGCAATATATTCAGTATTTCTAAGGAAAAGAAATCCTCATGGAAGGAAAAAAAGGACATGCAGTTGCAAAAGGCCATGAGTCTTTCAAGACAGAATGAATAAAAATGTAATAATCAGAGGAGAAATGAAATACAAGAGACAACTTGAAAAGCCCTCAGTTCAAATGGGAGCAGAGTGGCATCTGGACTGGCTGGTGGATGAAAGGGCTCCCTACATGAACCACATTTGGGTTCACCTGGGCAGAGATCTGTCAGGAAGTCACTTCCCAGCTTCTTTTTGAAAGGTCTTCTCTGCAGACAGCCTTGGAGAACAGGGCATGTCCAATAAAATCTGGGCATGTTCTTGGCCATACAGCAAGTTCACACCAAAGCTGGGTCAGGCTAGAGCACAAATTTGGGCTGGGGGACATACCCTTAAGTAGGAGGGGCCCCTGGCCCATGTGAACTGCAGGCAGTGAAGAGCCAAGGCTGGAGAAGGGGCTCCAAGTCACAGGCAGGTACCAATTCCCTGCATTCCCAATATGTTCCCAGGGGGAATTGTGCAGGTACGTGGGGCTCCCACATGGACTAAGAACAGCTTTCTGAGCTGTGGGTGCTTCTGGTGACTACCTGAACCTGTGAAAAGCAGAAGAATTTGAACTGAATCATGTGAGGGAGAGTCTGCAAAGTTTGGTCTTCTGAAGTTTTCCAGTAGCTGTTATGGAAGATGTTGACACTCTCTTACTTATCTTGCATTAGAGAAAAAGGCCAGGATTTTCAGAGCTCGAATTCCAGTGGAACTGTGTGTAATGAGTGAAACAAGTTCACTTTCAACAAATACCTGCAAATCCAAGAGCAAGGATAGACTGGAAATCAAACACCAGCTTGGGCACACATAGTAGGCTTAGTGGAGAAGTTCCATGCTCAGACATGGAAAGCAAATACACAAATACACCTTGGAGCTATTCCACCAGGACTAGGGCAGGGAAGGGAAAAACCAAAGGAGCACTTCGCAAGTTCAGTTCATACAGACCTTCAGTCAGCACTGCAATGCTGCCTTGGCTGGTTTTGCACAGGAGATGTTTCCCTAAGAGTCACCAGCCCTGATGTGCTTCAAACACACAGGAACTGATGGGAGAATTCACGCCTGAGAGTTCTCATTCTCCCAGTCACCTTCAGGTACTCAAGTAATACTCAAGTAACACTGGAAAAGAGACTATCCTGTCTGTCCCAGGGAAGTGGGAAGCACTTCCTACCATGGGAAGTGCTGTGCCCTGTACATCTGCTCCAGTTTTCCTATCCAGGTACTAACAAAACCATCTACAAGTGAGGGAAGTTCTCTGACTGAACAGTTACTCTGCTGCCCCCACTATTATTTCATGTTCTCCAGTTTAAACTTGCTATTCATGTCCAAAATACACAGAATGCATTTTGACATCTTGTATGGTGCCATTATATGCAGTCAGATGTCCATTCACTTTGTATCCTGTTAAAGGTGATGGAAAGTTACCAACATTCCCAAACCCCTTCCTATCTCAGCAAGGTATAACAGCTCCTGAGTCAGACAGGGATCTGACAACTAAGATACACAGACATATCTCAAAGCAGATACTACTGTCAAAACCCCCCAAAAATTTAAAATTAATTCACAAAAAAAGAAGATCTGCATTATATATGCACATCAACAACCCTACTCCATAGCAATGTTCAGGCATCTTCCAAATTAAATGGTACTTCTTATGCAGAGATCTTTTCTGGGCTTAGCCATTTGAACATCCAAGTTCAGGAACTTTGTTAAAAGAACTTTGCAGGTGAACATTTTCAACACATGGGTTTTTGGCAAAGAATGAAGTGAAAACTAAGCTTTGTCTTTTAAGAGGGCAAAGGCAAAAAAATACCTCTTTTTTAAATGAGAAGTGCCTTCTTTGAAAATTTAATTTGGGTGTGATTACAACCCCCCAACCCCCCAACACACTATTTTCATTTTTGCTCTCTCTCCTTTCCTGTCTCCCTCATCACTAGGGACAGCACACACAGTCATCTCTTAATCTGAGAAGTAAAGCTCTTCCATTAATTTTATTGGTTTTGTACTTTTCAATTTAAGCCAGACCTTTACTGATTACTAAAAGATAAAGTCATTTTCCTTAAATTAGAAAAAATTTAACATAACATAAATATTTTAACAAAAAGAAGCTCAAAAGGAAAGCACATAAAGCCCTTTAAAATGCACATGACCTATAACTTGCATTCTTGTTCTGCAAATTTTCAAAAAAAATTCAAAAATCTCATGTTGTTGCATGCTACAAGAGAAGATGGCACAAGAAGCCCTGCACTACAAGACACCACATTCTGTTCATTTTCTCTTCAGTGAACTGAACTGCAGATAAATGACACAGAAACCAGCAGGAAATGAGGACATATCACCAACGAGGTTTTATGAAGATTATTTGTTAGAAGACGTAACTCTCTCAACAATACCTGACCCGTGACTAATTTTTAGGGGGTCAGGGTGATCTTTGCCCTCCACTCTGTAGGGCATTATTCTTCTCTAGAGAAGTTCAGAGGTTAATGAATAAAGTGCCAGCAAAGAAGAAATGAGACTGAGCAAGAAAATGCTCATTCTTGGTCTCTGCTATAAATAATGCTCTCATTAAAATTCTGCCTTGGAAGAAAGGCAAGTCCATTAGTCTAGGAGCTAATTTTTACTGGCTCCTTAGATGTATGCATATTAAAAATTCAGCGTTTATAATTGCCAGCCATCAACCACCTAGTCAGTGCTGTTCTTGGAGTTTTTAATTATTTACTTCATTTGCATAGACACTCCAATTTATGATCAACCATTTGGTTATCAAGGGACAGTTTTAGTAATTCCTCTTTTGCGTTTTTATTTATTCCTTCTGTATCCCCAGCAGGAGGGCTGAGAGGATCTTTGCCAAGGTAGGTGGCAGAGGGATGGGCTCATTCCCAGCCTCCCACACTACCTCATGGCCAGGTTCCATGGACACCTGCTGAACACCTGTATCCCACATTGGAGCATCACAATGGGTTACAAGATCAGCCATCCTACCCAATGCCTTCACCTTCTCTTCCTCAGTTCTTGATGAAGGCCCTCACCTGCTTCCTTGGTGCCAGAAGAGAAGACAGGAGCTCACACCTGGGATTGTGCTCCCTCTTTTGCTGCAGGTGCTCTGGCACATTGTCCCAAAGCTGTTCTCCTTTGGGATTTTAGTCTGGAGCTGTGTTCTCCTCCTCCCACAAACTCGTTCTGCTCCCTGAGGATATGAGTGCTGCGAAACCGCCTCCAGTGCTGTCCTCCCTCAGGACCAGCAGGTTCCTGCTCCATGTTTCTCATCAAAGTGCTGTCTGCCCAGTGCCTTGGGCACATGAGAAGAAGAGAAAACCTTGGGACTTCTGCAATGGCACCGGAGCCCACCCCAAGCATGTGCCCTGGGGAGCCCAATTGCAACTCCTGCTTGCCAACACACTCTTCAGCTGGAAATCATCTGCCCAGGGACCACCAGCCCAGGGGGAACACTGAGTCCTGAAAAGCCACCCAATTTTTGGTTCATCCTGAAAAACAACTGAATTACCCAACTCAAGGTATGCTGTCTGTCCTCACCACTCCCTGGTGGGCTCAGCAGCAACGGAATTTGCCATCCTGGTATCCCTGTGTCCTCCCTGGGCACCACGGCTGGTGACTTTTTGCAGACAGGATACCAGGCAGCAAATATGACAGGAAGGAGCAGCCCTACCTGGCAGGAAGGGAATTGATTACGTATCCTTCTTTTTGCCAGGAACTATTTCTTTGCTGCAACTCATATTTTTCAACAGCCAGCCTCCAGAAGGCTTTGGGGGAAATGAGGGCAATGACACAGAGATTATAAATCAATCACTATTACAGAGCCTTTTATTTGGTAGAAGCTTCGGAGCAGAAAACAGACACCAAAAATATATAATGTATCCTGATTTTTTTTTAGCTGTTTCCTTTCCTTAACCTCTTTTATGCCCTGTTTTTCTCTTGACACCACTACTTACTTTGCTTTCACATCAATTTCTCTTACTACTTATTTTTCATTTATCTTTGATTTTGTCTTTCTATCATCTTTCTCTCTCTTAACCTATACCATCCATGGTTATCTGGGAGGGAAGTATAACATGATCTATCTACTCTACGCTGTCACCTTCCCTCTTGTTCCATCCCAGATCCCTCTTGAAAATGGGACAGTAACACTGAAGAGGATGGAGCAAGGTCTACCTAATTTAGATTTCCTTGAAGTCATCACTTAGATCACTCTGCCCGCTCTTGGTCATGGCACTATGTGGGGTTTGGCATGCTAGGACCCATGCAATAAGGAAAAATTCCAGGGATGGAATGGGACACCCCTCACTTGAGGGACACTTCTCATCAGGGCAGGAATTTTGTAAGGCCCACCATGGGTGCAGCCAGAAGGAATCAGAACACACTGTTACTCCAGAGTTGGGAACTGTCCTAAGCACCCAGCTCTGATTTTACTCACATTTATGCTTTCTCTCATGATTTAATTTGCATCCTGTTATTAACAGAATTGTTGTCAACAAGAACAGTAACAATGTGGGAAATAGACCTCTTCTAACAATAAACCTGGTCAGTTTAAATCAGCTGACACAAATTTGGAAAAATAATACCAGCAGTGCTGAAAAACACCCTTTATAAAATTAAGGCTTACTGAAACAAAGCAGCCTTCTGTTCTAAAATATCAATTAGTTAAGATTTAAGTATATTTTTAGAAACTGAAAAATAGATCAAAATTGTTGAAGGAGAATATCCAAAATCCTGTAGACACTACAGTCTGGTTTTGCAGAACAGAGGTTTCCTCCATGAATTGATACACAACAGTTTTAAACCTATTGACTTTTCCTGTTAATCCAAATCATCCCAATCTTGCAGAGGGCAGGACAAAGCTCATGGGGGATATGAGTGCCTGACTGATCTCACACATCCTGATATAAGATATGGTGTTGGAACCCTGGGCACAGAGAATTTCAGACTTTCTGTGGTGTGCATTCAGACAGGGAATGATCCTCAAAGGTAGATTGCACTTGACCTGAGGCCATAGGAAAGGCTTCCAAAATTGAGTGATAGCACTGAAACTATGAGTGTGTAGTTGGATAGAAATGTGTTATCCACAGGGTGAGAAATTTAGAATTTAAGTTGGTGGGTTAAAATAATATATATGTGACAAGATAGAGGTTTTAGGGGGTAGTCGTCTTCTTCTTCTTCTTCTTCTTCTTCTTCACAAGTTTGGGTGATTTTGTGTGATTGGTTGGAAAAATCTGCAGTGCTAGACATGGGTGATTAGTTATTGGGTTAGAAATAAAAATAAATTAGATGGCATCTCATAATTGGATAGTTTAGGCTTTAAAAGACCTTGAAGACAGAAATCTGTACTCCATTTCTACTCTGTTAACTTAGCATGGAGAAGCACTCACAGTCAGTGAGGCTGTAACTGAGATAAGATAATAATAAACATCCAAGTCCCAACAAGAATTGTGTCTCTCTCACTTTTAATCCTGACCCTGAGAAGAAGAACCTGGTAAAGCCAAGGGGTTTTCCACAATACAGGATCCAAGTTCTATTTCCACATCTCTTCTAGGATAAAATTGTTGACAGCACCAATTCCAGTCAGACATCCCTGGACTGCCCGGGCTCTTGGCAGCAGAGCAGCTCCTTTGCCAGGCACTGCACACCCCAAGCTCTGAGCTCTGCCCACCTCAGAAATCCCTCCTGGGCATCTACACTGAGCCCTCCCTGCTCCCCCCTGGGGGTGGAGAAAATTCCCAGTGGGATGCTACCCAGCATGTGAGAGAAGCTTGCAAAAAAAAAGATGTTTCCACAGAAATAATTGGATCAATTGGGTTTTTATGATTAAATTCTCTCCCATCAGATAATATTCTAACCATGTTAAGAGTGATTTTGTGTTTAGGTCTGTAACGTATCCTTAGCCTCTGTAATTATTTGAAAAACTATATTGTGCTTACTGTATTGATTCAACTATTGGAAATCCTGAGATCGTCACGAAATATTTCTTTTTATTATGCCATTTCTGGAGTTGAATATTGCTGAAAATAAATAGCAGGCACTTATTTTAATACCCTCTTACTGCACATTACTTAAAAAGATTGTTCTAAATTGCTGAAGACAGAACCAATTTATCTAAACAGTTATTTAACACCAGTATGGATTAACTTTATATAGTCAGGTAGGCAGAAACCATGGAAGTCTTTCTTTTCCTGGTCTTAAATTAAGGAAAAGAGGGCTGCTTCATATGAAAAAATAGTCAAAACATTGACTTTTGTACCAGAAACATGTCCTCCATCAAAATCTCTGCTACTTTGGTGATGCTTATAGAGCAGTTTGTTGCTATTCAGGAACTTTATATTTTATATATATATATATATATATATATATATGTGTGTGTGTGTGTGTGTGTGTGTGTGTAAAAATATATATAAGCACCATTTGCAATCCATGTTACCTGTACCTAAAGAATTGATCATTTCCTCTAAGCTCATATACACAAGGGAAGAAGATGTACAGAAATGGAAAACAAATTTTTGTGGCTTTTTTGTGTCTGTGAATGCTGGCAGAAAGCCACTGTTTTTCCAAATCTGTAATTTTATGCCCCTGTGTTCAGCAAAGCAGATGTTTATCTAAATCATTTAAACCTGTCTTTTCTGTTTCAGGCACATTTAGTATTAAGGAATGGTCCCTGAGAAACAGCATACATTAAAAGTTAATTAAGAGAAAGTTAAAGAAGAAAGAATTACCTTTTTCATACCTCCAGCAGACATTTATTTCATTTTGGCAGGTTAAAAAGTGAGAAAATTTGGAGTAAGGTGTGAGAACTGGAAAGGCATATTTTTGGGGAAAAGCTTTATTATCCATTTCCTTACATGCTAATTAGGAACTGCAATCCACTTGCTAATGTTGAGTGAGTAAGAAATATAAATTGCTCCATTAATTTGTTTAATAACCAAACTCTCAGAAGTGGTAAGTCAGACAGCAGATGGGGGCTGTCACCACAAACCCAGCCCAATTTTGAACATTACACCAGTACACACAATTTACTGCCTTCTTAGTTATCAGTGCCAAGTAATGTCTTTATTCTTTTAGATTTAATACAAGTGTTTACTCATAAGTATTTCTGGGGTGGAAAAATGTATCTAGAAAAGGGGTGCAGCCCCAAACTCATAGACTCACACTTTTGCAGGTGTGTGGTAGTTGTTTAACTCTCCTTTACAGTAAGTCACACTCCACTGGAAACACCAGGATCTAAATTCAAAGCAATATGTGCATTTTTCCCCAGCAAAAGATTTTAAATTTTTGGATTTTAAAAAAGGAAGAAAGAATACTCTGCAAATTCACAGCAGTTCTTGCAAACTCTATTTTCTAGACTAGGAAAAGAAAGGTTTTAGAGGGACGCAATTTCACAAAAAAAAACTGCCCCTAAACCAAGATTATTCAAATATGTTACACATTTTTTCTCAGAATAAAACTGCTTTTTTCCCCTCACAGTATCTTGCACTGCCTATCCCATTTCCTATGAACCTGACTTTTCATAATTCCAATTACACTTACACAAATACAACTGACACTTATTTGCACTTTAACTGGGTCAAATAAATTCTACCTGCATTTGCAAATGCAGTGAGTTTCAAACTCAATTCTCCATCTCAACCAGTAAAACCAGTTGCATGGCACCACTGGATGGAGTTGGGGACTGGGACAGATTGGGCACAGGTCCTGACCATTCCTGCACTTCTGTAACTCTTACCTCAAGCAACTTTTTGTTGCTTTTGCATGAATCTCATATAAACCAGGAGAGATTTAAATGAAAAGCAGGCCTTGGCGCAGCTGTGTCAACATCCAGCCCTGAATAACCTCTTTTCCTGTGGTTTGTTCACGGTGCAGAACTGGGCTATTGATGCTGGGCCATTGTCACCAGCACGGGAAGATCACAGACAAAGGCTCTGTCACTGAATGTCACTGAATTGCTGAATTCTGCTTCTTGCCTACCAGCCTTGTCCCAGTGCTTCCAATCCAAGTGTGATGTCCTATTTCTAAAATATTATTGCTTCTCTAGAAAACGTTTTCTGAGGGGAAAGAAACAATCAGCTGAGTAAGGGACTGGCATGTAAAATACTATCATTTGCAAAACACTGGCCTGAAACCCCCTTGGAGGCAGAGAAGCTGGGCTTGAGACACAGAAGAAGGAAAACAGGACTGCCATCAACACATATTTATTTTCAGAGAAAATGAGAAGCTAAATAAACTGTAAAACCAGTCTTTACCAGTAAATCCTTTCAGTCCTGAAAGCCACACTGAGCAGAGTGGGAACAGCCAGTTCCCAGGGGATCGACTGGGGGTACCTCTTTGGCAGCGCCTCATTCCGCCTGTGTTGGTGCCAGGATACTTTGAGTCCTGAAACAATTAATTTTAGCAGTGCTTCAGTGAACCCTTGCCAGAAGGCTGAACTTGAGAGACAACGATGCTGCTGCTGATGATGATTTTTCGCTCTAGGTCTAAAATCACCCCACAGCCAAAAGGGGCTTTGGGACTCCCCTCCTGAAAAGAAGCTCACAGAACTCAGCCTGCCAGGAAAGTGGAACACAACCATCCAAACATAACATTTGTGAGGGGATTAGTGCACTCACACTTGGATTTGCCATGGGATAGTGTGGGACACTGGGATTTATGGCTGGGATGAGCAATTGCACACCGACTGCATTGATAAATGCGTGTCTTTGAGGTATGTCTAATTATCCCAAGAAAATAAAGGAGATGCCAGTATACACAGGAGGAGAAAGTACGCAGAGGAAATTCTGTGAGCAATCCCAGGGCACTCAGAGGAGAAGCCTGCTGTCAGCTGAAGAGCCTGGCAAATGTCATGGTGCAAGAAAAGTGGGCTGTCAACTGCAATGACACAGCAAGTCACACCTCTGACTGGAACCCTGTCTCCTTGATGGGAAATTCCAGATGGGCCTAGTGATGAAGACAGGTGTCTTTCCATGGCCTCACATAAATTTCAGCATGCAATTAGCAGTGGATTCTCTACTGAGTTAGGGATACCCGGGGCTCTCAGGATTCCAGAAGGGACAGTTCTCTACAGTCACTTCTGGGTTCTGACAATCTTGCAATTCCAATGCCATGACATCACCTCATCTGCAAGGCAGCAAATGGACACGTGCTCCCATTCCTATGGGCAATGTGAAAGTCCACCAGGATTGTCTCCTGGAGCACTTTTAAATACAACTCTACAACACAAATGCTCCTCATTGGGTCTCCTCTCCAGCAGCCCATGCAAATGTCTCACAACCCACACTGACACTGTTCAACACCTTCCCAGGACATCTGTCACATTTTTCATCTCACCTCTACCATTTCAGCAATGAGTTCTATCTCTCATTTGCATGAAATTAATTCTTTCTACAGAACAACCTAAAAATATGAGTGGAGAAAAAGACTCCAGAAAGAGAGAACTGAATATGTTGTATTTTAGTATATCAGTTGAAACATCTTGATGCTCCTTGGAGGTCCCTTCCAAGTTAACATATTCCATGATCTGTAGATTGTTTACAGCAAACTGACAAGGCAATACTCTCACGTTTTGATGTGCTTTTCTCATGCCCAACACTGAAGCCCAAAGGTGAAAGGGGAGATGGAAATGATGCCTTAAGCTTTAGCTTTTATATTTTTTAGACTCTGTGCTGTTTTGGTGAGTACTTTCAGGTTTCATATTAAGCGCTACTAAGCTCTCTTTGTGGTGTAGATAGACAAAACAATTCCTTCTCTAGTTTGATACCAAAGACAGCTTTCAGGCCCAAGAACAAAACCAATGGTGAAGTGAGAAGAAAAAACAAGGAGGATGGAGCTTCCTAACCTGAAGCTATGGTTGGACAATTAACTCCAATATGCTAATGAACCAGGACTTATAAAAGTGCGAGACCTCGTGACCAGTCGTCCATTCTGTGACCATTTTGGGGTCACCTTGGGTGTAGCCCAGCCAGGCTCTTGCGTTACCTACGGGTACCCAGTGAGGCCTTTTAATAAATCTCTACTTTATCCTTCTGCTTTGTCTAGACTCTGTTCCAGCTCAGCCTCCAGAAGGCATCAGAAGAGAAGCGAAGGGATTTGGTGAAGTCTTATGATGAAGGGATATGCCTTCCACTCACATGCAAGTCCCTGGGGCTGTGAGACAGACAAGAACCCCCTCATAAGTTCCATATCTGTATTGCAATAGACCAACCACACTGCCTCCTAACATGAAACATCTTCAACTACTATTCTTGCTTCTAAATGTGGCTGAGCAGTTCAGCTGTAATCAGAGGGCTGCATTTTGGCCTTGGACTACAGCATGTGAACAACACCTCCCTGGGCTGTTACCTTCAGGGTGTCAGAGCACAGAACAGTTTAACACCTGTGAGTGCCTGGCAGCTCCTGTACTTTAAATGTGCACCACCAAAATTCCATCCTTTGGGCAACATTTGAAGTGTGAACTCCCACTGCAAACCTTCACCATCCATCAGTGCTCCATGGGGTGTTCTACCCAAAACCAATTTGGCAGCCTACAGCTTTTCCTGAAAAACCAGGGCTCTCAGCTATTCTGTACATGACAAAATTGATTACTTAAGCTTTCTTGAACAAAATATTTTTATGCAAATACCTTACAAGGTCTGAAATTCCATTTGTCTGAATACAACATGGCTAAAGTCATCCCAAAGGTCTGCCTGCTTCTCAGTTCAAGCCATTTCCCAGGCAGCATCTGGTTGCCCTTATGAAAAGGACCTTTAAGTCCAAAGCAGCCACCCTCTGAGGCTGTAGGGGAGCCAGAGTAGGAATAAATGTATCCACAAGCAGTTAAAAGGGAGCAATCTATACAAACACATTGAGTCATCACCGATTTTTGGATTCAGTTTTTACCAAACTGAAAAACCTAATCATTGAAAATGTATTACTAACTTCAGGTCATTGTTAGAAGAAAGGTAATTGATTTCTAAGGTTTGGAGTTTGTTTGGGTTTTAATAGATCTTTTTGAGAATGTGTAGCCACAGTGACCGTGGTGTTTAACTTCACGACTAATAGATTTATCTAGTTCTCTTACAACCTCAACTGCACAGGAATTTCTCTCCCCCCCACCCCCGCCCCATCAAGAAGAGGATTTGGTTTGGAGCAGATGGGTTGAAGCAGAATCCAAATGCAGCCAGCATGATAATCACTATACAACAGTGTTAAGTGGTCTTTCCTGAAATTTTTCTGGCAAACACCTTCATGCTCCCCTCCCTGCCACCTTTCAAACCTGTAAAAATCCATGGACCAACCTGACTGGCATCTAAACCCTTACTTCTCACGCCTATAAAATAATAATAAAAATAAATGCTCAATGTATTACAAAGCATTGTTTATGATGTTAAACAAAAACATAATAGTTCCAGGGAGATCTTGTGCTCTTTGGCTGAAGTTTCTGGCTTCTGCCCAGGGCTCTCAGCTGTCCAGAGTAGAAAGAGCCTATGATTTTGTAACACATACTGCGCTTCACACACAAGAGGCCTGGTCTAGAAGAGACATGTTAATATAATATCAACTAAGTAAATTTAGCCATTATTTTAAATTAATTTAGGTATTGCGTGGTCAGTGGTCATCTGGTAGACACATTATTACACACATGCACACACCAAATTGCTTTTTTTGCTAATGACTCATTTGTTTTATTCCTGCCTGTTTCAAAAAAGCGATTAAGTTGAAAATGACCTTTTGAAGATTGTACTTGTGGACCAATCTTTTCATTTTTAATTACTTACTTTGGTTTAATTGTTACATTAGGAACTATTAAGAAAGCAGCCAGCTTCATAATCAATAATTTAATTAGAGCTTTAGGACCAAGAAGTCAATGCAAATGTTATTCTGCATCCAGGCCTTTCCCAAAGCCTTTGAAAAAATTTTACTTCCATTTTGTTTCAAAGTGACATTGGAAACACAGAAATCAAACTCATTCTTACTGCAATAAATCCTGCCCACACATTAGGGATGGACACAGGCAGCTGCTAAAAAGTTTAGATTCAGGTCAATCTACACCCTGCCCAGGCAGGAGCACAACCTTCTTCCCTCACTCCATTTCCCTCATTTTCATTTCACCCTGTGCTCTCCCAGACCCTGTGCCAGGAGCCACACAGTGTTAACTGGAATCCATGGCCAGACTTCCAATATGTTACATTTATCTATCTATAGCTCTCTAATTACTACTAATATTGAAAGACAAGCAGCAAGTGAAAACAGGTGAAATCTTCCTCAAGGGGTGGTGAGTTAATGCCTCCCTTTCCTCCACTGCTTCTCTGTGCCTGCCCCTGCAAGTGTGCAGCCCATCAGTGCAGGGAGCTGCCAGTGCAGTGGGAATTGCAGGGCCTGCTGCCTGGAATGCAGGTGTCCCTCACTTGTGGTTAGAGCCCTGTGGCTCACAGGGCTCCATCACTCCACATTGCCCTGCCCAGCAGCAACTCTGGCTGCGTGCTGGGAATCCAGCACCCATGCTGGGGATCCAGGAGAACAGCACAGGGGTGACAGGGATGCTGTCATCTTTGAATCGCAGCAGCTTTGGTAAAAGGCACTGAGCCCTGCAGGGCTGCAGCAATGGAAGCAATCCATGCGCTGGGAGCTTTGGGAGTCTGGCAGCAAACAGGGACTCCAGGCACAGCTGTACCTTGCTAGGGATGGATCACAGGGCTGCTCCAACCCTGGGAAAGGCAGTGATGTAAGGAGGAAGCCAACACTTGCTCCAAGACCCGAGGAAGTCAAAGCCAGGCTGGGCCCACTGCAAGAAGCCTGCTCTGGAGGGTGCAGACCTTGCAGGAAACTCCTGCAGACCCCCTGGGCACACCATGATTGCACAGGAAGGAAAGCATCTGGCTGCAGAGGAACCTGGGGCTCTTGGAACTGGCTCACCAGAGAATGGTCCTAGCCCCAAGGCTGCCAGAGCTCAGGGAGCATTTGGAAAATGCTCTCAGACAGGGTGGGATTGCTGGGGATGGTGTTGTGCAGGGCCAGCAGGGCATGCAGGACTGCATGGTCCTAGTGGGTCCCCCTTCCAGCTCAGCAGATTGTGTTACTCTCCAGCAGCAGCTTAAATGACTGTGAATAGCATGATGGAAAGTATTACTTTAATCTAACCTCACTGCCATTTAGACATTTCACATGAATTGCAAGTCAAGCTGGAGATTTAAGCCTTAATGCACAGAACTGTCTTGTCCTCTCAAAGGCTTTCCCTTGGAATTAAAAATGTAGCTTTTCTATATTTTGGGGAAAAGGCAATGGAAGACAACTCATTAATGAGCAGAATTCCCACTGCAACAGGACTCTGAAATCCACTGGACAGGACTGGGCATATCAGTGAACAGGAACAGCTTAATAAAACAATTATAACCTTTTAGGAGCCACTAAGCCACTTCACCTGAAGCTTTAGAATCATGGAATCACTTTGGCTGGAAAAGACCTTTAAGATCATCAAGTCCAACTGTTGAGCTCTGCAGAACAACCTGTCTGATTCTGAAAGGTTTAGTCTGATTTAAACCTAGTTTAACAGGGAAAATAGCCTGTGGGATCAGCTGATTATACTGTTTGTTAAACTGTCCATTTAATGGTTTGATTTGGAAGACAAGACAAAGGAGGAAACCAGTCCAAGGGAAAGACATAGTTCCAGTGTGAGGGTGACCCTGGGGACAGCAGCCATGCACAATTTGAAGGGCAGTGACTTCCCTGCCTCTCAGGAAGATAAATACCCACAGGAAAACAAAGAGACTGAATATTTTCTTGTTTGCATCTGGGTCAGCTGATCGAAGTTGCACTTACATGTTCATTATTTGAAATATTTTATTGCAATCTGCCTTTTTCACTGAAGTTGTTTTGATACAAAGTCAAAATACAGCAGTTTTAAGAACTGCATTGACCAAATCATGCTTTTTTTTCCCGATTGTTTTTCATTATTAGAAATCAATCTTGACTTTTTTCCTCAGTCATACTTCAGTTTTCTAAAAAATTGGCACTAAGTCTCTAGGAAAGCATCCCAAATGGATTTAACATAAACCTTTTGGAGTTTTACTTTTTGTCTTTTGTGATACTACTTCTGGGAGAAAACATAATCTGTATTCATAACTATTTGTTCTTGATTTCATATTTCACCGTGACTCAAATTCCTTTTCATGTTAAGAGAGGGAGCTTTAAAATATGAACTCATCATTTACAAATGCACAGAATGAGGAACACAGAATTTGTTACATTTCATGCCAGGAACTGGACTTATCCTTGCACGTCCCTTATTTACAGCAACATAATTCAATTGCATCAGGAGATTTGCAGTTTGTATGGAAGAGCTCTTTGTCTCTAATACTGACAATTTCAATCTTTGACCTACTTTTGAAGAGGATTGATTTGGACCTTAAACTGCCTGTCAAAGGTTTTTTTTTAAATGACCCATCCTGTCTATCCACTCAGCTCGTGAATTCATTCCCCAGGAGTTCAAAAGGGTTCAGATAAAACTGACAAATCCAATACCCTGAGGAGATTCTGACTGATAATTTTGTGTCTAAGGTGTTTACTTGGGGATAAATCAGCTGGAATAGGCTAAAAATTACAAAGACAACCAGATTGCTTTTCAAAATCACTCCCTTTTGGCTGCTTAATGTTTCTCTCATACACCTGATCCTTAAATACTTTGTCAGTTTTCCTGAATTTGCCTCGTGAATGAGCATTCCAAATGGACACAGGCAAAGAACCTCCCACCACAGATAGGCAGCATCCCTGCAAAGATCTGGGTGTTCCCACATGCTTTAAGTCTACTGACAAGAAGGTTCTGACAAAATCCTTATTGAAAAGCAAAATGTCTACAAGCCAATTTATATTTCACTGGAAGAAACAAAACTACAACAGGATACATAAGAGGATTACTAATTTAGAAATTGCTAAATAGCGATAAAATAAACACTGGAAAATAAGTGGTATAAAAGATAATTTCATTAGAAGAAAATAAATTAAAAAGGTTATCTAAGAAAATTATAAGGTTGGAACAATTTCCATGAAATTAACCAAAAGTTAACCAGCTTTGAGGTGCAACAGGAATCACAGCTAGGCCAAAGACTTCCCAGGGTGGGAGAGGATGGGCTGTGCTGTGAAGGAGAAAATTGCAAGGCTGCAGCTTAGATCAGCATCCTTGTAATTATTCTGCATCCATATGAAACACACAGGCAGCCAAGTGCTCATCATTAAAATGCTGCAGCCCAGCTGGAAACCTCAGACAACAGCTCAGAAACTGCCCTGTGCCTGGATTTATTCATTCCCTGGTAGGACACAGAGTGAAAAGCCCTTAGAAATGGCCACTGTCCTCAAACGACCCACGTGCCTTCAGCCAGAGCCCTTTCACTTAGGAAAAACTGAAAATGACCACCCCCAGATTCTTGGGGTTTACTCTGCAATTTCTTTGGATGCACAGATGGATCATTCTGGGGGGCAGATCATGAAGAGACAAGAAAGAAGAGAGCAGGCAGCACCTCGATTGTAACACTCCTCAGAAGGTGGTGCTGGGGTTGCTGAGGGTTGCTGTTTCTCTTACCAGGTGGGACATCCATTTGGGTTTCTCTGCTGTTTCCCACAGACCTAATTGTGTGGAAACTCGATCCAACTCAGCTAATGCTCAAGAGCAATTAGCATACCATGATAAGCAGACACTGGAGCACAGAAGCTGCAATTTATTAACAACTACTGCTCTAAAAAGGGCTGTGCCTCAGAACCTCTTTCATCCAGTGCCACATTTGAAGACAGAACTCTGCCCTACAGAAGCCCCCAGCAGCCTCTTCCTCCCTCTTTTCCCTGACTACTTCTTCCTAATGAATTCCTCTGGGTGTGGTGCAGCCCCAGAGCCCCAGCCTGCCCTGCTGGATGAAGTGTGGTGCACCACAATCAGGAACCACTCCCAGGGGCTAAGAGATCCAATTTCTCCACAGCCACAAACAGATATCCCTGCAGGAGCCTGAAAGGAGGCTCTGTCTGCTTTCCAACTGCCCTCCCTTGCTCTGGGGAAGGAGAAACTCCAGGAGACTTTGAGGAGGAAAATGGCCAGAGCCAAGTTTTTACTGGGAGCTTCTTGCTGCAGTTCAGGCAGGATTTTGGGCACTCTCATTCTGGCTTTTTTCTTTATTCCTACGAGATTGGTGCCTGCATTATTCATCAAGGACCACGCTACCTTGGAGTGTCTAACTTTTGATTCTGCTGTTCAGCCCACAAATTACTGACAAGGACACAATTTGATGTGCAGAGCCAGAACTGGCATCTGGTCACTGTTCTGCTGTGCTGCCTTACCCCTGCTCAAGTGATCTTTGACCCAAACAGGTAAAAGCTGCCATCCTTGATGCCCTTCTCCCTGTCAGAGGTGGTATTTTGATAGTGGGGTGGGAATGGGATCCTTTTATTTGTGTTGTGCAGCATCTTCTGCAAACAGAAAAAACGTGTCTCATCTTATATCACTGAGCTGCACTGCATAAAGAAATATATCCTGGATAATTAAAATATTAAACTGGGGTACTAGTGAGCAGGAGAAACCAAAATGGACACAGATTATCAGACAATATCTCAAATGCTTGTTATTTCACAAAATCAAATAGAAATGGAGCATTGTATGACTGTGACTTTTTACAGAGCTCTGTGGTGCTGAACTTTGTACACCAGAACAGTATCACTGATGTGAATGGGCCTGTCCTGCTGAGGACACACAGAATGCTTCCCAAATCCTCGTTGGACACATTCCTCAGGGCATTACTACTGCAAGCTGCCTTTTAAAAGACATAACTTCTCTCCACATTTTTGAAGGTGAATATCCAGTTATAGAACCCTGACATTTCAAAAATCAGAAAGCAGATGAGATAGTTACTAAATCAATAAGTTTCAAACGTGTAGAATGAAAAATGTGTGTATTTTTTTCTTCCCTTCTATTTAATTATTTAAGTGTATAAATATTTGGTAACTCATCTGTCTGAAAAAAGAGCAGAGGTTCAAGCTTGGCTCAAATGGTGTTGAGACAAATGTGAGCAGTCCCAAGAAATGGTTCCTGAGGCTGTGGGAGATGCAGAGGAGTGGCAGGTCTCTCATCACGGGAGGAATTAACCCAGGCAAGGGGAACTTGTACTCAGGGGCTCATGGGCTCTTCTGCACCTCTCACATTCATCACTGGACACACTTTGCAATTCATGAGTGGAGATGCTTTCCCTGATGTGTCAACAAAGAATTGTTCTGGTGACAAGCCAGAACACGCTTGTCTTTCTATGAAACTGGCACAAAGAGGAATAAATTCCACAGCTCATCTTGGCACCAGAGCCACCAGCTTCACTGGCAAGAAATTCCCACCAGAGGACTGCAGCCTGGGTCTCCACATCTGATCTACTGCATGTCTGGCACAGCACGAGTGTGGTTCCTGCCCAAATCCAACACCAAGGCCGTAATTCTCCCTCTGTTGGAAAGAGCCACACGTGTAATTCATCTTTCTCTTCACTCTCCTACAGGCAACACATCCCTTAGGTTTAAAATTAGAGTCAATGTGATGAAGATTTGTTTAAACCACTGGATGGATCTTACTTTCTGTTAACCAGAAAAAAGTAACGCCCTGCATTTCCAAAGTCTTCTGGCTGCATTAGAGTTCCAGCTTAGTAATTACAAGGATTTATCTTCCATCCTGTCCCAAAACCAGAGCTCATTGTCTATTCAGCTTACACTGCTCTGACTTACAGGTCTCTGTATCCATTATCTTTAATAATAAAGAGCTGACTGCACTTAATGATTGAAGAGCAAGATTTGATTAGCAATAGAAATCTGATTTATGAGAAAACAAACCCGAGTGTAGTTTTCATGCTTCATTCGAAGTGTCTTAAATGTACTCCTTAATGCTAATTGATCTCACAGAGGTGAGAAAAATACTCTATTCCCAATTAATGGGACAAAATAATTCATCTTCTTTCTGGAGGGAACATTTGATATCATTCAGAGGGAGGTGGCATCTTCACAGGGATTTCACCACCTCAAGCAAGGTTTCACTGTGGGCATTTATCCCAGACCTAAAAAATTTCCCATTGGACGTGGAAAACATTTGACAGCATAAATACACAACAAAATGCCATATGCAACTTTTTTTTTTTTCACAAAGGCCTTTCCTATCTTAGCAAAATTACCCAAAGCTGAAAAAACAATATTGGTGAGCAAATATAGAGGCTTTTTCCTTATGTTTGTCAAAGGAAAACTCCTTGATGACTCTGTTAATTTGCTATAAGGAGGAGATTACTGAGATAAAGTTTGCAAGATAAAGTTCCTTGCAGGATTTATTGAAAACAAAACAAAGTAGAAATCTATTTTTCCATTAAGCATTTCACTTTTGTTTGTATTTCAATTTTTTTTTCCCTCTTTTTGAATTATTCATGTTTGGATATCAAATATTCCTACAAACCAATGCATTTAGGAATAATGAGTCTTGACTAGTTTCATTTTAACTCATTGTGCTTTCTGACCAGAATTATTATTAAATGACCTTCTATTCAGTCTGTTTCTATGTTCCATAAATAGAAATTGCCTACTGAGCATCTCAAGTATTCTGCTGTCATTTCCAAGGTAGTTTTTCCTGTCCTGTTTGTGTAGCTCTGATGACAACATCAAGTAATCCACAGCAACAGCTCTGCCTGCTTCCTCTCAAATCCCTTCCATGAACACAACCTTCCCCATTGAAGGCTGGAATCTTGTACCTTTACACTGTTGGAGAAATGCAGAGTGGCTGTAACACCAGCTGAAGGAATGAGGAATTTGAGAACTTCAAAAGTTGCTCCATACCACAAAACCAGCAATAATTATTATATTTTCTGATGAAAGAGGAAAAAAAATTCCTCTTGCCTTGCTCTCATGTTCTACGTGAACAGCGGTCTACTTGGTTTGCAAAGCAGCAGGGGCAAATACAGTCTCCAGTGTACTCCATCCATTTTTATCTATTCCAAAGAAAGAAGGTGGAGAAGAACAAAAGCAGAGATGCAGAGTTTCTGCCACTACCTGCAGTGATATAATATGGAGAAAATAATGCATGTTCCATGAGGAATCAGCAGTGTTCTGCAGGAGCGGAGGCAGATCCCTTCTAGAGGAAGTGTTACATGGTGACATTTTTGGTCAGAAGATAACAAGTGTGTTAGGGAATATTTTACTGGCACATCACCCTTACTTTCTATTTTGATTTCACATTGGGTTTCGTTTGTCTCACGTCACACCCATCACTAATTTGCCTGAATTCAGGAAAGACCAAGGCAAAGCCTGCTTACCGTTCTGACATCCCAGAGAGACAAGGTCTTGTCAGCAGAGCTGGTGAGAACAGTGCTGGAGAAGGGCAGGAACTCGATGCTGTTGACTGACTCCTCGTGGCCACGCAGGGTGTATCTGCACCTCTCACTGCAAGAGAAGAGAACAGGAATGCAGCACCCTCCACTCAGGGTAACAGGAACAACACACAGCTTCAGGTGAATGAAGAACACATTTCATGCATCTCCCCAGCTACTCTCTGGAAAAATGAACGTTGACAGTGATTCCTCACCTGAGCACTGCACCATGGACAGCTACAAAAACCAACCATTGGTGTTTGCTTCCCAGTAAGGAAGGCTGGAACAGGAAGGTATCAAGAAATGAGAAGTGGGTTTTAAAAGACTGAATCCTAAGGAGGAACAATGAAAGCACCACTTTGTGTTCCCTGGGTGCATCCTCAAAAACCTTGTTGATGCAGAACTAAAAGGGTATGCAGATGAAAAGGCAGGATAGAGACAGCACCATTTCTTTTTCATAGACATCAAATTCCATTTTTTTCAAAGGGTCTGAGAGATCAATTGGACTGTGCCCATGTGCACCCTGAAGAAAGCCAGCAAGTGCTGGCAACCTGGTTTTCCTCTCAAGGTCCACACAAAGACTTAGACAAAGCAAGTGGTGCCTGGAAGCTCTTTACTGAGGGTAAAATATCTTGTCCCTGTGGACCCCAAAACCCCTTTTCTTTGAAGGAGAAGTCTCTGGCTATAAACCACACCAGTGGGCCATTGCAAGCTCCAAGTTCTTAAAGCAGAGGTGAGGGAACAGAGGTGCACCCCAAAAATCAAGGTGTTCATCATGAACTAACAGCTCAGATGGAATTACCTGCAAAGTGGTTCTGAAAGTTCTTTCAAGGCTGAAGATATCCAGCCACTGCACCTTCTCCCAGCAGAGCAGCTGAGGAGTAACAGCCTAGAGCTTTTGGGCTGGCTTTCTCACCTCTTTGCTTTGTTTTCTTGAATTAATTTATTTTTGAGCCAACACTGTTGGTCCTTCTCAGATGAGGGGACGGACCTGATACAGACAGGAAGATTGTCCCATTCAAGTAAGAAACTTGACACAACCATGATGACACTGCTGTGGAGAATCAGTTCTCTCACCAAACAGCCTGACCTTGGCTGTTACAGCTGTAATCTTGTGAAATCTTTCTGGGTTTTGTTTTGCCTTCTGTGCACACACCAGAGCAGAACACTCCTTAAACTGGAGCCAAGGAGAAGAGAAGGAAGAGTCCAAGGATGCCCCATCCAGACAACACAGAAGGTGACAGACAAAGCTGGGATTACTTAAGCTCAGCAGACTGGGAAAGGCTTAACTCCTTCTGGAGCTTTTCAAGAGGGGGGACAATTAAATTATCCAGGATCCCTCACTCATTATTAAACAAGGGTATTACTCCATGATTTCTTTGGATACATGTAAAACTTACATGTGCAGTATTTGTATTGTTATATCCTGTGAAAACACACAGGTAGGGGAGCATACTGTAGAAAAAAACTAATCAATGTAAACTCAGTAGCAGTTTTATCCTCTTTGTTCAGCTGAGTCAAAAATAGTATGAAAAAATAAAAGCCAATAACTCATCATAAATTACTGCAGCTTTCAGCAAGAGCTCAGAATTTTATTCCCTGCTCATGTGATTCTGACAGTAGAAACACACCTCCCCGGAGCTGGCTGCTGAATATATCACTGGGGCTTGCAAATTAGATTACTGGGTGGCTCTTAACAGAGAAATTTCTTACAATATTTATTAAGGAAGCTGTCAGCAGGGGGGAATTAAAGATGTGATTTTTCTTCCTTTTTTTTTCCCTGCCTGTACATCCCCAGAGGACTCTCAGAGCTCTTGCTGGTTCTGTACCACCAGCACAGGAGATCAGTGGCTGCAGTGAGGGGCAGGCCAGGGGAGCTGCAAGGTGGGGATGGACACTCCTCTGAGCACTGAGCTAACACAGGGACTCCTCACATCTTTTTCAGTGCTTTTCCATTTGCCAGACTGGAGTGATATCCTGTGCTGAATACCAAGCCTGAACCCACAAAGGCAGAGCAGAAGGGAGAGAAGTAGCTTCTGAGGAGAAATATTATCCAGGAAATAGATTTCAAAGAAATACTAGATTCCACTGGTATCATTTTACAGAATCTATGTTTTTCTATTATAGAAAATACATTATACCACCCAGTGTTATCTGTTATATAGCCTACATGTGTTATTTTGTCACAAGGTCTCATTTTAAACTAGACATATAAAGTGTTTGGCTGTTAGAACTCGGTGCACAAGGTATCTGATATTCTTGAGCGCTTGATATACGATAGTAAAATAACTTCAATAAAATAATTATTTTGTCTCACAGTCTCATGGCAATGTTTTACATCACAAATATGCCTTTTCTGTCTCAGATCTTACACTTTTATTTGTGTCTAGGTATGCCATTTTTTAAAGGTGCCCAATCATTTCCAGCTTGCATGTTCCAATGTAAAGGCTCTGAGCTGCTGAACAAGGAAAATCCTACTGCATTTTTTTGTGGGCACTTTGCATTTTTTAAAACATAGACAGCTTTCCATACCACAATCTGAGAGTTGTTCCACTGGAAGAATGGGGGATATTTTCCTGTAATAACAGGGTGTGTCTATGCCCTCTTCAAAGGCAGGGGAAGAACAAATCTTCAACCTGCTTGACTGGGCTTGGGGTGAAAGAACACAGGAAAAGGAAGACAGGTAAAGGAAAAAGATATTTTGTTTGTCAGGCACTGATGTACGATCTGGACTGTCCCAAGCAGCCAGGCTGCAAGAACAGGCTTGTGAGAGATTAATTAGGTGCCAAAGCAGGAAGGCCCATTCGGAATACCTTAGCAAGGTGAAAATGGACTGAAGTGATGGACCATGACAGCAGCAGAAGGGAAGGAAATGATTTGCACTTTTCCATCAGGAACACAAACACCCAGCCCTGATGCAGCCTCTCTCCTTCCCACTTTTCTGTCACTGCACACTGATGAGCTCTGGCTCTCGAGATCTCATTTACCACTCAGATAACTGACTGACTGAATATTTCTGAGAACCTTTCCCCAGTGCTACATAAAATAAATTCATCTTTCCTTCCAGCTGAGATGTAATTTCAGCAAGATTGTCTTGTACCAGCTATCTTCTGGTTGGAAAGGGCAACAATTTATCTAGATGTTCTTTTCCCACAAAAAAAAGAAGTTGATGTGAACAGTACAGCATCACCTTGTTTTTTCATGGAAGCTCATGTTTCTGTCCAATGATACAAGTTTATCTACATTAGACTAAATCTGTAGCTACATCCACTGAGTATTTTTCTCATTGGGAACACAGAGGCTTCATAGATATAAGGCTCACTACCTCTGAATATCCTCATTCAAAAGACAGAGGGGATCATGTATGAGCAGCAGGTTAGACACTTGCACAAATCTTGATGCCTCAAGGGTTCTCAATAAATGATGCCTCAAGAGAAATGCTGCTCAGTAGCTCAGTGTTTTGCAGACTGCATGCTAAACCTCACTCAGAGTCTGCTAAACCTCAGACACCACTCCAACCTTCATCCTTTTCCTCTGTTAGTACAGGACTAATTATCCTCAATGTTTTATTTTTCTCTGCAGTCAATTCCTTTACCTTAAATCCACGTGAGGTAATGATGTCCATCAATAAATCAGCCTTCATTCCATCTCGCCAGGTTTGGATGGTGAGTTTCAAATAAAGATGGACAGATACTAACCAAGAAGCACAGGAATGTTGGCTTCAATTAACCAATATTGATATTATTAGCTCAACAGCCTGGGAAGATTTCATTTTTAAAGACTTCTCTTTGAAAATCACATTCTGGAATGGTTCATTCAAATTTCAAAGGGCTTTCAGTAAAACTGCATTGAAAACAGAAGGTATGAAAGATTTCCACTTACATAGACTTCAGTGAATGTTCCCAGGCTCTACATAAATGCAAAACAGCAGCAAAAATGCACCAGTCAGATATTCCATCGACTGGGCAGTAATTGAAAGGGAATATAGGTACAGGGTAGATTCCCCTTGCCCTCCATACTTTCCCTGCTCAGGAAGAACAAAGCAGTGCCCTCACTGCCAGACACGCAGCAAACCACAGCCACGAGGCAGACAACATGTGGCCAATTCTTCTGCTACTTATGTTTTTCCAAAAAACACCCCACAAATGCATGCTGGCAGGCCTATGGAATTGGCATTTTTTTGCCCCCTTTCTTGGCTTTTTTTTTTTTTTTTTTTAAGCATGTGGTTTCTATGTTCAGCTCTAGTTGGAAAAATTGGGAGAGTAAAGGGTGATACCATTTCAGTGAGTACTTAGGTAGTCATCATTATTTATTTTATTTCTGCACCATATTGAATCTCAGTTCAAGCATGGCAATTAAAACTACCTATACAGCCAATAGAAATTAATGAGATTTTGAGCTTGTTCTTTGAAGGCAGTGCCTCTCCCACCCACCTTTTGCCATACCTTCAGAGGAATTCATTAAATAATGAATTCCCAAACAGGAACACCCAAACTGTAATATCCTTCCCCAAAACTGCTCTCTCAAACCATCCCATGGAGCAAACACTAAACTAAACTCTCTTTCATGTCTGTTGAGAAACATTCTTTTGTGTGTGCTGCAAGCACAATTTTCAGGGCAAGTTACACCAGAAAGTCAGCTGCTGTGAAGGTGGACACAGCATTTCTGACACACCACAACCAGCCTCCAGTGCTCCTATTGGGCTGTAATTTTTACAGTCAAAAGGAGAATCTTTCTAACAAAACCTAATCCTGTCACTTTTTCATCATATGGCTCTATTGCCAAAATGTGTTTAAAATTGTCATAGAACTTTCTCAGCCAAGATCAATGGCCAAGGATAGCAAACGGGCTGGCTTAAGACATTAAAATGCCAGCTTGGTTTATGCTGTTATAAATGCATCCTATCATGTCTTTACATTTTATGACCTCTATTTTACTTCTAGGTAGCTTCACATATGACTCATCCAATTATTCATGTCAAGAATGTAAAACTACCAGTATTTCAGTAAAAAGTGGCTGCCATCATTTACGACAGTGATTTTTTTTTTTTTTTTTTTGACCCATTATTTCACTAAATGTAACACATTTTCTGAGACATTGACATGTGAGGACATTTATTCTAGAAAGTACATTTGTCTCTGAAAAGATACATGACAGTATGATGTTGTCAATATGAAACACTTTGTTCAATTATGACTTGTGCTTAATAAAATGGAGCTCTCTTCCAATTGTGAACATTCATTTGTGTCCTCTCTCAAACCAGTGTTTGGAACTTGGAAAACACAGTGCTAAAGGAGATGTTACTGCAGCTTCTGTGACAATGCAAACATTTCTCCTCCAGTATTTACAAACATTTAGAAAGAAAAACCAAAATTAATCCTTCTCTGTGTAATTTATTTTCATGCTTAGCACTTGTGGAACATTTTAATCTCTGCGATCTGAGTGCTCTGCAAAACAAGGAGCAATCCCCTGATTTAAACAAATCTCTGAGTCAGGGTTTCCCTGGCAAGGGTCAGTTTGCAGAGCGACTCACGAGTTTCTCAACCTGGTGAAATCTGGTGCCAGATAATTTTAATTTTTGCACTTTTTAAGTTCACACTGAACAGAAGCAGGATTAACTATTAAACCCTGCTATCATCATTCCCATCAGGGGCTGCTTTGAGCTCGGGCATAAGGGGCTGAACCACACAGGTGCCGTGAGCCACTCCTGCTGGAAGCAGCACAGGCTCTGCCACTGATGTCAGGAGGAGCAGGATGAGATCCAGGTCTGTCACCACAGGAGCCTGACAGCTCACACTTTGCTCTGGTGCACAGTAAATTGAGCATGTAAGAGGAAACTGATCTCTGAATGGGGATGGACTTAACTGCTATGTGCAAGGGTGTGATTTTTTTCCCTTCCTCTGTCCTTGTCTTCCTCCTTCTGCCAAAAGCAAAGCAAAATCTTCCCAACTAGGAGGGCTTAACCAAGGAAGAAAGGACCCCAAACATGATATACATGTTTTATTAGTGTTTTCTAGGTATATAAACAAAGATTCCTCATCTGACTCAGCATATTTGTAAGTCTGCTGTAAAGTCCTGTTACACCCTTTTCTCAGACCTCCTTGTGAACAGTCATGAAGTTAAAACACAGAGCTTTGGATACATGTAACTGAACTGGATCAAATTGTGTCCTTCCACTGACAGAACAAAATGCCAATAGTTACACTTTTGACTTGCTTGCTAAGTTTTGAAAGGCTGTAGCAGTTTATTTCTGAGAGTGCAGATTTCCTGCCTGAGATCAAGCAAGGCTCTTTTCCCCTCCCTTTTCAGGAGCTGAACTGAGCACGGCAGCTTTCCATTAACACCAGTTTGTAAAGACTCAACCCTCACCAGCTCTGCTTCTGCTCCTGCTGGAAACTGAAATAAAAGCCACCAGGATTTAGTAGCTGGGAGATTCCACCTGCTGCAAGAGGGAACTGCAGTCTCAAGCCTCTCCTGGCCCTGCTGGTGTCAGGAACACCCTGGGCTTTGTGCTCATACAGGATGCACCTACACCTCCAGGTACACACCAGTCTCCTTCAAATTTCACTCACACTTACTGTTGATGCCTGAAGTTTTACCTTTTATATTTTTTTGGCTCTGTGCTGTTTCAGTGAGTAGTTTTAGGTTTCATATTAAGTGTTACTAAGCTCTCTTCACAGAGTAGATAGACAAAAAAATTCCTTCTCTAGTTTGACACCAAGGACAACTTTCAGGCCCCAGAACAAAAACAATGGTGAAGTGAGAAGAAAAAACAAGGAGGATAGAGCTTCATAACCTGAAGGTATAATTGGATAATTGATTCTAATATGCTAATGGACCATATGCTAACTTATAAAAATGTGAGACCTTGTGACCAAGGTGTCCATTTTGTGACCACTTTGGGGCATCTTGGGTGTAGCCCAGCCAGGCTCTTGTGCTGCCCAGATGTGTCCACTGAGGCCTCTTAACAAATCCCTGCTTTATCCTTCTGCTCTGTTGTAGTCTTATGTAGTCTATGTAGTCTTACCTAGCCCTATGTAGTCTCTGTCCCAGGCCAGCCTCCAGAAGGCATCACTGTGAGCCCCCATTTTTAGCAAAACCCCAAGAGAAGGCTGAAGGGCAGTGCCTGAACAGGATGGTCTGTAAATGATGAAGTGTGAGCACACCAAGTGCTCCCAGCCCAGCCCCACGTGCTTTGGGGCTCACACTTGAGAGCACCTGAGGAGGGTTAAAGCCTTCCTACAGCAGGGAGGTGGCCAACAGCAAGTCCCTCAGTGTGCCCATAAACTTGTCTAATCCTTCCCTTCTCACTCCACACCTTCCCATTCTGTGGTGCTCCCTCCACAGCCTCCTACCCCTGAGGCATTTGTGTGCTGTTAACAAGATACTCTGTCAACAGCAACACCCAAACAGGACAGGAAAGCTATTTTATTGTGTTGGAAATTCATTTCATCTCCAGGGACCTTGCCTCCTTACATATTTTGCTGTTCTAAAAATTACTTCGTCCCATTTCTATAACTTGAAAGAGCCTCTTTGGCAAATAATACACAGAAAGAGAAAATTGAATGTACCTGAGAACAAAAAAAAAATACAAAAAAGCACACGCAGAACAGAAAAAGAGGGCAATGCATTACATTAAATGAAGTCTGATAGCTTGAACTTCAGTTTCAGTGAGGTCTAATTGTGAGGGACATTTGGCAAAATTCCCCTAATAAATTTATAATTAACCAGCAGAAAGCAATGCTCCAGTCAGATTTCTATTCTGCAGTGAAATTAGATAACAGCCAAATAATCACAGTCCTTGAAAGAGAATGCTGTGAATGCAGGAGAAAAAAGGTTGCAAAACTTCATGCCTTACCTTTGGGATTAAAGTGCTTATTTGCCTCAATTCCTGGTAATTTATGTAACACAATATGTATTTCTGGAAAAGTAGCCAATTATAACAGTGTATTTATTTTTCTGGCAGAGCTCTACTGTGTGTATTTAAGTAGAAGCTGTGTGTTTATGGAGCATGTGGAAACTTCCACTCCCAGGCAGACGCTGATCAATGCATGAAGATGCAGCACTGAGTTAAAAAATAACTCTCAGACAAAAAAGCAGGAAGTTTAGAGGCCACCACTGGTTGCTGTGGCGTTGGACACAGGCCTGGCTGCCTGATGCCAGCTTAGGAAATAATAAGAACCTTATTTTTTTACCACGTTTCTGTATCAAGTGCACATAGACAGTGGTAGGGTGGGCTTTGCAGAATGAAGACTCTCCCTGGTGCCATGGTTGGTTAGAGCTCTCTGGCACAAACAGACAAAAAAGAAATACAATCAATTACCTTTGGGTACTTGACTGATTCCAATACTACTCAAACTCAGGATCTATTGTGATAAACATTGAGAATACTAAATATGATTGACAATAGCTTTATATGTTTTTGTGAGTAAAAAGCCCAAGTTACTGAATTAATAAGAGTCTACTTAGGCTTTCATTAGAAGGTGTGAAAACTTCGTCAATAATCTATCTCCTCTTTTATTGGTTGGAAACATGAATAATAAATCTTCTAATTATTACAATGAGGATTTAGCCTCTTAGTGTCTTGCATTTCTTTGAACAAATGAAGTGTTCTATGAGAACGATTATTATTTGTATTATTTTCTGATTCCAGATAAAGGGGTTTTGGTGTGAAGCTTTAATTTTTTAAAGGAAAGATAAAACAGTAAGACATAAAATCTCTACTTAAGAATGGTTTATGGTCTTTTTGTAAGATTGTAACATATTCTTCAGTCCCTTTTACTGAGTAGGCTTGGCTGCTGCTCATCAAGGTATCTTTAAAATCTCACTACTCAACACCTGATTGTTGGCAGCACAGGGCATGTTTCAGCTCATGGCAACAGCTGTTGCAAAAGCTCACTTTCCACTGAATTTGGCATCAAATCAATTTTGGTAACTTATTTCAGCAACTGTATTTCAAACAGAAGCCTCTTACTTATAATCCAAACTTTTCAGAAGAGAGATGCATTTTTATATGCTTCAAATTCGGATTATGTTTCATTTGACAAGGGTTGTACTTCCCCAGGTTTAGAGTTAGGTCCACTTTGAAAGTCATGGGACAGAAGAAGATTTAGGCTTTTATATCCAAAATGTAGGATCTAAAGTGCCCTTGTCATCAGCTTGGTCAAAACAGACCAAGTCAATTACAAGGTCTTGCTTGAAAATGTGTGTAACAGAGACCCAGGAATGATCTAAAGTAATACTGACTTAATTAGCCATTCTCACCCAGCTGTCAGTCAGAAAAGATACATTTGCTAACACACTGCTCTAATGGGAATGTCCTGGGTGTTCCCAGAACACCTGTAACATACCAACGGGATTTGGTCCCACACTGGTCCCTACTTTGAACACGATGCAGGAGCGCACACCCTACATTCCATATTTCAAAATCCAGGTTTAGTTCTTTCCTCTGCCTCTGGAAAATCAACACCCACATATCAAACCATCAGTTTGTGGCTATGGCTTCTAACTTTTCCATCAAGTCTGTCTGCATGCAGAAAATAAATTCCATCAGCCAAAGGAAAAGTTTCATGCAGCTCGGTGCTCACAGCACTCGGAGCGACAGGATCTGAAGCATTTCCCCTCCAGGGTCAGCTTTTGTATTTCATTGGGATGGAATAAATGCTGTTTCAGTTCCTGTTCAGGAACTAGAACACAAACTCCTGCTGCTTGGAAATGCCTGTGTCTCCCTTGCAACATACAGAAAGCAGAGCTGCCTATCCCAGAATTCCAAACCTCAGCCCAGAAAGGTACACTCAGGTTCAGAAAGGTACATGGTGATTCTTAGATTATTTTTTGACTCTTACCCTTGCTCAGCACTTTCTGCAAATCAAGTTTCCTCAGGGGATTTTTTTGTTGGACAGGTGAAGACAGGAGCATCAGAAATCATTTATTGAAACCCAGAGCCTTGCTTCGTGAAACAATTATCTCCTCCCCCCTCCAGGCTCAGGGGTGAGAGCTAATCAGATCAGCACAGGCTCAGTAATAATGAAATAGCTGTAACCCATTTAAGCAGACATTAAACAGTGCAGGACAAGGAGTGTGTTTGCTGCTCAGCAATTCTGCCACTGAATAAGCAAAGCCTCTCCCCAGTGACAGTGGGTTCTTCTAAATTACCACAGCAGCTGACATCAGCACTGAGCTCACAGCCTGCTCCATACTTCATATGAAGCTGCCAAGATCATATTATTTGTGTCTCCTTTTCTTTTTTTTTTTTATTGCAAAAACTTTACCTCAAAACTACTGCCTTTTCAGGCTAACCCTGAACAAGTAAATGCAGATGTCTCAATCCCTCCTTGCATTTGAAAGACAACAGCACACATGTGTTTTGATGGATCACTGTCAAGTGATTTTATTTTTTAAATTAAAATTTCAAGAAGTGTCCGTATATTAAGGCTTATGTGAGAACTATCTGAACAGGTTATTTTACAGTTTTAGGCTTTTTCTGTTCAAATACAATATTGTGGAGAAGATGAGCCATCTGCACTTCACATTCAGATCCCCTTTATGGTGCATTCCAACCACCCTGAAAATTTGTTATTTCTTTCATTCTCTTCATTGTCATCATTTATTTCACTCTCCTACACGATCAGGTTAATAAATAAAGAGTATGGCATTATATGCATAACTACTGACTGGTGAGACATAACACAGAAAGTAACAACTGTGACAATGATAAACAAAATTTGAAATTACACCACAAGACCAGATAAACTTATTACATTATCCTGGAACACACAATTTTTTTGTGATGCTGATCTGATCTATTGCTTCTGAAAAGTCACAGACATAAGAAATACAAGAGTTTAAGTCTGTAACAGTGGTTAACAGCACACTTTAAAAAAATGCCACTCCTGTAACACTAAAGCCTAAAATACCTCACCAAAGCCTACTACGTTCATCCAATAAAGCTCTATCATGCCATATTCCCTATAAATTTCCATATTTAAGACGGGATTTCCAAACTGCCTGGACAAGGCAGAGGCTGAGGTTCCTACAGCTGTTGGGTGCCCAAATAATGGGATTTTCCCACCTGACAATGTGGCTGCAACAATATATTTTCAGTCAACCCCTTGGGCTCTTCGAAAGATCCAACTCTGGGGGTATTGAATGAAGGATTAGGGTGAAGCAGCTGCTGAGGGAGAACTTTGTCCTGTGCTGTCACCAGGATCAGGGAGCAGCTGATGAGGAGAACAAGAAGTGGCTCTCAGGCTTCTGTTTGCTGAGCTTTCTGTTGCATTAAATTGCACCATGGAAGACCCAGGTCTGCATTAGCACAAAATACTTGCTTTTTTCAAAAAGAAAAAAAAAACAAAAAAACCAAACCAAACAAAAAACCCCCACCAAAAACCAAAAACAAAAACAAACAAACAAACAAAAAAACAAACCAAAAACACCCCACCAAAAACACCCACAACAACAACAACAAAAAAAAACCCACCACTGTTGGAGAACTACCAATAAAAGGGAAAAACTGAAACAAGAACTATGCAGGAGGCCAGCAGAATAAATCCAGAGAACTCAGCCACGTCCACACAGTTGCCATAAAACTGACTCATAGCAGCTTTCAGCCCTCATAAAACCAACCAAACCCAAATCCAGCAAACTCCCTGCACCCCCAAAAATCCCCAAACAAACCAAAATTCCGCCATTATTCTACCTCAGGATCCATTTGCTGGTGTAGCTTACAGTGATGAAATTCTACATAGGATAGAAAAAGCAGTCATAATTTAATTTCACCAACTTTTAAAATTTTTTTGGTTCATTAATTTAGCATTTTTAAATTTATTTTTAATATATTTCTTTTATGGCTTTAATCCCAACCCATGTGCATAAAAAGCACTGTGACTCTTGTTGGATGTTAGTTTATTTTCCTCCACATTTTAAATTTACTGAAACTTCTTTAGACCTGTTAAACAAGCAAATTCTTTTTGAAAACAGTGCAACAAGGATGAGATGCAATAAATATAAGCACTTCAATATT
This sequence comes from Certhia americana, assembly GCA_018697195.1. Classification (NCBI taxonomy): domain Eukaryota; kingdom Metazoa; phylum Chordata; class Aves; order Passeriformes; family Certhiidae; genus Certhia; species Certhia americana. The sequence goes on along the minus strand of CM031863.1, from coordinate 34,828,081 downwards.
TAAGTGAGAAAAATGAATTTCAGTGGGCTTTCAAATTGGTTTTCTTCAGTGCAGAGTTTCTTTATTTGTCCAAATAAAATGGATTTGAGTGGGTGGCAGCTTTAAGGAGTTATGCAGCACTATTCAATGGCTTTGTGAACTTAGGAAGGTGTTATGAATAATGGATTTGCTGTGGTCTTAGACATGAAGCCACAACAAAAACAGTGGTTAGAGGTTCTCTAACAAGCATCTGCTGGAGAGAAGAATAAAGAGCCTGGTTCACCCACTGCACTGAAGCTATAGGTGCAGAATGTTTGTTCAGATCAGTGACTGAACATAGGATGGGAAGAGCTAAATTCCAAGGGATACCTCCCACCACTTTGATCTGCTACTTTCTCACCATTTTTAGATGATGCACCACTCCCCTTCTCCCCAAACAGAGCTGGAAAAGGCTGGATTTCCCTTTGCCAACAGCTGGAGGAAGGAAAAGATTAACTTGAAACACAAGCACAAAATAGAAGGGTAGTGATTTAGTCTCCTCCTCTCCTAGAAATCAACACTTTGGTTTACATTCCTTTTTGTTCCAACTTTCCCTGTTAACAGCATGGTTTTGTATCAACATAATTACACCTGTCTAATCCCAGTGTACACCCAAACTAAGTGTCATAGGATGAGAAGAGTATCCACTGTTCTCTGGGGGAAGAGGCCTTTGCAAGTCATTACAAAAATCTTCATCTGCACATAGGAAACTCAGTTTACAACTGTTGAAAGTGCTGAATATGTAATCAAAGCACTGTCAAGCCATGACTGATAACCTGATATGCATCACTTAGAAGGCTGACACACTTAAGTTTTCATCAACCCACAGTGCCAGCTGCTAACTTCATACCTAGTACTGCAGTGTCCCCAAACCCTCATTGCAATCCTAACATTCCAAAGTCAGCTAAGATCTGTATTATTATGAAACAAACTCTGATATTAAAAAAAAAAAAAAAAAAAAATCTAAAAAGGGCTTTCAAAGGAGCAGAATGTAACTGCAGAAGACCATACTCAGTATTTTTACTTTTTTCTTCGAATTTCAGAGGAGGGATGTGACTCTGACTACAGCTATGTTCCCAGTGTGCAGCAAACTCCCATGCCCTTTATGCCACAGAAACACTCCGTGACCGTCTGCTCTGTATTAAATAATTCACAAATTTTGTTGACATTTTATTCCAGTCTCCATATTAAGATTCCATTATCTAGAATTTGTTTGTGTTGGTGACAGAAATACGCTTGAAAGAGACACTAAAATATAAAGAAATTCATTGCGTTTGCATCAAGTGGATAATTCCAATACATATTTAATAGGTTTCCCACAGACACACATGCCTTTGCAGGCTCTGAGTTCAGTAAATAGATGCATAAAAATTGTCTTGCAGATAGTGAATTGATTCCTAGCTGGGAGAGGTATTGGTCAGCCTAGAACAAGATTTTTGTGTGTCTCAATTCAAGTCAGAAAACCTACAAATTTAGAAGGAAAATTGCCAACATTTTTACTCGCTCCATCCTGATCTTCACCTCCACCAAGGCAAAACCACTCTTATTTTCCTGGGAAGTGTCAGAGTGGTCATGTCTGCTGTATTCACAGGCTTAACCACTTGGATCATGTGGAAACAGGCCTTGCAGCTCTCAGTCTGCCTGAGGATTTGGAGATCTGTCTCACAGGATAACCCACACAGGACACCAAGGACTCTGTGCTGCTTGTATGAGGTCCAACCACTACGGGAAGTGTAAAAAGTGAGGACAGAAATGAGCCCCAAGTTCTTGAAAACTGCCACAGAGAAAAGAAATCACTATTGGGCTGGAAACAGTATTTATTCACATTTTAAGGAAGTACAAACAGAATTCAGTGTCTTCCAATGTCAATTAAAGACCCAGGGCACACTTCTTGTATGCAACAATTAATTGTTAAAGGACTAAGATGTGGCTTGTGTTCATTTTCCAGCTGAGGCTCATCAAAGATGAATAGAGTTTGCTCTAACAGGATGCACAATTAGAGTTCCAGCACTTGGGGGAGAAAATAATTTTGAGTAACATCTGAACCCTTAAAAGAAAACAATAAAAAAGAAGAAAAATAAAACCCAAAAGCATCACATACAGACACACACACAGAGACATGTCTGAAGACTGCCTGGAGCCAGAGGACAAGAACTCAAAAGATTACAAGAAGAATTTACATGTATTAAGGCATCCACTATGGCAGACTTTTACTTTAAAATCAAATGACCTATGCATCTAATTTCAAACCAGGAGACATCAGCAGCTAAAAATAGTTCACATTTAGGTGGATATGTGGATATGCCAGACAGAGTATTGCTGCTTATGAATAGTAAAATGTAATCCTGTTCTTTTTAGTTCACTGGGAGACCAGCAGGGAAATAACCTACAATTACCTGTGCTGCAGCACCTGGGGGTTTTGTGTCACAATGTTCCACTTGATCGTGGATCACAGACTGTGTGTAGTATTTGCACTAACTGGTACTGACAGGATATGGGAGTGATGATGGAGATACATCATTTTAATGAGCTGTTGTCTTCCCTGAGTTCTATAATAATACCTGACAGTTTTCACTGCTCTATGAATTACTCTGTTGCTACAATTAATTTCTGGTTTGGTGGAGATACTGTAAGTCAGTATTTCTAAGAAAACAACTTAGGTAAAGAAAAGCCTGCCAGTAATGAGTGACTGTAACATGAGGGAGAAAGAAAACAACTGGATAATGAGCTTGGATGTGGAGTAAAAAACTATAATCTGACTTCAGTTGTGCTGAGTGCCTGCAGTGCTGATCCTCTGCATTTGAGCTCTGAATCTAGGACAGCAGAAACACCCTATCCAGAGCTCAGTAACGTTTTGCAGATTATGATACCTGCACACTTGCAAATGAGACAGAGAATTCAACTTTCACATGGTCAAAGAGAGAAAAAAACAGCGCCTGAGCTTCCTCCAGTGCACACAATCCCAGCAGACTCAGCTTTTTGGACTTGCCAGCTGCTCTGGTTTGGATTTGGTGAAGGAAACCTCAGTTTTTACCTCCCTTATTCCTCCTGCTCCTGAAGCAGCTTCCAGGGAATCAAGGAGGTGTTTGGACAAGTGAGGCCATCAGACCTCAACTTGATGGTTCAAGTTCAACAATCAAAGAGGTTCAACTTCCAGAGGAGCACATTTCCTCACCAGCTCAAACAGAACTCCCTGCTGTCCAACAGGAGCCTCTCAGCCAACTACACGTAATTTAGGAAATCTGGCCTAAAGGAGGAGAACTAGAGCATAAAAAACCCTCAACAATTGCATCTAGTATGTTTTTTCCAAGCCATACTTCATGCTGAAACAATGGAAGCAAGGAAACTTCTGAGACGAGAAAATGACACACCCTTTTATGTAAATCAAGTGCAACTTTCTCAAATACCTTTTCATAAAATAAATAATATGTAGCTAACTATGGCAGAGTTCAGGCAAGCCTACTTAGAATATCTGCAGAACTCAGGTATTTCAGACAGAAGCTCCATTTTCAGCTTCAGTTTTTAAAAAATAAAGTAGTAACTTGATTTTTTCCCCCCTTTATTAATCAAAAACTGTGCTGTGCGATTCAAGACCAGTAACAGAAATCAGAAAGCAAACCACTTACATTTCTGTGTATTCAATGCTTTAGGGAAAAAAGTCAAGATGTTCTGAATTAAAAAGAAAAAATTATCACTTTAACTACTAAGATCTTCAAATATGCCTCCTGTGCACAGGCTAAGCTGCCACAGATGGTTCCAGTAAAAGCCAGAGAGAACATGGATTTATCCAGACCAGTAGCCAACAGCCACCAGTACAAATTTAGTAGAAGTTACACAACTCCTGTCATGTGTTACAGAATAATTAACAATCACATAAACATCTATTTCTCATGGATCTATATTATTACTGAAAATCCAACACTGATTTTCTTTCTTCTTACCCAGTGGGAAGATTTGAAGACAACTAATCTCGGCATATTTTTAACATCCCCAAGGAATGGAAAGTCAGGGTTTTAATGATGGCTTCAGTTGTAACTCACCCTATGGCCTCGAGTAAAGCCCTTCACCTCTTTGTTTCACCAGATGTAAATAATGGTATGGCTTGCCCAGCTTAGGCATTCCATGGGAATCAGCTAAGATTTTTCTGGCCTTCAGGACCTGCAAATATGTGACCATAATAAACATTTCTCATTACTGATGCATGTTGTCTCGTACTAAATCCAAAATGTGAATTAAGTTTACAACATGGCGTTCAAGCTACGCTTCCTGTAAAGTTTCGTACCTCAAGCTTCATCTTATCCATAGTTAGGAAGTTTTAGCCACATCTTCCCCTTAACTGAATAACTCTGTTTTGAATATAATTTTTTTCCTTATTCACATTTCAAATTGATAATTCACATTTTCAAATTGATTTTTTACAATTGGCTCTCTGAGAATTATAACAATGAGATTTTAGACTTTCCCGATTCTGAAAAATGTGTTATGGAATTGTAGCATAATTATAAATTTGTAGACTTGGGCATTAGCCTGGGTTTGATTTGAAGGATTAATAGCAACTTGTCTCTCCAGTGCTCCTTGGAGGATTCCAAAGGGAATTCTCCTTTATCAAAATGGCAAGCATTTCCTGCTGTGCTGTCAGAAGAGACATTACAAACTACCCAAAAATGGTCCTTCCACATTTCCTCTGAGTTCTTCTACCTGCCTTCTCATTTCCTGGAGGAACTTTTCTTCTCTGAAAATAGATTACCTCTGCTTTTTCTGGAATCAATTAAACGTGGGATCTGGCCAGAAGAGCTTGTGGCTTGCATCCCACTGAGCAGCCAGTCAGACAAGCATCACCTCAAAAGGGGTGTCTATACAAGGACTGGCTACACACACTCACCCTGATTCAAAATGAAAAAATACAGCTCCACTTTGAAACTAGAAATCTTTGGGTTCCTTCAGAGGTGATTTTTCAGGATTCTGGTAAGAATGCATTTGTCATGGTGAAAAAACCCTACAAATCTGCGAGTAAACATTGCATTTCAAAACTGTACATCACTTAAGGGAAAAGGAAGAAAAAGAAACAGAGTATGAATGTCAAGGATGGCAGGAGAAACCAGGCTAAACCCAGGGCTCTGATGATACAAAGCAAAGAGTGTGGCCAGTCCACTTGGCGAGTCCAGCAATGTTAAGTCATTACTTTACTGAAACTAGAGAAAAAAAAAAAGAAGCACCCCAAAGTATAACAGCAGTTTAAAATCAAATTAGCCATGTCTTGCACTGCACACACTCAAGGTGTTTTAATAAAACACAGCAGTGCCATCGTTGCATGGGATCATTCCATGGGATCATTCCAAGGAAAGCCGTAGCTTACGAGGGGCTTCTAATTAAACAAAATCCATCCCTGCTTGAATTCTTAAATACTAACCCTAAATTTCCCAAAACAAAATGTTTCTTATGAGAAGAAACAAAACTATAAACAGCAGTTACCAAGTGGAGGGAAGTCACAACAGCAGATAATTTTAATAGGAGCTTCAGAGCAAAAGAAGGAATTATTTATATAAACTAGTAATTAATGTCAGATACTTGGGCAAAGAAGTGAAAATGTCCAGTCTTGTTGCAGAGAAGCAAAAAGTGTCAACAATTTTTTGTGTATCTGGAAATAAGTAAAAGAATGTATTAACACCTCAGTAACAGGACACCATCCTAGAGGTTGCACGGAAGAATTAACAATAATCACCATTAGTCACTTCTAAAATTTGCACCGGGAAAAATGCACCAATGGGTACTAGAAATGACTGAAGACTGAGGTAACCATGCATTTTAAAATTTTAAAATAAAATTTGATTATGGGAGAAATTTCTGTGAGTAGACAAAAATTGCCATGTTAACGGCAAAGGAAAACAAACGAGTGATGGATTATGGAACAGCAACCAGAAATAGCTCCAATTCACAAACCCTTCCTCACCCTGGGCTCTGCTGCAGGACAGCACAGCTCCATTTCTTGCTGGCCTAATTCCACATATTTTGCACTACTGAAAGGAAGTAGAGAAAAATGGAGAACTGGACTAATGAGTGCAGAATGGATCAACTGGAGAAAACCAATTCTGACTGTTCTCACTGCTGCAAACTATTTCTCCAGCTCAAAGCATAACTAACAATGTTTGCATTTAACACTAGGTGTAGAGCATATGTCTGCAAAGCTAAACAACCGCCTGTGTTTACATGAGATATATAATGCTCAGTTTGATTTGCATATCAGGGATATGGCTGTAAATCTCTGATGATATTTACCACTGGATAATTGAAATTAATCCTGCAAAAATGAATTTGATAGTGCTGAATTTACAGTCTGAGAAAACACCCCTGGAACTGCCTGCTGTGCTAGAACATAACTGGCTGTATATTTTCAACCTGAGCTATGCTGCTGAATAAAATCCTGGCCACAAGTTATAAACCTCTCCCTTTCTTCTCCAACTTCCTACTTCTACAATCATTAAGAAGTGGGGATAATTTTGAAGGTAGCAGATATGTCCCTGTTCAGCTGTTTGGTTTTGGTTTAAATTTTTCTAGCCACAGCAGGCACGAGTTACTTTTCTTCTCTGCACTTCCCGTCCCACTGTTACACCATTCTCTTCTTAATTTCCTTTAAAAGAGACCAATTAACCCAGCAGAAAGCGTTAAGAAGTTCCAACAGCAGAACTCAGACTCCCTCAAGTCCTTCAGTAACTCAGATCATGACTGTGACTCAGCTTGTGTCTGTGTTTCCAGGGAAAAAGGAAGGGGCTTGGATTTTTGTTAATTTGCTTTCTGTTTTATTTCTTAAACTCAGCTTGTATCTTTAAATAGAAGGCACATAAGTTGTCCAGAAAACATAGTTTACCACAAATCTACTTCACATTATCCTCCTGGTAGGAATGTCATTTGTGGCTTGATACATGATTGAAACTTTTAGTATACACAGAAGGAAAACATTTGTGAATGATAAAAAAAATCCAAAAAAACAAAACCCCCAGAAGTAATTTCATATTCTAAGAAAATAAAATGCAAATATTTAGTAGGCAGAACTTTCTCATCATTGGCCAAGCATTATGTAATTTATTAAAATTGCTTGCAATCTTTTCCTATTCAAGAGAGGTTGCATCTTGTATTCTTTGGACTCCTATAAGGGCTTTGATAATTGTGCAAACTGTACCTTGGATTTTGGTGCTAAAAGCTAGCAAAGAGGCTCCCCAGTTTCCTAACACCAAGTTTACAACTACAGAGAATGCTGTCTATTTATCAAAAGCAACATTTATAGAAAAGTATGCTCCTAATGTATAAAAGCAGCTTTTTTAAAACTTGGAAATAAAAAGACAACTGTCACTCACTACAGAAATGGATGTATTTTTATTCGCAGCATTTATTTAAAACATACCTCAGAGAGGCGGTAGTGATAACTCTGATATCCTTCTTGCTTTTCTTCCCCTATAATCTGCTGCTTTCCAGGCCCATTCAATTTGAAATCAGGCATCCATCCAAATACGTAATATTAAGGAAGAAAGACAGATCTCATTTATAAAAACTTAATTCCTTGTTAGTGGGAAGAATAAAACCACTAGATTAACCGTGGTCACTGATAATTATCCTCCCACAAGAATGTTATCTTGGGCTCTGTCCCCTGCTCAGAGCTTGTGGCACCTGGAGAGGGAGAATGCTGACGATGGCACCTGGATGAGCAGCTGTGCAGTGGAGAAAAAGAACCTTCCAAGCATCATAAAGCATGGAAGACCTGCTCCATGTGCCTGTTGTCACTCAGCCCCAGGCTGTCAGGGGGGGCTGAAGGAGGGCACATATTCCCATGGTAGCCAGCCCAGCTAGGGGTGCTCACACTGGAGGGCTCCAGGCTCATGGCACATTTCCAGAGCACACCCTGGGAACAGCTGGGATTAGTGCTGCACACTCAACCAGGGAGCTCAGCAACCAGCACTGCTGAGCCCAAACTCACTGCAGGCTCTTTTGTAAAGCAGCTCCAAATGTAACAGCAGCAATTTAACAATCCAGTGGAAACCACCACCTCATTAATCTGCCCAGAGCCTTCCCGAATTTCCAAATCTTGCCGTACATCCTGCACAGGCTGAATTTTCACTTGAATGAGCCAACATGGGCATAAGGCCCAACTGCAGCTGAGTGTTCTCACCACTCAGCTTAAACAAGGATAGCTTAAGCTTGAAACAGCCACATCTTGTCATCAAACCCCTTGTAGTAAAGCTCTTCAAAAGTGTATCATTTCTGCACAGCCCTTGTTTCACACTAAGTGCCTACACCACATACAGCTCTACAAACTCACCTGAACTTGAACTGACCACAGCAGAACTCACCTGGTTTTGCACTGAGGCAATGCAACAGCACCCAGCACGTGGCTTTTACTGGGAACACACCATTGTTTCCAATAAGAACAATGAGAACTCTCATAGGGGCTTTTTTTTTTTCATACTCTGAATACACCTTATTTTAATCAGACTATGTCACATTTTTATACCACCTCCTGCTGCCTGTAGCCACTGAGATTTTGCATAATTTTTGGTGTTTCTATGATTCTGTGTACATAGTCAGCCTTTCACATCATGGCTGGAATGTTATTTTCACAGGCAAAGCACAGCTCAGATAGACTGGAGGCAGAAATGGGAGTTGGTGATGAGTGTGAGTGGGAGGCACCATGGGCTGGTGGTGAAGATTTGCTTTGATTTCCTCTGACTACAAAAGCTTCCTCAGTAGAGAAAACATTTTCAACTGTCCAAACAAAACCTTTGTCTATGCAAATTCAAGCCCATTCTGACATAAAATTAAAGCTATTGTTAGTATTATTTCTCAAAGGTCATGAATATGCCATAAAGGAAAATCAAAGCATTAGAAATATACAAAAGGTTAAGAAAAGAGACAACAATACATTAGATCTTTTCTGTTTCCGTTTCTAAGGAAAACACTGACCATTAATGCTTATTACTGATAGTAATGGTGGAAGCATCATCTGTTCTCAGAACTGGCTGACCACTACTAGTATAAAAGCCACCTCTCAGCTGGCTTGAACTTTGTCAAATCTCAACTAGTTGTTTGGGGTTTTTTGCAAGAAAATTTGGAATAATTCACAAAAGGACAGGTTATCCCACTGAAAGGGATAAATCTATGAAAGGATATTAGTTATGCCATTTTGAAAAAAGTATTTTTAGTATCATTTCATGCTTCCTCAATTCATGGTTTGAAAGCAGGACTGGAAATCCGATACCAACAGAGTTTTAATTAACTCTCAATGGAATCTGGATGAATTACAACAGTTTGAAAAGTCTCCAATAAAGGCTCACTGCAACTGCAGTAGACTGGGAGGGATTTAGGAAAAAGGAACAGAAGAAGACATTTTCCCTAGCTTTTTCAATGAAGCTTCTTCCCCTGCAGTGGCCAACAATCATGAAGGGGTATTTTATCTCATTCAAATGCAAAGGAAGAAAAAGACCAATGGAAAAATGGAAAAATCCATTAGAACTGGATAATAAAGAACCAGGGAAAAGGCCTATAGAACTGGAAACTTCTCTGTGGCCTGATGACATTCAGCTGTTAAAAACCAGAGCCAGTACAGTACAGTAATTCAGGAGTCCAGTTTATAGAGAGATTGTTTGGAAAGAGATAAATCCATCGCAATTATTTAAGGTGTAAGTTAATCAAAACTGAAGACAACTGGAGAGAGTTAAGGAACAAATAATTGGTAAGCACAAATACACTGATATTCTAAAAGCACCTTCATAAAAATGCATTTGCCTGGATACTAAAGAAGGTATACGTTGATTTATTAATCAAGAGTCACCTTGCTGAAACAGATAATGACTAAAATTTCCACTTGGCTAACCTTAAAGTGTGTTGTGTACTTATGAGCTTGAAACAGTATACAGAAAACTTACTGAAATTTTTATTCAAATTACATATTGAAGTTCCACAAAGCTCTTACCTTAAAGAAAAAAAACAAACCAGCAATGAAGAACAACAGATGCCAAGTGAAAGCAAATACTTTCTCTTTGGCACTATGTTCATTTAAGTCCTTCCTAGCTCCCTTTCCCTAGTAAATCCCATCAGAGGCTGATTTTTCTAGCACTCTGTTCTCCGAGTGAACTCTGCGAATCAGTGGGGAGCTCCAACACAGCCCTGGCTGTTAACGAAGGCATCAATCAGTGAACACAGAGGCTCCATACCTGTTAACATCCCAGATTTTGCTGGTGCCATCCATGGAGGCAGAGGCCACGAAGTCCCCGCAGGAGTGCCAGGAGCAGTCCTGGACAGCACGGGAATGGCCCCGCAGGGTCAGGGTGCAGCCACGCCTGGACAGGTCCCAGATCCGCACCGTGGTGTCACCGCTCGATGTCACCAGCTGGGTGCCACTGCCCAAGGAACAAAAACAGGTCAGAGCCAGGAGAAAGGGGAGAAATGTTCAAGCAAAATAATTTAACTCTGTTTAGAAAGACAGGTTAAGTTGCAATTGTTGATTTCGCCTGAAAATACATGTGAACAAAAATCATCTCTGGACATGTTCATATTTTCACTGTGCAAGCTTTCTGACATGTTATAAATGAAGTGGCCATGTATTAATACACTATCAGAGAAGGGGAGATAGGTGAGGCCTTAAGTTTTAGCTTTCATATTTTTAGATTCTGTGCTGTTTTAGTAAGTAGTTTTAGGTTTCATATTCAGTGCCACTAAGCGCTCTCCACAGGGTTGGTAGACAAAACAATTCCTTTTCTAGCTTGGGACCAAGGACAACTGATACAACTTTCAGGCCCAAGAACAAAAACAATAGTGAAGAGAAGAAACAAGGAGGATGAAGCTTCATAACCTGAAGCTATAATAGAACAATGAATTCCAATATGCTAATGAACCAGAATTTATAAAAGTTTGAGACCTTGTGATTGGTCATCCATTTTGTGACCATTTTGGGGAGCACCTTGGGTGTAGCCCAGCTGGGCTCTTGTACTGCCCAAGTGTACCCACTGAGGGCTTTTAATAAATCCCTACTTTATCCTTCTGTTCTGTCTAGTCTCTGTTCCAGGCCAGCCTCCAGAAGGCACCACAGGAAGTTGTTATCCCCCCCAGAAAAGTAAATATGGCTTTCAAATAAATTCCTACTCTTTGTAGCTTATTTATGAATTCATCAGTAAAAATACGTAAGCCCAGAGGACTTCTTTCAAAATGCAGTAAGATAGATTCAGGGAAGAATATTTTGTTGTTTTCCAAATTCATACGATTTTCAACATATGTTTATTTTTTAAAAGCATCCTAACTTTCTTTTTTCTAACTCTGTATAAACACTTCAACTCATTCACCATCTCTTGGGGTCACTGATAAGTTACATAAATGAAAAATACAGAGTTCATCTCAGATTTTTTTTGGCCAAATCTCAGACATAAAGTAGCATAACATAGACATATGGCTTCAGACTGAGTCCATCTGTAACATTTTATACAACAAGTAGGGGATTCTTAATAAAATAATAAGAAAAAGTATGTGGAGTGATTCTCTTATTAAACCCTCCAAGACCTACCCTGTGGCTCAGGATTTCTTTGTGCTTAAGAAGAAACCATGGCTACTTTTTTTCCCTATGAGTAATTGATTTTTGAACATATGCGAACCTTTTGGCACCCACAATCTCTTATGTCAATTAATTCCAAAATTTAATTATGCCTTGTGTGAAAAGCTCTTCTGGAGTCTTAAATACCTTGCCTCATTTTGTTTCATGCTTCTAATTCTACTACTGTGATTAAAAGCAAACACTGAGTGCACTTTCACCATGTCTAAGTGTGCCACCAGCTGTGGGGGGACAGGGCCCTGTCCTGTCCCCCTGCCACCAGGATGAAGACTCCAACTCATTCCTTGTGCAGATGTGATTCCAGCCCCTGGAGCACATTTCACATCTCTCCCAACACACTTTCAGCTGAAAGGGAAGGAACAAGGAAGGTCCCCAAGGGCACTGTTTCCTGGTTTATTCTGTGCTCTTTCAATTTAGTTACCATTTTTGGTGCTACTGTACAGAAATTTTCAGCAAACTGACCACAGTGGCTCTGAGATCTCCTTCCTGAGTACTGATAATTAGACACATTCTTACCTCCTATCTATTCTTATCTTAGGACTGTTTCTTCCCATGTGCATTACTTTGTGTTCACCTGCACTGATTTTCAGCTGCTGCTTCACCATCAAGCCAGCTGTTGAGACAGGAGTCTTTTCCTGTAATTCTTCAAATGCTCCTTTTCGCTGCCCTGGCTAATTAGCAAACTCATCCACCTCACTCCCTTCCCAGTTTCCAAGATCATCTTAATAACTTAGGTCCCAGCACAGATCCCTGTGGGACTCAGAAATTAATTTCTCCATTCTGAAAGCAACATTTGATTCCTATCTTTTCACCAGTTTTTAAACTCGTGAAATAAATTTCCTTTTTATTCAGGACAGTTCTGCTTCCTTGAGAGTTTTTGTGAAATTACCTCAAGAAGAATTTGCTGAAAATCCAAGTATAGGAAATTCATGAACCTCCCTTGATCAAGTGCTCAATAAGCCCTTCAGAGAATTCCCAACCAATTTCTGAGGCTTAATTTCCAAAGCCATGCTCACAGCTCCCAGGGCTTCACTGCCATAAATGCATCCATGTATCCTGTAATTTGGCTCTTTAATATAATTCCTAAAAAATACAAAAATTAGATCAATCCATCTAGAATGCTTTCATCCCAAAATCTTTTAAAATATTGAAAAAAGTTAATGCAGCCCTCCCAGGAATAACGGAGGTTTTCATTTTATAAGCAAAAATTTGTTTCGATTGTTTTCATACGAAACAAAAATGAGTAACCAGGAAAAATGTTTGGGGATCATACACAAAAATACAGGTCAAAAATAGTTAATCTGTAGGTTTTCAGACCAAATTTCTGCCATTATCTGAGCAACATCAATAAGATGACCTTACCCTTAGGATCCAATAAAGTCTTTTATTTGAATAATGGCAAAGATCCTATCTTAGGCAGCAGAAATCCTTCTTCCAAATCTCTGGATATAAAATTGTGGGAGCTAAAACCAACTCAGGGGTTGATCCTAAGCACTATTGTAAAACTCTGAGTAAGAATACACTCAGAGATATTTAATTCACTGCTGCAGTTTATTTAAAAAAAAGAAGGACTGGGACCTGTGGTGTCAATCCTTTCATGTTATATTCTCCCTTTCCTCCTTTTTCCAATAGATGTCCACTGAATTGCTGGGTAAAAGTAGCTGCTACAACAGCTTGAAATATGGGCATCATTTATCTGATAGATCTTAAGGGGGAACTTGCCACTATGAAAGATCACCTACCCAAGATTTTGACTATTTTTAACACTTGCGGTTTAGGTTGCTATTTTCTGTGAAAATATCATTATAATATTCATTAAGGCAGTTACACCCCCACGCCTGAGACAAAGCTCTGAGAGATTAATCTCTCCACATTTTTTTATTATGTTGCACAGGAATAGTCCTGAAGCTTTTGTCACATATACCAGAGCATAAAGACTTGAAGTCTGAGTAGGGGTTTGGAGGAGCCCCTAATTTTGTTGAGCTGTCAGGAATACATGTGCTTTAGTTAACAAAACACTTCAGTTTTAATAAGCCAGATCTCAGTTCTGGAGATAGATAAAATTAGAGAAATGACAAATTATCAAAGCCCTTATACATTTATAAAATAAGAGCTTAAAACAAATTCAGAGTCAGGTATAAAGTGGGACTGATGAAATCTGCAATTGATTCAGAGGGAAACATGTACTGTCACTGTTGTGAATCACAAAAAAAGAGATTTATGGCTTATGCATTTTTTAATATACAATCCCCAAAATGCTACACAAAGAACTGACTCCTTGGGCTGAATTTCAAGAACACACCATCCAGGCAGTGATGAAAATCTTTCAGAAAACAGATGTGAGCAGGAAGGTAGTTCAAATGGATTCAATTTGGCAATCTGCAGCAGGGGAAGGATTTACAAGTGAGGTTTAGCACTCCTTACAGATCAAAGGAGAAAAAATAGCAGAGATGGGAAACAAAAGTGCAGCAGGAAGCAGTTTTGAGGGACAGACTGACAGTGGAAGTAAGGGCAAAAATACTCAGGAACAGAGGGACCCAGTGCCCTCCAACACAAGAGCCCCAATATTTCCTGTGCATAAAAAAGCACCAGGTCATTAAAAGATGGGGATATGTGATTAACCATGTAGTAACATAACTTAAGCATTTCTGGGAAGCACAAATGGTGCTGGTGGGAATGAAGGCTGTCAGGGCTGCCTCAGCAAAGGGGCTGCACTCTGTGGTCAGGAAACCCTCAGCACACACCAGGATTCAGACCAGACACACACATAATGAACAGAAAGTGCTGTGTCAAGCCAAGTCAGACATCTAAATCAAAATGCTGCTATTAGGAAAAAGCCCTATCTACTTAATAGTTGATCAATAATGACACACTTTCTCTGATTTGCAGAATTTTTCAGTCCTGGGAGATAAAAAGAAACGCTCCAAGTCTGAGGTAATGTTTTGTTACCCACAGCTGCAACTTTTTTTGAACAATGCTATTTTTCCTTATAAGAGCATGTGGGGAGAAGAAAAAAATGTATCAGAAAAAGCAGCCGTTTTTATGAGTTAGGCTGTCAGTTTAGCCATGTTTGATAGTAACACAATCCTCTACCATATGACTGATTTTCAAAAAAAATGCATGTTGATTTTGATACTAAAAAGACGGGAAATTATGACATTAGAAACTCAGCCTTAATTCTCAGCAGCTATATACCTAAACTTCATTTATAGAATATAAGACAAATCACTAACAGGGAAAGCTCAAAAAAATTCTGTGCCGTGTGCATATCTCTAACTCAGAGGAGAATAAAACACTTTGTTTTTTAACAAATACATCAAAGAACTAGGCAAGATATTAGGAGACAAGAAAAAAGGTAAATCCTATCCTGTTTTGTCAGTTCAAACGCATTCACATATATGCAAATAATTTTGCCAGCTTTTAGAAATGTGGTGCTTTTGTAAACAAGCAGCACCTTTGTACATGGTGCTGTGTGGATCCCAAACAGCTGGGTTTGTATGGTCTTGTGTGACTTGGTTTTGGGGGTTTTCTGTTTATGCTTTCCGGCAGACCAAAGGACTGCATGGATGAATCATGCCTGTATTGATTAAAGTGTTTACATAGATGAATCTTTCCAAAGCTCTAGGCATTGGAGAGCCCATGGCATCCACAACCCCTGTCTTGTCTCTGTGGATAGAACATTTTTAAAAACATGAAATGCACATAAAGTTCTTCCTCACAGCTGATTTCTGGTTTTCCTAACTTATACTGCAAACCTGCTCTTCCAGAAACAATGAGAGTTGAAAAAACTTTGGAAACATTAATTCCACTTTCCACAAAAAGGGTTGGAACATTAACTTCTCAAGCCTTAAATCTTTCCTCCCCCATATTCCAAACACACACACATTTCCTTTCATTACACTTTCCGGCTCCTTCCAGCTTCACTGTTCTCACTACAAAGACATCTCTCCATTAACACTTCCCAAGTTGTAGACACATTAATAATTAAGACTCATACTCAACAACAACATAAGCCTTTGGCACAGAGTCACTTTACAGCATTTCAGGAGGCTGACTGCCTCAGTGGAATGCCAGTCAAGTAAAGGCAACAGCTACACCAGCAATGCTCCCCTGTAAATGTGTCACTCCTTATGCCCACAGTCAATGTCCAAAAACTGCTCCTGCCTCAAACATTTCTGGACAATGGACTTAGATCTGGACCTCGGGCTGCTCCAGGGGATTTCTCAGGTTCCCCCTGAAGACCCTGTGGCCAACAACATTTCTCAAAGCAAAATTAAGCCAAACACAACTTGTGTTCAAGTTTTTTGTCCTAAAAAAGCTGCAGCAAGAGGCAGCATCTGAATGGAGCTTGAACAATACAAGCATCAGCAACACAGCAGCAAATTTTAAACATACACTCCAAAACATTACAGGGGTAAGGGTCTTTCAGCACCTTCAAAAAAACACTTCAAAATCAATGTTCCAATCAGTTAATTGGAAAAATTATGTCTCTTTTGTTTACCTCTGTTCTTGCAATTATTCTAAAGCAAAATTCTAACAGCCTCTATGTTATTTGCAATATCAGCACAGGTTGACAGTAGGCACAGTAAAGTACAAGGGAAGAACTGCAAATACTGTTAAAGTTTACTTGAAATTTGGTGACATTTTCTGCTAAGTCGAAGAGGAAAGATAAAGGAAGAAAATGCCTAGGAAAGAAAGTTACTCCACGAAGACCAGAACTAATGAACACATAATGCCTATTGAAGCATCTTTTACCTATTACCTACATCATCTTAGCTGTTGATTAAATAAATATAGCAAGAATTGATTGATCCTTTAGACTTCTGTCTCTCAATTTTTGCCAGAATTAGCTGTGAGTTAAAAGTTACCAGAGAGAGTAGAAGAGCGTATAAGGAACATGTGCAAGGGGGTTGGGGAAATGCATCCTTGTAAGCTGAATTTACTCTTTTAACGAGGTTAAAAGCATGGATCCAGACAACTACACTTGGGAAAGCAGACATCTACTAATGGAGTCCCACCCTTTGGTTATGAGAGCTGTATTTAACCACTCCATTTTCCAGTTGGTGCTGAAAAACAATGTAAGGGATGGAAATGCCAAACATCAGTTCAGCACTTCAGTCATTGCCACTCCTCTTTATTCTCCTAATTTGCCACTGCCCTCATTTTTATCTCATCAGAGAAGGTGAAAATTGGGATGAATTTTAAAAAATGTTGGAGTCAATTTACTATTTAGAAAGTTCCCATTAAAATGATTGAAAAGACAATGGGTAATTTTCTGCCTTAGCAGGCAGGATACTTGCACAGCTTCCCTGTAAAGGAGGATGTGCATCCAACTCTCTGCAAGTCCAAAGGAAGATGGGATAAAGATTTGAAAGAGGAATACACCAAGGATTACATGGAAACAGCATCTGGCTCAAGACACTTTGAAATCAGAAGCAGAGTCCAGGAGAGTACTAGGGTCAAACCTCACAAATGCCTTTCCTATTCTGAGCCTTTCTGAGGCATCCCCTGGTACTTACTGCTGGGAACAGGATGATGGTCCAGAAAAATCTGGCATGGGGAGCCAACCTTATGTTCTTAGTCTGTGTTTGAACATAACACAGCAAAGATTTTGTTTCTAAGGTTTTGTAACCTTGAAACAGACTTGAGATATAGTTCACTTTTTTGTTGCTGGAGTTCTGAGACTCATTAATTATTTACAGTGACACTTCTTACTAAGAGCCCCTAGGGTTTTTTTGGATCTATGGTTCATTTTGGGCGTTGCTTTAATTATCCTGGTGGTCTATGTGTCTAGGACACATTTTATGTAGTAACTGTAGCATGTTTCATCCATCAGAATAATCTTAAGCCAAATTTTACTCACTTTATTAATAGACATAAAATGTTATTTTTACAGAAGGTGAATGCCAGAATACTCAGCAGTGGAAACACGAAACATACCTTTTCTCATTTATCATCAAAGGTGAGAAGAAAAAAAAATTACATTTCAGAAATATAAAATGAAGCATAAACTGACATTCTACAAGACAAGGAAACTGTTTCAAAGGCAGGAAGCATGGCAGTAACCGGCAGATGGTGGATGGCACATGGGAACATGGATTTTTGTTGGGGAAGAAAAACTCAACCATCCTGAAAAATCCTTTGCAATAAGGCTATTGGCTGGAAATCCTCAGAATCCTGTCAATGAGTAGCATACCAAGTGCAAAACTTGAGTCAGTTTTTCACTCTACATTACCTAAATGGGAGATCCGGAGATCTTTCTGTGGTATTTCCTGCTCATACATTGACTTGTGCCAGGAGAAGTGTTTCCCCTCGTGCTGCCTGGCTGGCAGCTGGCTGTGACAGCAAGGGCAAACAGGAAAGCAAGGTTTTGGCACCAAACTGCTTCTGGATACAGATACCAGGACTAGGCATCACAAAACCAGTAAACTTTTGTTTTAATGAAGTTCACCTTCTCCATGAGAACTTCCTTGAGGCTACTTCCCACTTCAAGTGTGACAGTTTCACATCTGCAAACATTTAAATACAACACGCTCCTAACTACCAGAGAGAGTCCTGGTATGGGATGTATGAACTCCCAGGTAGCAAATTCAACCATTTATTAACAAGTTTCAACTTAGCAAGTCCTCCATACTTTAAACAATCTTTCTGTTCTCAACTGAGTACTGGTACCAGAAGCTGCCGTGTCTGACCACATGCGCCCACAGAGAAATCCTGCTTCACCTGAGACCTTTCCCACTGCTCTTACCTGCACATCTTCCCATGCCCAAGTACCCTTTTTTTTCCATAGTGTTGGCCCATTCTAAACACAGCCTATGTTTCTACATTCAGGATCATTGCAATGATTTTTGGTCATTTTGTTAGCATGACTTTTAGTTAACGTAATTTGTTATTTTCCAGATTGCTCCAATGCAGGCTACAAACCACACAGAACCCACTCAGACCTGCCCCATTCAAATTCAGTAGCTGAGCTTGATACCCCCAAAAAAATATTGAGTGTGGTCCCATTCCCTGCAGGCTAGACTCTGCTGTATAAAAAATGGCTTATCTACCACCCAATATCTTGCAATTAGAGGGGGTTAAATGAGAATCTAAAATAATTTATGTGCCTGGTAGAAGACAGCTTTTAGTACATGTAAAATTGTCTTTTAGGAAGCTTGGGAAGCACACCAGGTAAGAAATAAAAAGACAAAAGATAAACTAGTTACAATACTTGGAGATTAGATGTAGCAAAATATGTGTCAGCAAGACAGCAGGCACTACACAATGCAGGGCTCTAGGCAAAAAATTAGACAGCAATGGCTTCCCTTTTTACAATTATTTTGCATTTCAAAAAAGATGCCTTTTCTAAAAGCTTCCTGCCAATGCACTTCTAGGACTCCATAGCAAAATCAGACACCTATACAGAAAAGGGTAGGAGAATCCTGGCCCCCAGCTGGAAGCAGGGAGCTCATGGGAGCCTGGCCAGTGATTTCTCCAACAATTATGAAGGTTTCTTATGCTGAAGGCAAAAGTGTTCCTGGGTCCAGTTGTGGCACCTTTCTGTAGCCTACTGTAGTCAAGTAAATTTTCCTCCATTAACTTCACAAGAAATAACTATTTTATCTGAAATCAAATATAATGAGTAAACATTGCAAAGCTACCACATTTTCCAGAAATGAGATCTATTCTGTACCATTCCAACACTTCCTCTCAAACAATCCTGAGTAAGTTAAAGTCTTTCTGTACATTGTTAATTTTTTTAAAATAATGTATTCAGCCTACATAAAATCATGCAGAGTACCAATCAATATCCACGACATACATTAAACAGCATGCCATTACAGTGTGATACTTCATCTCAACACCCATCCCATCCAGTCTGGTAATTTTTTCCTCCATTGGAATGACTCCAAATCCTCAAACTGTATGAAGGGCTGTTGAAGTAGGGAAAAATGTAGTTTGGAAGGAGTTCAGATACATGAATTCCTTGTACTGAACAGATTTATAACCTATATTAACAGCTATAATCCTGTGTCTCGGTTCCTCTGAAATGCAAAGTTGTAGCTCAGTGGTTTTAAATCCATTATCATCCCCCAACGGTGGTCCAGCGATGTCTAATCACAATCAATAGCCAGTAATGAAGCACAGTCATTAATCCCATTTGCATGTTTGTACAAAGCATCATTTTTAAGCTGCATATTCATATGCAGAGAGAGTTCAGTGAGTGCACAGAGATTTCGCAGCCGGTGGAAAGTTCTGCACTGGGACTGGAACATTCCCAGGCCCCTGGCAGGATATTTAATTCACTGTGTGTAATGATCCTGACAGTGAAGGCCAAGAAAACACACAGGACAGTGCATATTCCCAGTGTTTGTACTTGGGGCAGGTGATGATCTCACTGAGCCATACCCTGAGGATGCAGGGACACAGCTTGAGGACAGGAAGTGAGTTCATGGAGACACCGATCAATAATAATCTAACTCCAAGAGTGGAGGAGGAATGGAAATGCTGAACAAGAGCAGAATCCTGGGCTGATACAGGAGAAAGCAGAATAGCAAAGTGAATATAGATTTCCACCCTTTCTCTGAAAGGTTTTGCATGAAAACTGAACTTTCATCCACGAGCCTGAACACTGACTGCTCAAGAGGGGGGACACCAGAAAACCCTTCAAATACAACAACTCTCACAGGTAATCTAAACCATAGGCACAAACACTGTGGCCTTCTCCCTCTGTTCCCATTCGTTTTGTATAACACACTACTCAGACAAAAAGGCAATAACTACCACAATCTAAGAACTGAGTTCCACATCCACGGCCCTCAGCAGTCAAACAAATCCTGATATTCATTCCCAGCTGGGCAACTTCTTCTACCTGTGCTACTGCAACTGTTTTTTTCCTGGAATTCCCCAAATTACTGCAGCCACACAGCTTGAGGGGAAACACAGAAACACAATAAATGACTGTGCAATTCGTACCTGGAGTTTGTGCTCCAGACAAAATCTTGTAAACACTCTAAATATTTGGGGGTTATTTCCAATTCAGATATCTTAGATATTGCCTCAATTGAATTGCCATTCTCTAGTCAACTCTAACACTAATGTTTGTTATCTTAACAGCCGCACTTTAGGAAAGGCTCATTTTAACAATATAACAAACACAGATATCTCCTTAGCCACTCTACTAGAAGCCTTGCAGCAGACCTGAGGGAAAATACAACTGCCTTTATTGCACTGAAGAAAGCAATAATGAACCAAGGATGTTAAAGGCATCAAAATTATAATTGCACTCAGAGAAACATAACACAAGAGGTTCTATTAAGAGAGATGTTTTGACATGTATAACGACTCTGAACAGAGTGAGAGCAACACGTCCAGGATCAGAGCAGTGAACTGAGACTCCCCAGCCCTGGAGAGACAGCAGCTCCCTTTGCAACCCCAGCTCCCCAGCGCAAAATGCTGATGAAGCCAGAAGAAAACCTAAACTACTCAAAATCTGAACCCACCAAAGTGAACAACAGGTTTTTTCTCAGAGCCTAAATAAATGATCAGCAAAACTGTTCTGCTTCTGGTGACTCCCAGGCAGCAGGAGCTGCAGGAGCTGAAAATCAGGCAGGTGTGCAGAAAAAGAAACTAAGAGCTCCTTGTAGAGCAAGCAAATTTGTACAACTTTCAGAGAACACACTCATGGCTTCACTGAAGCTGAACTAATAGGTTTAGAATTATCCCATTTTATTGATACCCTAAAAAGAGATTTCAACTGCCTATTCCTCTACCCTTTCTCTATCAAAGTGGTTATCATATAGAAATTCTTTCTTTCTTTCAAGTAAACACCGAATCTAATTACCCACACAGCTGATCAGAAAGTTTCCTTGCAGTTTCTAAGTCAAAACAATTACATCAAAATGGTGGTTCTTAATAACTAAATAAAGTTTTGTCAGAAAGAGAAAGATTAAACTTGACATCTGTTTTGTGAAATTGATAATCACAGTGTCTTTTCAACCTAATATCAGATTGGTTTAAAGCCCCCCAAATTAAATACGTCTGTTTTCAGGTCTAAAATTCAGATAATGGGATAATGTAGCACACAAGATCATCACTTCAGAAAAATAACCTCATTTCTGTGTAAGCTAAGCATTCGAAACATTTGAAAACTATTTACCTTATGGGCAAGCATAACATTTAAATGATAAATTGCAAAGATAAGGTAATTAAATAAGAAATCAAATAATACTATACAAAGACTAGCCAGCTTTTCATCCCCATTAGGATTTCAACATATCCAAGGTCACACATTGTGGGTATGAAGATTGAGATCTTTTTTAAAGAGGGGCTGCAAATTAATCAGTTGAAATGGCATTAGTTTATCAACAGGTTTTCAACTGCTGGTGTTGAAGTTCAGGATGTGTATAAAGCTACCTGTGAAATCAAAGTGCTTTCAGCAACGGGCAGCATTCATGACAATGGATTTTCTCCCTGTAGTTATTTCAAATAAACATCTGAATTGCTCAACAGGAGGACTGCTGCTCCTGCCAACCACTCCTCCCTCCCCTCTCTCCAGCTGTCCTCAGCCCTTCTCTCTCCTGCTGCTCGCTGAATTACTGTAATGGAGATATTATTAGTGAATCACTAACTCAGAGTGGTCAGCATTTCCACCAACTAAGGAATACAAGCCAAAGGTAGTTTTTCATTCAAGCCTGGTCATTCTGGATGAAAAGCTAAGCTTATTCAGTAACCACAATATGGAATTGCACACAGTTTGCTTTCTAAAATCAATACAGTGATAGACTCTTCAGGTTCCATGCAACAGGAATGTTCTTTGGTCTTTCTATTGACGGGGAAAACTACTTCTTTAAAGCAGAGGTAACATCCTTGGAGAACATTAATGGCCTAATTATGAATGTTTTGAAGGCAAACCTTCCAGATGGCATGTGGGCTGCCACTACAACCACCTCTGAGACACAAGATGAGAAGCACTGGGGTAAGGCAGACAACTGAGGATTTGGCAACAAAGAAAATCTCCAGAAGTTTGGACATCTGCTGGGAACCCCAGCCTGTGTGAGGAAATTCTCCTCAGCAGAATAGCAGGAAAATAGAATAGCAGAATAGGAATAGCAGAAAAAAGCCAACTTCTGAAAAACAAATCAGGATCTAAATCTGTAGCAAAGTTACAGTTGTTATTAGTCCATCTTTTCCAAAAGTGCATTGCAGAACTGAGCTCTCTAAAGAAAATAAAAATGAGATATTTTTCCTTGAAATAGATACTCACCAATAGTTAACAGAGCTCTTTGAAATGAAAACATACTTTATGTATATATTTACATCTCAAAACCCCACAGAGAATAACCAACAGTTCCACGTGCCAGAAGAGATTAGTATGGATAGAAACATTTGGCTTGTGGGAGTGGGTGGAAGGGGAAAAAATTTAATCAAATCCATTACCTGGTTATTGATTTCTCTTTGCCAGACTAATCCTGTAGAATACTTATAAAGCCTTTGACATTGAGACGTTTGGCCAAAGATATTGGATTAGACTAAGCAAAAGCTGAGCTTCTCATGTAATCTCTCATATTTCATTTATATGTGATTTATTCCTTTGTCCAGCAGAGGCTTTTTATTGATAAAAATAATGAGATTGAGAATCCAAAAGGAAATCTAATGCCCACCCAAACATGTTTGTGAGATAAAAATAGTAAGCTTTGTAAGCTTGAGAAAAATGATGCTATGTTAAGACTGTTTCCTCGTATAAAAAGTATGAAGCTTATCAAAGATTTTGAAAGAAATAAAGATACTTTTGAAATTAAAAGTTTGCTATACTTGAAAACACCAAGCACACAGTGAATACTGCACACTGGGGAACCAAATGAAAGAATGAAAGACTTTTGAAATATTTTTTTTCCTTGAAGAATAAATGAATACAACTTTTTTCTTTTGACTCCTGTATTGGCTCAGTTTGACAAAACAGCCTAACAGATCTCTCGACTGCTAAATACGATGTGTTACATAAAGCCAGTTAGAGGACTGAAAATTAATCGGGCCACTCAAAAGAAGTTTCTTACCACTGGCAAATTTAATATGTAATCTGGTAACTAAAGGCTTTATTGAACTATGCAGGAGTTCAACATCCTCTAAAAAATTAAATCATTATTCCTTTTCATTAAATAAGTGTTCAAAAGTCCTAAGTAGAACATACAGACTATCTCATGTTTCTTTCATATCAATAGTAGTAAAAGGATAAATAAAACCCATCTGTTTCTGCAGTGAGACCTGAATTAGGTTATAAAGACTATTTCAAAGCACAAATCATAATAATTCTATTCTACTTATAGTCAACAGAGACCTCTGTGATTAACC
This sequence comes from Certhia americana, assembly GCA_018697195.1. Lineage (NCBI taxonomy): Eukaryota > Metazoa > Chordata > Aves > Passeriformes > Certhiidae > Certhia > Certhia americana. Next base: position 34,804,140 of record CM031863.1, on the reverse strand, counting down.
TGAGTCTTACAACTCTTTTTTATGCTAATGCTTAGAGGGGAGTTGGTGGCTTTCAAGTCTCAGACTTGTTTAACGTAGAGTGTGAAACTCAGCATTTCCAACTCCAAAGCCAGCAGAGAAAGTGTTCTGTAGCTCACTGTCCATGGTCCTTTTATTATCAGTACTCTTCAAATCCCTTCCCTGGGAGGACTGTTGCTCTGGCTAGCTCAGTGGCCAGGCAGGAGGGTGAAGGTCCTCCTCCTCCTCCCTGGCTCCCAGGCATGCACAGCAGCTCCCTGAGCAGCCTGGCTTCAGTTCTCCTCACTCTCTAGCCAAAAAGTGCAATTAATGAAACCTTGCAATCTGAACACTGACTGATCATAAAACCACTTCCAAGATTTCTGTATTTTACAGAATGAATCCAGCAGTTCCCTGAAAGTGCAGGCAGAACATTTCCCTGGGATGTGCTCCACATTTCCTGCCCACTCGTGCTGTGCTCAGTACTCCTCTAGAAGTACCTGATCAGCTGCAGTGCACTGCAGAGCCACACGGTGCCTGCACAGAAAATTATCTGGGAGGTCCAGGGCCTGTGTAAATTTTGTGGGATTGGGCAGTAATCCCACAAAAGAGCACACAACTCTTAACACCACTGGAAAAGCAATCTGGAGCACGACAAACAGGAGTGTCTCTGAGAGTATCACTGCTGAAAGAATTCCATAACAGGGTTTGAAACCCCGTTGTCCCTGATGAAGCTGAATTTCCAGCCTGTTTCTGTTTCAACCTCTCCAGGAGCTTCCTTTGGTTCTGCTGGCTTACATGTACAGTGTCACCTTGGTGTGACTGCTGACACAGCCTGGGCAGTGGCTCTGAAGGATGGGTGATAAAAAACAACACTTTAAAATCACTGACTCCCAACCGTAATTTTTCCTGGGGACAGATATTTTGCAGAGCCCAAAATAATATGTGAAGGTCTCTAATAAGAAAGAGCCTGCAGTAGCATAGTCAAATCCCACTGCTTAATGTTAAATTACAGTTTCCATTCAGACAAATGCTGCTGCATGTCACTAAAACAAACAAACATTAGATTGTAGCAACATCTTGTAGATCCTGGAACCATAACTTCAGCAGTGACTGTTTGTTCTGTAAATCCCCCTAGTTTCACCAAATAACTATAGCATCAAATCTGGGAAGCCAGTACATTAAACAAAATGGCATAATAGATAATTCCTGCTTCTTCTCATAGAAATAAAAATGAATCAAAGAATGGCATCAGGAATTATTAAAGTACAAGGAGAAATACATTTGATGTTAGTAGAATTTTTAAAATTATCTTCCTACTGTGACTAAAGAACCTATTCTTCTATGTCATCAAGTGCTTTTCATTTGCTGAGGCTTCGTGGGCCTGTACCATCTTAGCTGTTTAAAAAAGTATTATTCAAAATTTGTTACTAAGAAAGCAGTCATTTATCTTGAGTATCAAATTTTTTGTGACTCTCTTCATTCCCTGCAGATGCTTCTCACCACACACTGATACCTGAGGATATTGTGATTGTCAAGAAGCTTGGTGTGGATTGATGCAGTAGCACCTCCCAGGCCAGGGACACTCCTCAGCAGCACAGTCTGTGGGAAGCCAAGAGCAGCAGAGGTGGGGGATGAATAAAGATGCACACCTTTAATTCACCTTGATAATCAAAGCACTTTGGGCTCCCAAACTACAAAGGCATGTCCGCTGAGAAATTTGCAAGTGGTGCCTAGACCTGCCAAGCTGTCAAGGCTGATTTTTGCTCCTCAGTTTTTCTCTCCAAGCACAGAGCCCTGTGAGATGCAACGAGCAAGGAGCAGTGTCAGCCTGTGCCTGCTGCCTCAGAACATCTGAGTCTGGTTGGATCAAACCCAGCTGCCTCTCCTTTCTGGGACTGCCCTCCCTCCTGAATTTTGGCCCTTGCTCACATCACTCCTCAGAGGTTTCTCCACATCCTCCCTCCCTAGCTCCATTACTGTTCTGCTGGGCTTTTCAGTCTGTCCTTTTTCCACACAAAGTCATCTCTGGATAGCTTCTTCACAAATCATGAGATTAAAAAAGAAATTAAAACAACATAAAAAAATAAAATTAGGAGCTTACCTGAGTAAGAATTAATTTCAGTTTCAAAGTTTATTTTGACTTCAATTCCACTCATGAATTTGCTTTTCAAGAAGATTTTATAAAAACTGTTCTGAGTAGTTTTGTATGATGAGAAAATAACTTCACCTCTGATTGAGTTTTTCATACACAATTTCATATTTATAAGACCCGGCTCTTGGAATCTTTGGGCAAATATCATTACCCTGGTTCTTTTTCCCCACTCTGGATTGTCAGTAACATTTTGGACTTGGTCTTGAGAGGCCACCACAGCCCTCAGCTACCCACAGCCTGCTCCCATGTGCTACACAGTTCCCCTAAAAGCTTCTTGTGTGAATTCAATGCCACCTGGAGTTGCATTCCCTCCACAGCTCATTCAGTCTCTCTCCAATTCCTCACATCCATCCCCTAAATACTCTGCTAATTATCTCTCTACAGGGCTTTCTTTTTCCTCTATCCATGCATAGCTTTCCATCTGAGTAACATCACCTCCACCAGCTTTGAGAAATACCACGCAGAGCTGACATGAACAACATGGGTTGCTCTTTCAGCCCAACAACTCATCTTCCTCTTGCTTCCCCTCATTGTCACCTTCTTCTAGGGTATCAAAAATTACATGCCTTTATTTGCATGTTTGATGTATGAACATACTTATTCTATCTTCCTTTTCAGGCAATACCCACCTCCAGGTTTTCCAACAGCAACAGAACTTACAGAAAATCCACACAGGCAAAGGTAAGTGCTGTAGCAATTTTTATATAACAACAAATTGACAACAGTTTTGATTTCTTTCCTCAGTAACTGTGAGAGTTGCAATAGCAGCAGAGAGAACACTAGAAACTCTGCTTCTTTCTTAGGGGAACAGGACATTACAAAGGAGTTAACAATCTGACAACTTTCAGTGTAAGTTTTAAATAGCTTCGAGAACCTACAGTTTGTACTTCAATTCAGAAAATCATTGTATTCCACAGAACCAGAAAATGTTTGCATGAAAAGGGCTACAAACATTTCAGAAGAGTTGACTTGATTAATATTTATGAATATATTAAGTACATTAACATATTGTACCAGCCCACATGCAGGGCAAGAATACAAGATTTAACTGTTCACTGGGATTTTATCAGACATTAACACACACCTCTGCTATGCTGCAGAGCTTGATTCTTTAGCCACCCAGGAAGGTTAGTAACAAAGATAAATAAATCTAGTACATGCCATGAAATATCTTCATGTAATTAGAGTATGGTTCTTAAAGGTACAGCATTAATATTCTCAGCTTATTCTGGGAGCTGGCAAAAGATACAGATTTTTTGGTCTGATATTTCAAATACTTGAGTCACCTGGCACCCACAGGTGCACTACACAGCTCTTCCCCAGATCTCCAGATTCTTAACATGAAGCCTCTGTGTATGACTGTGACAGGAGACATTCTGACTCCCTCATTCCTTCACATCTAGAAAAGGCAAGCTGAAAATAGTTTTTGAAGTTTGACCAGGTGTCACCTGAGTTTCAAAGAAGGAAGCACTGTTCTCCCTCCTCCCAGCTGCTGAACACTGCAGATGACAGGAGCTGTTTGAAGTTTTACTTTTATTTTAAAAGCTTAAGGCAATGCTTTACTCTCAGCTCTGCAGGGAGCTGCTCTGCTCTCTTCACGTGCACAAAGCCAGGCTGCTGCCCTTCATCCCCTATCCTGGGATCCACTGCAGGGAGAACACATGGGGCATCCAGACCCTTTGTCCTGACATAGGAGTGACACAGCAGCAGCCTTGGAGCCTCAGCACAGTCTCACCTCACCCTGCTTTGATCACAAGTGAAAGAGAGGTGGTTTGCAGCAAAAAAACATTGTGGAATGAAGCATACTCTCAGTGGGGGCGTGGAAGGGGGGAAGACTCCTCCATCCAACAACTCTCTGCCCCTAAGGCTTCCTGATGATGCTTAAGCACACTGTGGTACATCAGTCCTGGGAAGGCTCCTAAGGGAAATCCTCATTTCTATAAAGCCTGATCCAGAGCCTAAAACACACCTTTACTTTGTTATTGCTGCTTCCTAGACCCACCTTCTTTCATGGCTCTTGGAGACACTGAGGATATATAAACCCAACTGTACTTCAGCTTCAAGTTTTTAGATCTTCCCAGTCCTCAGTGACACTGGCAGCTTTACCCCTATTTACACAGTGGTGGCACACAGACAACCGTGAGAAAGACCCTTGCTCAAGTAAAACTCTGTGAGCACATAAAACCCCAGATCTCTGGGATTTTAAGTCATTTGTATGTGCAGAAGCACCAGCTAAATGCCCATCACAGCCCTCCTCAAATCATTACTGCCTGGGAGTCAGGGTGTAGGTCATTGCATGATGCTGTACCAGATGACATGACAGCAGACTCCTGTGTGGCTGCACACAGAACACTTCTCACACCAGAGGTGGAGGCTGTTCTAAAACTGATTTTACAGAGAGAGAAGAAACACAGAAGACAAACACGAAAGAATACAGAACTATGGAAGTTCTACCCAGGTCACCATTTAATAGCCCAGCATCACAAAAATATTTTTCTTTTACACTTATGGGGTGGACATAATTTCATATCTTTAAAATGGGAACAAAACTACAAATTATCTACATCTGAGTCCAGAAAAAGAAAAAAAAATCTATTAGAACTCTTAAGTTTTACTTAATTGGTTTTATTGCCAGGAAAAATGGATATATAAAAGTCTCCTATCTAAAAAATAATTTTTTTTTTTAAATTTAAAAATATGATTAAATGTATTCTGCCACATTATATATTTTATGCAGTAACAGAAGACAATATTTTAACAGCACTGCTTTCGAATCACTCCAGAGCATTCAGCAGTAGTCAATTTATACCGCAAGAGAATAACGATGTACCTCAACTCATTTTAATTTCAATAATTGAATGAGAAATAGGAAAGACTATTGAAAGGACTGTATTCTGGTCAAAGACTAATGAGAAAATAGTTTTGAGTCTCTGAGTCAGTGGGTGTCATGGTAACAATGCATTATCGAAATCTGATTAGTATGCCCAGCAGCTTTATAAATGATAACATGCTCTTCTAATTGTATTTCCCTTTCTTCCCTTGTGCTAAGTTTTATATTCACAACAGGTAAGAGAAAAAGGCAACATTCTGTTTATCTGCAAGTTTAAACCTTGTCCAGCACTCACAAACTCCAAAATCTGTCATGCAGCAATAGACAAATTTTCCTACCATTTTAAAACAAGGAGCTGAGCTTTCCATTTCTCTCCTCCTGCTATTATATGCAATTATTTAAGTTAAATATTCTCCTCTTATTTTAAATGTAATTTCTAAGGATATACTCATGAAAAAGAGAACAAAGTGAAAACACAAGCATCTTAAGAAAAAGCCTGTTTTCTCAGGAGAAAGTGATGCAAGAGAAGAGTAAATGCATGTTTAATTCATCCCAGAAAGTGTGACTCCTGGTTCTTGAGGTTTTGAAAAGAAGGAGGGGATTTTCTTGTGTTTAGAGGACTGTGTGTGCCTTTGGTAGCTCATTACAAACTCAGAAATCAGGAGGAACCATGAAATTAAATAGGATACATTTTCCTCCTCATGAAGAAGAGAGCTAATATTGCTTCATAAAATAAACACAATGAAAATACAAGGTTGAAGGCTTAATAATGCTCCTTTTACAACTGAGCCTCAGGTGACTAGCCTGGCAGACCTTTATTATATTAACAGTAAAGAACTCTATTTAAACTACTGCCTCACAAATCTGATGCAAAGTAATTTCAACATATAGAAGCCCAGCCTTACCAAATGGACTTTAGTTTTGAGAGTAAAATGGTGTCCTATTTTTCAAGAGAAAGACCAAAAAATTTAATTCATGTTTGCCCTATTTCCATGACCCTTGTAACGTAAATATTTAATTTTTATTTTCAGTGTTCACTTTCATTTATTAATTCAGCTTCAAATCCGTAAGATGAAAGGGCAGGAAAGCTCATATTCTTATTCTCTAGGTAAACCTAAATTCTCTTAGCTATATGACAAATAATGAGTTGTACAAGAAGTCAACTTTTCAGTATTATTAATAATGGGACTGGGTTTGCCATAGTGCATGAACAGGGAGAAAATGAATACAGCAAGACCTGAAAAGCTTATTACTCCTTGTTATGTTTAAGACAGAGTCTAAGATGTACAAAATACCAAAAGCAATCAGTCTTACATCAACACTGTGAAAGGCAGAGGAACATTTTATCTATATGTTTGGGAATTCAGCAGAGAGCGTAGGGACCCCCTGAGAACAGAGAGGCAGCAAAGCAGGCCAGTGAATGAAGGAGCTACAGGAGGGAGCAGGGCATGTTCAGAGACTCTGGGCACTAACCTGGGCCTGAAGCAGCAGCCTGAGAGCCAATCTGTGTGACCTTCCCCTGTCAAGAGGATGTTCCCATCAGGGAAGCCCCACGTCTTCCACAGGCGGTCATCGCCGCCGGTGAGCACGATGTTTTTTCGGGGATGTAAAGCCAAGCTGCAGGAGAAAAGAAAGGCAGGTTATGTTCTGTACCAGCTTCATTCCGTGTGAAATACCTAAGATCCATTTAACTCAGGGCAATAGCCCCAGGAGTTTGGTTCTGGATGGACTGAGCAAACAATGCTGCTGCTGCTGCTGCAGAAAAAAGAACAGGACTGATTTCTGTGAAACCAGAATTGTTTTCACACTCTCTTGAAGTTCCACTTAACACTCAAACAATGCTTCAAAATACTTTGTTAGGTTATGTTCTAACAAACATGCAAGAGGGTAACAAGCTGCACCAACATGATTAACTTTCCCACTTATCCAAAATAATTTCAAAAAGCACCGATGTCAGCCTATCCCCACTTGTGCCCACAGGTGTAAAGTCTCCTACCACTGTGAAATAACTCAAATGATAATTACAGTGCAGGAGCTACAGTCATTGCCAGCACTTTAGAGACCATTCACTGGGACTAGGTCAGAAAATTCATTTCAATTCTGCACTCAAAATGTGTTCCATGTTTTCATTTTTAATATGTAGCACGCTGCGATGTAATGGAAATCATACACTTAACACGCCCCTAGACTGAAAACTCAGTTTATTTTTGATTTAGCAACTGCAGTGCAGCTTAAAATGGATCCAGGGAAGAAAAATCAATCTGTTGGAAAGATAACAAGTAGTGTATTTCATATGGATTTGGTTATTTGATTTAAATCATTGTAATGCCTTACTATTTGCTGAACATCAAAAAGTTCTAGTAGTTGACTTTAGTCCCAGGAGTGGCTTATTTAGACAGATTAAATCTGGAGCTCAGAATAAAACTGCAATAATGGGGAGAGGAATCACAACCTGTGTGTGCACCTATTTCAGCTGTGCATCAGGGCCGACAGCTCGGAGAGAAAAATGCTTATTAAAGCAGAATAAGAGGAGACAGAGACAATGCTAAGCACCCAAATGGGAAGAAAAGAGAGGACTTAGAAAGTACAATGTCATAAAACTTTCTTTTTTTTTATTAGTACCTTTTCCTGCACTCAAATTATTTCACAAAATTCCTAAACCAGAACCACAGCATCTACTATACTGGGAAAAATAATTCCTTCTATCAAATCCATGCTAAAAATATACTTATGTCAACTAGAATTTCATCAGAAAACATCTATACTTGCAGTTTAATGCCCAGCCTAGGTAGATTCCTACAGACTCATCAGTTGAATCCATCTGCTTGAGCAAGCAGCCTGGGATTTACTTTTCTAGTTTCTTAGAAAAAAATGTTTTCTATCTTTTCCTAAAGAGGATAAACTTCCTCTGTGTTTATAGGAAAAAAGAGAAGGAGGGAATGATACTACATAGAATCTCCAGAGATGCACAGAGAGGAGTTGTATCATTTAGACTGACCACAACAGATATCTAGAAGAGCAAGAGGGGTAATAGAGATAAAAGGAGAGAATCAAAGGCTGAGAGAAGGCAGCAGTGGCCCACAAATTACAGGACAAGAAGAGCTGTCCCAGAATCCCTCTACTACAGAGACCTCTGAAGAACCAAAACCTGTTATTATCTGCATGTGAATACAGCTGACATTTTTTCTCCTAACCTGCTTCAGATCCCCTCCAGTTTTTCCCTCCAGGTATTTCCGCTCTTAGTGGGGGCTGATGTGAAGCCTTTCCATCAGGTCTCTTACATTCTTCCTAAAGATCTGCCTTCTCAGTTCCCAAGGGGCATTATATAGGTTTAGATCACCCTCAGTTCACCTTTCATGTAGAGAAAATTTAACCTGGTGCCTTCCTCTAGACCCTGACTCTCCTCCTGAACAATGCCCTGGCCAGGCTCCAGCTGTGCTCTCATCCATCCTGCCTCAGCTTCCAGGAACATTCTACCTATCCTCAACCCTCCACACACATTTCCAGTCCAACTTCTGAAATGCTCAAACTTCTGCAGTGAGCAGACATTTCTATGGAGCTTTGTGTAAACCCATGAAGTGAATTTCATACAGAAGAAAATATCTTACTGTCCATACAAAGGCTGCAAATTTGTTTTCCACAGTCTTTCCTTTAAATTGCAGAGCTTTTGTAAAATGCTGCTGCTGTCCAATGTTTTTCTTCCTTCATGCCATTTTTACAGGCACACAGTGAACGCCATTTAATTAACAGCAAATTTGTGACACAACTGCTGTTGAGCTGCTTTTGAGAAAGGGAAGCCCATTCATCCAAAAGACATTCTATATGCAGCATTAATTAGGCACCCTTGTCTTCATTTCTGGCAATCCAGCATTGTATAGATTTTTGCTTCATCTCTGTTCACAGGGTCTAATTATTTTCAGCACAGAAGACTTTGGGTGGATTGGAATGGAAATCAATAATGGAACATGTGTGATAGGAACATTACTTTTCTCCTCCTCCTCCTTTGGGATAAAGTGGGATCAGTGGAGACTCAGCCAAGAAAAAAAACTAACCCAACAAAAAACCCTCTCGGAGATTTGCTGCAGTTGAGTATATAAATACCCTTGTTTACACAGCTCTCTCAGGCATTATGAGACATTCTCATCTCTTCAGCATTTACCATGGTAGATATATAGTACTCCCAGTAATTTGCTTTCAAAACAATCATTGATCATTTTAATTTATTTTGTCTGAGCCATAAATAAAAATACAGTTTCTCCACATGCAAAATACTTCCAGTCTCGGGATGTTCCACACTTGACCACTTCATGCTGGAGATCAATCTTCAGGTCGAAAGGTGCTGCCTGGGGAACATCAGCTGGGTGTTTAATACAGCCACTAACTCCAGGGAGGGCAGATCTCAGATCCATGTGAAGGAAAACTTCCTGGCACCAGGGGTTCTGAAACACTGAAACCAATTGTGCCATCAGCAGCCTGCTCTCCCAGCTCTCAGCACACCCAGGTAGATGAATTCCATCATGGTTAGGAGAGGGACTGGTCATTCCACAGAGAAAACTGACACTGCTTGTACGTGAAATAAAACCTAACCTAAATTGTCTCAAAATTAGGCACGCAGAGAATGAAAAACACGAAATTAATGACTAGCTTAGTACTCCTAAGTGACTTATCCAGCCTCACCCAGTTTCCCTGCGGCAGAAACAAGGACAAAATCCGTTTTTCTATGGTTTCACATATAGGATTTATACAGAAAAATATGTTCTCAATATAGAAAGCATTCAGGTGCCAAATTCTAATACAGCATTGTACTGAATATTGCTTGTGATACGCAATTTTTAGAACTTCATGATTTGATCAAATTTATTTGCATTCCTCGGTACTGGCAAAGATGTTTCTTGTTAAAGCCAGTAGCTGATTTCAGACCAGAAAGCTCTTCTGCTGCATTTCTTGCTCCAAAATATGAGAGCAAGAGAGTTCCTGCAAGATTAAAAAAACCCCACAAATGCATTTTTCCTAGTGACAGAAAGATTTCATCCAACATTTTCGTACACAAGAAGTCAGTCTTGCTCACCATACCTAGTACAGGAAATTTTGGGATGAGCAGTTACATTTGGGTGAAGTTACAACTGGCTGAAAACCTTGGGTTTATAGTAGAAATTGCTGGGAAATTGCTGATATTTCTTTCTCTGCCATCAGGGCAGGTTTTGGAGGCAAGGACATGACATGCACTGAATTCCAGAGGATGGATACTGGTTACAGCCTCAGACAAGAACAAATATATATAAAAAAGAGGGCATCAACAGCCCTACTGAAATCAGTGATATTGTTCACATGCACATACTTAGTTACATTGCTGGACTGCGCCCTAAAAATCTACAGAGTTTGTAAAAGCCGAAATTTTATTCCAGGCCTGATTTTGCTGGACGTGAGCCAGTTGTGCTGAGACATAGGACTGTTGGAGTGTATAAAATGGGAGCCTCTTTGAGTCCCTCAGAGAGAGGAAAGAATGCAGGGATTGAATTAAAGCCTTTAGAGAAATTAAAAAAGCCACACAGACATGAAGCAGAAGTGTAAGTTTTAGTTTTAAGTGAGTAGGAATAGATTTTAAGTACCTTAAGAGAGGAAAAAGCCTTAAAGTTCAGTAACTTAGCTCCAGACACAATGAAAACATAGCAAAACATTGCTTGCATTCCTAGATAACGCAGACGGAATGATTTGTGTCAACAGACAGAACTGTATGTGTAAATTATGTGTAAGAACTGACATTACTTTTGTACTTAGAATTAAGGTCTAATAGGTGTAGAGAAAGAATGTTTTAGAATCATGTTTCTAGCTGATTAGATGATTTATGAATAAAGGTCCCCTGTACTGGGGCACGAACACATACACAGAAGAAAGGAAGAGGAGACACAGATGAAGAAGAATAGGAAAGAGAAAGAGAAAGAGAAAGAAAGAGAAAGAGAAAGAGAAAGAAAGAGAAAGAGAAAGAGAAAGAGAAAGAGAAAGAGAAAGAGAAA
>CM031863.1:34763499-34793137 GCA_018697195.1 Certhia americana | reverse complement strand
GAAAGAGAAAGAGAAAGAGAAAGAGAAAGAGAAAGAGAAAGAGAAAGAGAGAGGAGGAGGAGGAGGAGGAGGAAGAGGAGGAGAAGGAGAAGGAGAAGCAGAAGCAGAAGGAGGTAGAGAAGGAAGTGGAGGTGGAGGTGGAGATGGAGAAGAAGGTGGAGAATTCATTCGAGTAAGCTTCATCGAACGAAGGTAATCTAAGATCCTAGGACGCAGCCGTCAGAGGAAGAGGAAGAGGAAGAGGAAGAGGAAGAGGAAGAAGAGGAAAAAGAGGAAAAAGAGGACAAAGAAGAGGAAGAAGAAGAGGAAGAAGAAGCAGAACAATAAGAAGCAAAAAAGGAAAAAGAGGAACGAGATGAACAAGAGCGAGAAGAACAATGTCATGGGTTGCAGTGCAAAATGTAACCAAAACTCGGTATTCTATCACCACCTGATGAAACTGGGATGGTGGTGGTGGTGTAATTGTCTGTCAATGGCCAACTGTCAATAAACCCACTGGGGCAGTTTTCTTCTCTCTTCCACAACCCAGCCTCCCTCCAGGGAGAGATCTTCTGCTCATGGGCCAGTGAGTGTCACTGATAGAATTACATCATCTCACTGGGAAATGCTCCAACCAGGGGGAGGAGCCAAGCATTCCTACCTGGATAAAAATACAAGATTTGAGACACCAAGGCAGCCTTTCCACTGGATTCTCAGAGGAAATCCAGGCCCATCTATCACCACTGGACCTTCAGAGGAAAACTTCACCCTTCTACAGGATCACTGCTCCAACAGTACCACATCTGCTACTCCAGGAGGACTGCAGTCACCATTTAATGGGACTGCTGTGAACACCCTGACCCACAGGGGGTCAGTTTGAATCCTGACTCTGTCAGTGGGTTTGTTTGTTTGTTTTCTGTTTTGTAATACTGCAGGTGTTTTGGTTTTATTTTTTAATTTTACTACTACTAATAAAGAACTGTTATTCCTATTCCCATATCTTTGCCTGAGAGCCCCTTAATTTGAAAGTTATAATAATTCGGAGGGAGGTAGTTTACATTCTCCATTCCAAGGAAGGGTCCTGGCTTCCTTAGCAAACACCTGTCTTTCAAACCATGACAAAGAACAAGAATAAGAAAAACAAGAAAAAGAAAAAGAAGAAAAAGAAAATAAGAAGATGAAAAAAAGAAGAAAAGAAAAAAGAAGAAGAAAGGTGTGGAAGCTGCTGCTGTTACTTCTGCTTGGGACTCTATGCCAAAAATTTTAACTTCAATATTCTGAAATCTTTGCCTTTGAAACCGATGTATTCACGCAATAAAAAACTTTACAGCAACCAACAACTGCTCTTGTCTCTTTGAAGACCCAGACTCATGAAAAACACAACATAAGACAAATTACCAGGGCATAAAGAACAGTTCCTGTTGCAATGGATGTGTGGAATGCACCGCCTAACCACGCTTTCCCACCTCTGAACTTCCACCGTGATGCTCCCACTCACCTTTGAGCCTCCACACAGCTGCTGCCACCCAGCCTGGGCCCAGGGATGGCTGCTGGATGTGTTTGGGTGGCCACTGCTCCCTCAGCCCCACGCTCCTTGGATCTCACTGTTGTTATAAATTACAGCCTTCAGGATAATCTTAATTCATTTATTAGATATAAGGCAAATACAAAGCAGGCAAACAGGCCTGGCTGAACTAGGGAGTCACTGCTCCACCAATAGCACACAGCTTAGTGCAGCAGTTCTCTCTACTTACTGAGTTTCTATTTTTTTTCCTCAGAGCCCCCTCCTCTTTTGTTTCTCCATAGCTGTGCCTGCTCGGTTGGTTGCTAGGGGGTCAACTGTCCTTTTTCAGGAGGAGGGCTCTTTTTCCTCTTCAGTGTCCTTTTTCTGACTTCTGTTTTACATTTGTGTCTAAGTTATATTCTTACAGAAGGGATTTCCTGGCTATACGTTTTGCAAAAGCAGCTATGTCTTGTGATACATCTTTCGCATGCAGCTTGTAACAGTTTTGCTTCACACACAATTTTCACAAAAGCAATTATAATTTGCACTATGTCTACAAAAAAATAGTTACAATTTACAATCATTTGTAAAAAGCAAATACATAATAGCCTACTGTTATTTAACAAATAAACACAAAGATGCTAATGCATAATGGTGCTGTAAGGCCTACAAAATATATTTTGAGATTGGATATGTAAAATATATGTGTACATGATTCGTGTTTGATAAATTTCTGCTCTGTTGAGAGAGATTTACAAGGTAGTTAGAGTTACAATAGATAAGTCCAGTTGCATTGATAATAAATAAAGATAGAGACAGGATGGAACAGGATGTGATTATTTGTATAAGATTAGCTGCTTTTTCTTGCTTACTTAATGCTTTAGTAATGTATGCTTCTGCTAAAGGAGAGTGGAATGCAAGGTCATTGAATAAGTCCCTTCCATCCAGCGACCCTCGAAAGGGAGAAAAAGATCCCTAGCAACAATGGAGAGTCTGTGCAGTAAAATCTTGAAGAGGAAAAACAAGAAACAAAACTGGGAGGGAACTTAAGGGAAGCGAGACCTGCAACAGTATAAAACCAGGACAAACTGCAGATTGAATTTGTGAGCCTTGTTAGAGCGCAGTCTAACAGCTGCCCAGCGCTGCTTGCTTGCCATTCTCCATAAAATTTATTAATTAATTGTAAATTGGCTCTGTTTGTTTATAACAGACAACTAAAACTATCCTGTTATTCAGATTCCATGCCTTATTTGGCTTTCCTTCTTTTGCTTGTCAAAGGTTACCTTTATGCTGACCCCATGTGATAGATCTGTATTGACAGGAATCACAGTGACATTTCTCTCACTGCAAACAGGGGCAGCCTACTCATTTCCCACAGCTCCGCAAGCAGAGCCCTCATGGCACACATCAGATCCAGGCAGGGTCCCTTTCCACCTCCCAGCTGACTGAGGGGGCAGCGGCAGTCAAGGGAATTCCCTCACTTCCCGAGGGGAAAGGGAAGGATGTGTGAAATACGAAGTTATAGTTCATGTCGGGTAAATAAAAATAATTGGTACAATTGTGATTATGAAATATGTGGAATACAGTCATGGGACAGTTATAAAAATGAGTTATAATAAACATGGAGCACAAAGTGTGGAAGAAGGCCTTTTGAATTAATCCTTTGTTCACAATTTACTACTATAGATCTTAAGTTGTAAGAATATGTGAATTATAACTTTAGATGTTGCTTTTCTTTTAACAAATGCTTTCTACTTGTAATTAAGCCTTAAGCTGTTTTAGAATATTGCTTTGTACTAAAGATTTTTAAAACTGTAGCTTTAGAATGTGTAAAAAATTTAAACAAAGAAGGAAGTGAGCCTATCTCACATATTCTAACAAAACAGTGAAGAAAACAGCCTGAGAAAGGAGGATGGACATCAACTCCTTGACTAATGGTTTCAAAAAAGGAAGCTAGACATCACTATTATAGATTAATAGTCTTAGAAAATAGAAGCTGGACCCGATATCTGGAAGCTGGACCCCCACCATCTGGAATAACACATCCTGGAGTGTATATTCTGGGAAAAATGGATCACAATGGAGTATAGAAATTGTGAAGACACCAGCTCTCACTATCATTGATTTACATCCTAAAGTATGCATTCTGAGAGGAATGGATCACAATGAAGTATCGAATTGTGACCCAAAAACTGGAATTAGAAACTGCTGAGAAGGCCTACAGATATACATATAAATACGAGCAGGCCTCAGCATTCGGTGTGCAGTTGGAGGGAGAGATCCCACTTCTGCACCCAGCACAGCTTTGCTTATATTTTACCATATTAATTAATAAATTGAATTACTGCTTTATATTTTGGCTGAGTCAAGCTCCTCATTTCTAACAGACGGGAACACAGTGATCACCCTTTTGCAGCAGCATATCCCTTCTTTCCCTCCTTCCCTGCAGATGGTGCCTGGGGACGAGGGAAGCTGAGGGAGGCAGCAGGGGCGGCTCTGGCCAGGGCCCTCAGGGACCTGCAGAGTCCCTCGGCCACTCGGAGAGGCCTCAGGGCAAACAGGCCAAAGAAATGGGACAAACTGCTGCAAAAATGTTCTCAGCTAAGATTAACCTGCCAAGAAATTAAAACTAAACACATCACAACAGCCTAATCAATCATTTTGCCTGTTGCAACTCATCCTAACATGCCCTCTTCAAACATCATCCCTCTAATACAGTTGTTTCTACCACCTTTTTTATCTTGGCTTGAGTTACCTGGTCTCACCTGACAGCATTCTTCAGTAATAATTATAACCCTGACATTTAATTCAGGGTTTTATTATGCAACCGTAGCATAACCAAATAGCTTGCGTTCCTGTTTGAGGTCTTAAAATTTATCTTTTCTTGACAAAACAGAAGAGGAGAAAAATGCTTTCCACAGAGAAGATAAGAGCTAAAACAGACAAAAGAAAAGGATGAAGAAAAACACCCCCACAAAACAAAAACCTTAAAGAACATAAGAAGGGGAAAATACTCAGCGCACAAAGCTCCTATCTTTTGTTTCATTTATGTAAATGTCCATCTGGAAGTCAGTGATAGATCTCAGTCACAGCAATGCTTAAAAAACCCCATCCTGTCTGGTGAAATTCCTGGCTGCTTCCCAAGCTCCTATGACTCAGGATTTGAGAGGGAGAAAACTTGCTAGAATCTCAACACACCTGAAGTTAACCTTCTGAGACTGCCCAGCAGACCATGGTACACCCTGAAAAATAATGAGAAAACATTCTTCCAGGGACTTGAACTTGTCTCTCTAGAGGCCAAGCAACTTCCAAATTCACAGTCAAGTTTATGTACTTATTCTAGTCCCCATGCACACAGAATCTTCACTCTCAGCTGTAGAGCAGCAGCAAATATCTTTATTCCTGTGAAGTGGAATAAATCCACACACTTTCTAACTTGGCAAACTCTCAAAAAGAAACAACTTCAGGCAGTGGACTCTTCCTACAGTATAAAGTGCCTCCAGAAATAATTGCATTAAACACATCACTGTAAGTCCCTGGTATAGACACAGTTGTGATAAATTCAGAACATCCATTTTGTGGTGTTCTCTGATCACTTTCTGTTTATACACTCCATGTGCAATTATCAAAATGCATTAATTTTTATTAACTGAGTGTTATAACCTACCCAGGTTTTACTGCATTAGATCTGACTGTGTACATGCTGTGCCAACATAAAATTATCATCTTAACAACAGAGTTTGGCCCTGGATCAAATCTGAGAAAAAGTCAAAACTATGCTGTTGCTCTGCATGTGTTTCCAGAGGTCTCATCCTTTAAAGACACATGCATATTCCTGAATTATGCAGTGCCAGGAGTACTGCCAATTTCACAGCATACTAACTTAAAAACATCCATAATCCTGTTCATGATTGACTCCTTAATCACATCAGGGCAAGAGGTTTTTTTTCTTTGTAGAACCTATGTAAAAACAAGCAAAGTGTTTATGTCATTATAGTCTTGTGTACTGTAAACCTCTGCACCCTAACATTAAGCTTTTTATCTAGAATGTCTGTAAATAACAACAGGCATGAATCTAAATTACTACTTGGAGAATCTTCACTTATTCATTCCTTTGATTGTGCTTATAAGGTTGTTGACAATTACTGTTGGCCACAGGAAAAGACAAAAATCACCCAGTCTACAGCATCAACTGTTACACGTTACAGAAACAGCTCCCTTCTAACCAGCCTTAAACCAGAGCAGCAGGCAAAGAACAAACTGCTTTCCTCCACACAGAGAACCACTGTTTATTTTAAGTGCAAAATCTAGGGCTGGGGTTTGGCTTGATTTTAAAATTGATTTAAATTGTCAAAAAGTTTAGATGCTGACAAAGCTGTGAACAGGACAAGAGACAGATTGAATAGCTGGGGATTTTGGTAAGTGTTAAAGAAACCAACTAACTCAGGAGCTGCTCGCTGTGACTGTAGCTCACAAGCTCTTATTTAATATGTATTTGAATCAATTTTTCAAGCTTAGTCAACTTATTAGGTAAGCAGCATACTTTAGGGAGAAATAATTAAGCCAAAAGCAAAAAGAATGAGAGTAGCAACAAACAAGTAGATGCAATTAAAAAGTTAAAACATTGACATCCTTTCCTAATAGCTTTCCTCTGGAGTGAAAGCTGCACTTCCGTGCCTGAAATGATTTATGCCATGATTCATACTGCCTGTCACTCACCTTTTACTCTCCCTTTATGAAAAATGCTACATCACTTCTTTTAGTTAAAGGCAGCCCCCTAGGAGTATTAAATCCCAGCATCCAAAAGAGCACTGTAACAAGATTAGCTCGGATCTGCAGCCTCTGGAAGCCAGCTCCAGAAGGGATTGCAGCTCTCAGGACAACTCTCCAGAGCAGCAGGGGAGACAGAAAACCAGGGTTAGACCATGAGCAAAGCTTGGGTTTTCACACTGCACCTCTGCTTGGGAACTACTTCATGGGCAAAGAAGCAAAGGGAAAGGCAATGTTGGCAAACTTGGCTCAAACTTTCCATACTCAATATACCCTGGTGCCTCCCTTTTTGTCCTGTACTTGTTGGGTAGAGAGATAATGGCTAGGCTTCCTTTGGAATGAAAGACACTGCTTTTCTAAAAGGCTTTTCTAGCTTAACCAGCCTGAAAAGATGCAGATTTCTTTCATAAAAGCTTCTACCTGTGGCCTGGTTTGAATTAGTTTCCATCATTACTGTTAGCAATTCCCAGTCTTCTGTTGCATGGCAGCTTTTTCACAGATGATTTGGAGCAGTGTTGTGGCATAAAAGAGTTTGGAAGAAAAAGTACTTAAAACTTGCCAGTTGGTAAATTCCTTTAAATTATCAAGGTTGATAAAGGAAAATATTTAAAAATATAATTTGCAATTAGAGCATCAAACTAACTCAGATTTCTAAATTAATAAGAAACCAAAGTGTTACCTTTCTGAGATCAGTTTCCTGACAGTGTTTCTTTCTCACTTTTGGAGGCAGAGAAGGGTTTAATGGTCTGTATTTTATTTCACTATTGTAATGCTGAAAAATGCTTCCTTCAACAGAATTAATGGAAACTCTTGCAGGAAGAAAGTTACATAAATAAATTGTTTCTTCACAGTTAGGACTAAGAGGCAAAGTCAGCAGCTATGAATCACATTCTTCCTCTGGTGATCTCTGTAACCAGCTGTATGTGTGTGAAAGAGAAATGGATTTTGGGTTCAGAAATTGCCTGGTCTCATGATCCCAAGTTGTAGCTGCAGCCCCACAAGGCTGTACACCACCCCATGGGGTGGGCAGTTTTTCCCACTAAAAGCAGCCACTCCACTTTTCCAGGACATTTCAAGAGAAAATCTTTTCAAGCTGTTTATTCTACTCTCATCTCCTGCACAGTTAGACATGTGCTGAAAGGCATTGCCTTGTCTACCTTGGGCTGAGGAAGGTACACCCAGCACAGATTTGTATAACTTCTCCTTGAAAGGTATGTTCTACAGCAACTCTAGGTTGCTTTTTTCTGGGGTTCAGGCTTCAAAAAGTGTTTTGTAGAACACAACCCTCACTGTGAGTGCAAAGAGCAAAAATTTCCCTTAATTTTTCATGCAAGAACATGGAGAAAAGTTTCCCTCTCCCTTTTGTCTTAAAATCTTTATATATCAGATGGCTGTTAGACTAACATCTTAACTTAGGCAAACTCAATTCTATAAGTGATGCAGTTTTCCAGAGGCTTTTAGAAGTCATAACAAACATGGATACAGCATGTCAACTCAGACTTCACCAGCCCTAATTTGGAGTAAGTACCCAACATTACAGACACAGCATCCCTCTTTACACATTCCAGAATTACAGAATTAATTTCCTGAGTTTGCAATAGCAGGGTACTGTAGACCTTGTTTTTTCCCTTGGTACAACAGGTATTGCCTGTCTTGAATTCATGTATCTAATTTTTTTTTCCTAAATATATCATGTGGCACATCACTTAATTCAAGTTCATCTGGCTGATTTCAGACCAACTCTGCAATTTGCCAAGTTTATTTTGAATTCTGATCTAACACAGAAGAGCATTTTCAGATCCTCACAGCTTGGTGTCATCTGCATACTTTATAAGCTACTCTGTATTCCATCATTCATACTGCTAATGAAAACGCTGAACAGAACTGATTTCCTAAGCAAATTCCCAAACTGAAACACAGCCTGTGGAGTTCAACCAAAAGGTTCCTGGCCCAAGCCACTACATCAGTTTTCTTACTAAAACTCACCCTTTAGAAAGGAACACAATTGATTTTAAACCCCTAAGTACAGGAAAAGCCACCGTTTCCTCTGCTAAATTGTTGTGATACTTTATTATCCTGGTTTATTTTTGTAGAATTTTACTTTAAAATCAGGCCAGCTGCATATTAAACTCTAGTTACTACATCAGAGAAAATACCCATAGAAAACACTGACTTAGAGAATTATAGCCTGACTCTTCCACATTCTACCATGTCATTCTTTAGACTCCTATGGATTAATCTTCACAGGCAGTAAGAGGTTAAGGATTTCTGAATATTTGGTGAGACTTGAACAAAACAACACTGTTTTAGGAGAATCGAGTCATATTTCTGTTTGCAGTTCCTGCCTCTGCTATGGAATTATGTACAATCACTCACAGAAATTACCCTCTTGGGCAAAGCTAAGCCCTTGGAGACCATGGCATTTCTAGAATGCTTGCTACTCAATATTTGTCCAATTCTCTTCCCATCTTTCCTCCCCATTTGCTGTCCATAGGCATTACAGGGAAGAAAGTAGAAAGCAAAGCTCTTCAAAACTGGAAAACAACCTTAGAGAGGCCCAGACCCACATAGCTTCATGAAAACTAGAAATAGGTCACAGAATTTCCTTCAACTTCCAGTGTGCACAGAGAAAAAGAAGTTGGAATGGATGAAGGGACTCATTTTAGGGGACACTCCCAGAGGGGGAAAAAAAAGCTGAAGACATATTCCAAGTGATGTTACTTACAGATTTACATTTTGACAAAGCCCTGAAAATATTCCTTGTAATGAACACTGACTACACACAGAACGATCTTCATGGCTGACTCTCCCAGTTGCTACATATTCCTTTACTTCTTCTTAGACCCAAAAATTATAACATACCAGCACCTGTAAATGCTTAAATAAGGTAGTTCTAGCCTTTATAAAGATGCATTAAAGAACACTGACAGAAGAGACTGTAATAATAAAAACACTTACATATAAAAATGACTGCTGGTACTCATGAGTTTCTCTGATAACTATGGGAGCCTCACAGCTGAGTTGCAGGAGTTATCTGAAAGGAGTTACATGAAAGGTGTCTTCATTCTGGTTAAAATGTAATGTTTTTCATGACTCACTGAGATCTACAAAACAAGCCTCTGAAGACTCAAAGTCATGCAAGCTACAAATTTTCAATTCAAAGCATATTTGGGATAAAACACCTTCTCCCGAGTCATATCCAAATGAAAATGATGGGATCCCAGACTTCAGTTTTTCACCTTTGTTTGCATTTTCACTATCTGCTACCATTGGCACCATCTCCTGCCATTTACAGACCCAGATCCATAATGGTTCAGAACCAGTTCCAGAGTGGTTCTAAATCTTAGGATGACCCCAACAACCTAAACATTCTGCTGTGCCATGGATTTAGCCTATTAAGCAGCTGGCTGCTGTCAGCCAAGAATCAGGGAGTATCCAGAGCTGGGACCCACCAGCATCATGGAGTGAACCCCTGGCCCTGCTTAGGACACCCCAACAATCCCACCCTGTGCCTGACAGCATTGTCCAGATGCTCCTGGAGCTCTGGCAGCTGTGGGGCTGTGATCATTCCCTGGGGAACCTGTCCAGTGCCTGACCACTCACCCCTTCCCACCATACAGCCTAAACCTCCCCGGGCAGAGCTTCTGGAACCTCCTGGAATACACTAGCACACTATACCAAGACTTTCCAACCCTCCACATGACCATTTTGTTCAGTGGTGTTGTCCGTGCTGAACATCCTGACTGCTGCAAAGATGATGTTTATGGAAACCATAGAACCATGCACACCACTGAGAAGCTACAGCAACATTAACCTCAAGGGCTGCCATTTATCCTGCTTCCAAATTAGTCTTCATTCACTTCACACTGGGCTATAGAGAGGGACAAAGATGAGTCTCACCAATTACATACTTTTAGAGCAAAATACACTCCTGCTTCCAGAGCAGGAATGAGAGGGACAAAAATGCTGTGAGACTTCAAGTCATCATTCCCATGGAAAGAAACGTGGAGCCCATATACAAACAGAGGTATGGTTTTATCATATCCTGTGTGAGACTCAAAAAAGCTGAAAATACCTCAGATTCATTTTGCCACAACCACTTTGTGTTTCACTGCGTGAGCATCACATGCCTGTTTATGAAAGAGAAAAATCTCATATTCTTACACTTTGGCCTGGAGACAAATACCAGTCCACAGAAAGTGAAGGACCTCTGAGAATCTGACCAAACACTACCAAAAACCCCAGAGATTAACATGTCTAAAGTAATTTTTTTACACATTTAAACATTAGTGTTTAATTTAGGATGCCAGAGAACTATGAATGAGGAGAGGGGTGCCTGCTTATTTTTGACATAAGAGAGACCAGACTCACAGGAAATGTTATCATGCCATCTATTCTGTCAAAAGCTAATGATGTCTTAGAGAAGGTGGTGGATGAACTAGGGCACTGCAGCTTGCACCAATCAGTCAGCAAAGCCTCACAGACAGACCTGCAAGATTTGCTTCTGACGAAGCACAGGTATGAAGCACAACTCCAAGAGCTAAGAGTTTCCCTTTGAGAGTAAGCACATCTGCATGCTGCATGTCTCTGCCAAAGGAAGTGGCTGTTTAGTGACCAGGATCTGGCATGCTGGGGATGGAAGGTTGCCAACAGCTGCTGCAGAGATGAAACCTCTGGATGAAACATTGGGATATCATTGATTATCTGCACAGATGATGACAAATCCGTGAACTTTCCAGCAGTACCTCTGCCTGTGACATCTGCCCAATATCACAGAAGGACCATACAAATTGTTTGTTCCAGTTCTTCTTCTCTTTAAGAACAAGCTCAAGTTCCTCTAAACTCAAAATATCAGAATGTTTTGGACCACTAAAAATAACCTCTTTGTACTAATGAAAACTCAGCAACATGAAAGCAAATCCTTAATCAGCTTTACCAAAACAGCTGATCGGGGTAGTTGCATGTGGCTCTCACACATTCCAGTTCTAACATCTGTATAACACCATTTGTATTTGACCAATATACACTGCAGCCCAAACCCCCCATCATGCCTAACAGAGCTCTCTATTGCTACAAATTTAAGAACCCCTGGGAAGTGGAGAGTGCAACAGAACTCCATAGTCTCTTTGTCATAGGAAAAACAATCATCAATATGGTAATTGCAGAAGTGCAAAATGCACTTTAAAGACCAGTACTGGTAATTTTTTTATTCCATGGAGTAGGAAAACTAATGAGGCACATCTTAAATTAGTTTAGGGTAATCCTAAAAGCAGTAAATAATGCTTACTATGTAAGTACTTTAAAGCAGATTGCTTAAAGTGAAAACCAGACAAGGTTCCACTGTAATGTTAGAGATGCAGAAACAGAGGAATTTAAATCACTATTAAATGGACTATTTTTATTACCATCAATTACTCCAATTTGGCAGCATACTTCACATCACATTAACTCCAGTTTTAATATGTACCATTTTCTAGCTTGAAAAAAAAAAATCTATGGTTTCGTTGTTTTTTTTTTTTTTTTTTTTTTAAATTACAAATAATAATTCTGTCCACTGAACAGAAACACAGAGTTTCAGGGGAGCCACTCTATAAAGCAGTAGTCATCTAAAAGGAGCTTGGTCTGCTTCCCTACCATGTGGAGTCAAAAAGACAGCAATCTCAGCAGGAACACCTTAAGCTCTGTATCCTGAAGTGGCAATAGTACAGACAAGAAGTCCCCAGAGAGTCTGGGGCAGTCCATGGCTCTCCAGAGTTCTCCTGCTCGTCTTCCAAAGTACAGGGAGAGGCACCTGAGCTTCCCCTGCAATTCGTAACACCAGAAAGGACACACTGAACTCCTTTCTTCCACAGGCCACACCAAAAACATATAAAGGAACATCCAGAGCAACTCCACAGTTCAGTTTTGCAAAATTAGTGGCTTGGAAAAAGAACCAATTCTCGTAGTGCTGCACTGTCACACAGCCACACCTTTAACGTGCAGCTCCTGCCCTGGAACTGGCTCCTCTCCAGGTCTGCTCCAAAACACTCATTTTTATCCACCAGAATAATTTACTAGTGATCTTTAAAGGTACCCTCCAACCCTAACCTTTCTCTGACTCTCTTATTCCAGCTCCGAAGTGGCCAGCAAGAGGCATGCTTTCAAAGGGTGGTTTGGGATTTCTCTACCACTGAGGGATTTCTTCACATCCCAACACATTATTTTCCTTTGCATGTAACAAAGATAGAGTTTTGCCCTGTTCATGCTTGAATCCTCCCAGCCAGGTGTTAAAGTTATCGTAATCAACAGAAATCCTTTCTTCATTTAATGAGGCTTGTACAGAGAATTGCTTAGAAGAAAAAAAAATACCATTAAAGTTCATGGGAATTTGGACTGACTTAGTATTTCAGCATATAGCACTGTGCAAACAGTTGCTTAATGTGCTTGATTCTCCCTCTGTAAATGCCACTGATCAGCTATGTGTGTCTTCCAGCAGGGAAAAAGGAAACACTACCCTACATCTATTCCATGAAATAGCTGCACTTCCAGTAGTAAAACAGGGATTTACAGATACATCTACTTTAAACTGTTTTTAAAGCTTCTGAAATATATTTGATCTGGTTTATTTTACCCCTGCAAACCTGTACAAATAAATGCACTCTGGCCATTAAAGCTTTACAAGTAAGAAAATGCAGAAGGCAGCTGTACCAAGATATGTCAGTCTGTTAACCACACCTAAAATCTCTCTTAAAAGTCATAAATAAATCGGATATTATGTTTGTACATTCGTATGAAACAACAGAGCTTTATAATGCTCTATTTAATACTTAATCCTGCACATATACCAGGCAGAATAGAGGTACTTGGACTCTTTCTACAAATGCTAGTTTTCCAAATAAGAGCAAATATGGAAGAACATGGATAATTGAGGGGGATACAGAACGGAGCACCACTATGCTGCTTTAAAATATGATCCTGAATAGTGCTTTAAGTTCTGACTGTAAAGAAATCAAAAGCTCATGTTATGTACATAACTTCGTACACGCAATTAGCCCCACAAAGCAGAGCTGGATATCAAACTAGACCAATTTATTTTGGTGTCACTAGGATTAATTACATCCTTCAGCTTAACTACTGCCTTGTGTACTTATGCCACTTATGCAGAGAGCAGCTGACATTAGCCCCACCACTCAAGAGCCCCCATTCCCAGCTTCCCACTGAGAAGATGTTCCAGGTGTTGGCCAAGTCGTACACGGTGAAGATAAAAAAAGAGACATTTTATGAACCTGGAAAATCATTCATCTTGCCCTTGTTATTGTGTGTGTTTATATATCAGCAGAGCTTGCTATTGCAGCTGGCCTTCATATTTCTATATAATAAAGTAGAATATTGAGAACAAGTATCTGCGTAATTAGCACATCAATCATGTCGTTCTTTAATATAAACCAAGCATTAATTCATGTCTCCATAGATCCCCTCACCATAACTAACACAAATTATTAATTAGCTAACCACAAGCAAAAGAAAAAGCAGGGAATCACTGGAGGCCCAGGAATTCCAGCAGTTACGGCTCAGGGAGCAGCCACAGGAGTGCCAGGTGTGGCAGGGAATTTGGCTAGCATTTCTCAGAGACACACTGCTTAAAAATTTAAATCTCTTTGTTCATAGCCACACTGCACATAAACTGTATACATGTATTTTTCATAATACTTATAGCCAGAGACAGCAGGAGAAGACCATGCTTTCAGTTGTTCCCCACACTATATAGTGACCTTGTTTAGAGGCTGTAAGAACCTCAAGAGATTATTACAGAACTGAAAACTGGATACCATGCTGAGACATATCCCTCTGAACAATACAGCACAGATATCTCTTCCCTAAGGGACATTACAATTTTAAATGTCATTTTCTTACTTTTGTTTCCGACAAGAACCATCCTCCTCTTTCTGTACCCATTACAGCAAATCAAAATTTGAATTTCAAGGAAATTGAGGAGGCAGCTCATGAGAAACCACACAACTTTTCCCCCTGGATCAGAGTATGATTGACTCACCAAACTCCTCTGTCACATGGTGGTGACATAGCTCAACCTACAGGATTCAAGCAAGTTTATTGATCCATTCCCCTCTCTATTTTTGGAACTGCTCCAATGTGTTAATTTTTTTTAACCCTAAATAAAACACTTTCTAAAATTTTCCTAAGGTTTTTAGCTCTTAGAAAATTTTATGACTACATTTGACTCAAAGGACACACTAGACATGTCTTTCTTTTCTTTTTATACCTGCCAACATCCTCTGGTCATAAAGCAAGGGAAACATATTTTTCTTCTTCTCAAAGTACATTGTAAGCCGGACCAAAAATCCAGAGCCATGCAGTCAGCTACACAGAAAAATAAAGAAAAAATCCATTTTCTAAGAAAAGCAATGGAATAAACACTTGAGGGAAGGAAGGTGAAATCACTTCTGTTGATTTAGCCAGCATGAATTAGCAAAATATTCTTTCAAAACTTATGTATACTAGGAAGATGACAAGCAGAAAAACTCTTCCCTTCGAAGCATTTATCTGCAATGGCCATTAAAGCTTGGTGGCTCTGAGTCCTCAGGCACAGAACCCCTTCCTTCCCTTTCCATGTGCCATGGCAGAGCCCTGGAGCTGGCTGTGGCACGTGCAGGTGAATTTGGGACTCCAGGCCTTTTCCAAGTGCAGGCACCTGGTTTGGTTCACTCCACAGGGGTAAGACAGGATCATTTTTTGCCATTTTGTTCCATTGCCCTCGATGTTTAATTAAGCAGTTACTTCTCTGCCTGAGAGATGCTGGAGTCATCCTGGGGTGCAAGGAAAGCGATTCCAGCTTGACTGAGCTTCCTGCTCCTTGTGTCATTTCCCAAAACCAAACAAAACAAATGAGTGCAACCGAGCCCCTCTGAGCCCTTCCAGGGGCACTGGAGACATGAGCCATCTCTGCTGGTTCTCTGGGCTTACCTCAGACTTCCAGAGCCCTGCGTGGCACAAAAGAGGGCAGGAAAACACAAGGAGGAGCAGGAATACTGGTGCAGAAGCAGTGGTAAAAGGCTGGTTGGTTTAAGCGATTCTGTCATGGGTTGCAGTGCAAAATGTAACCAAAACTCTGTATTCTATCACCACCTGATGAAACTGGGGAGTGTGGGTTGGTGTAATTTTCTGTCAATGGCCAACTGTCAATAAACCCACTGGGGCAGTTTTCTTCTCTCTTCCACAACCCAGCCTCCCTCCAGGGAGAGATCTTCTGCTCATGGGCCATTGAGTCTCACTGATAGAATTCCATCATCCCACTGGGAAATGCTCTAGCCAGGGGGAGGAGCCAAGTATTCCTACCTGGATAAAAATCTGGGAGTTGGAACACCAAGGCAGCCTTTCCACTGGATTCTCAGAAGAAGACCAGGCCCTCCTCTCACCACTGGATCATCAGAGGAAAACTCCACCCTTCTACAGGATCACTGCTCCAACAGAACCACATCTTACACTCCAGGAGGACTGTAGTCACCACTTAATGGCACTGCTGTGAACACCCTGACCCACAGGGGGTCAGGTTGTATTCTGACTGTCACTGGTTGGTTTGTTTGGTTGGTTGATTTTTCTTTTCTCTTTTGCAATACTGCAGGTGATTTTTTTTGTTTTTCATTTTACTTCTCCTAATAAAGAACTGTTATTCCTATTCCCGTATCTTCGCCTGAGAGCTCCAGAGGGAGGTAGTTTACATTCTCTATTCCAAGGGAGGGTCCTGCCTTCCTTAGCAAACACCTGTCTTTCAAACCAAGAAAGGTCTTATCTACCATTGTACAGGAAAAAAATAGTATTTATTTGCATTCATCAGGAAATCCTACCCTGGATCAAACATTCCTGCCAGTCAGGAGCAGCTGGGGTGCAGTTCCCATGCCAGTGCCATGCAATGAAGCTGAGGGCAAGGTGGGGTGGCCACAGCAGAAGGGGCACTGGGACAACCAGGGCAGCAGGAGTGGCATTTGTGTGGGCACAGGAGAGAGAAACTGTGTTTGTGTGGAGAGGGAGAAAGGAACCAGGGAGGGAAAGGTGGGGGCAGCAAGTTTTCACTGTAAAGAGACTCCAAGGCTGTGAGCCTGGGGGCTGCAGTTCACAGGCACCACAAATATTGGGAGCAAAGGATGAGCTGTAAGGACCTGGCAGGGCTTGTCTGGATGCTCCTCCCTGTCTCTGCAGGTGTTGAGACTGCCATGAGGCATGGGTGCCTTCAGCAGCTCCCTCAAGGAAGTGTCCAAAAGCAAATCAGTAATTGCAGAATAATGTACAAAGAAGGTCCTACCACTGGGAAAAGGAGTACAAGTAAAGCAGCAGTAGGAAATTCCTTTTCAAAGGGCCAAATTCTACCCAAGCAACAACCCCACAGGTGCATGCGCAATCAGCAGCAAGCAGGATTTGCCTACTAAACTCAGAACTAGTCCCACACCTCCCAGAAGCAGCAAGGGAGTGGCTAACACCCAGCTTGTTCAGCTATTCACCACAGTTTGTAGGCAGGGACAGAAGAGAAGCAAAAAAGGAATGAACTAAAGATGCAGCCTGTGCTCCCATTGCTGTTAACACACCTCTAGCTCAGTAACTTTTGTCTATTGATCTTCATTTTTCTCCTCCCTGAGGGTTTCCAGATCGTGCTTTTTATATATATATATATATATATATATATATATATATATTTATATATATATATAAAACACAAATCAATTTCCAGAATATTGATTTTTTTTTTTATCCTTTTCAGATGTGCAAAGAAATCAGTAGTGAAATATTTTATATTTTTACCTCAGATTGGTTGTCAGAGATTCTAAAAAGTCTCCTAATGCAGTTTTGCAAGCCAGGTCTTTTCTGCTGTTTGTCTTCAAATTATCAAATGATAAATGATCACATGATGGAGTGATGGAGTTGATTGGTTGGTATAGAATTCCCTTTGAAGTGAAAAAGCTCAGCATAAAGAATCCTATGAATAACAAATGCTGCTGTTTCCCTCTGCCATTTTAGTGCATGGATCCCACGTTTTTCACATTTTCCTATGTCCAAATGGCTAGGCCTGGTAGAAACATTGGAGAGCAAGAGTTTTCTGCACCATAGCCCAAAGGGTGAGAAGAAGAGTGGTAAAACATTCTTTTTGCAATGACTCCACGATGCAGAAGTGGCAGCTCTAACACACACATCAGGGTAGAGAAGACAAAGTACATTTCAAATCCAGAACGAAATCTGTGTGCAATCAATACAGAAAGAACATACTGACAGATGTCCAAGCAGAGAGTCTCTGTAAGATAAGGAATGTGAAAAGGGTATTTTTTCAAATAAACAA
The DNA here is from genome assembly GCA_018697195.1 of Certhia americana. NCBI lineage: Eukaryota > Metazoa > Chordata > Aves > Passeriformes > Certhiidae > Certhia > Certhia americana. The sequence goes on along the minus strand of CM031863.1, from coordinate 34,775,561 downwards.
AACCGTGACAGTTTTTTGTTTTGTTTTGTTTTTTTTTTTTTTACAAAAAAGACGTGAAGAAAAGGAGAAAAGGTAGGCCAACAGAAAAACATTTGAAAGATGGAATTGTGTTTCACAGCAATTGACATGGATGATAAACAAGCCTAGGAGGGAAAGATCTCAGAATGAGAGATGCAACAGGGCTCTGTCTGCTGTGCTCCAACACTGCTGTAACAGCTCCTAACTCTGATTTAATAATCTGGTATGTATATGCATACATACACACCACACACACACAAGGAACAATCTATTTTCTATTTTCTATTTGACTGAATTCAGGCAAAACACAGCACCACTGTTCAGTTCAGCCCATCAACACCAGCTTCAGGAACCCCAAAGAGCTGCCCTCCTCTTGTCTCAGCTCTGCACTTGTTCTGACATGTCCTTCAGGGGAAAGAAGTAAAAAATGCTAGTTGGGCACATAGGGCAGATTGTTAGAATCTCATCATTCCAAATACATGAATACTCTTAAAATTGACATGTTTCTACCAGAGAAAAAGAGATAAAAATGTGAAGTTTTGAATTCTGCAAGGAATTTTTTTTTTTTTTTTAGCAAGGTGCATACACACACAGGGATCATTCCCATCCCCTAAAATGCCCCTTGAGCACTTTTTCCTCACTGTTTATTGATTCCTGATTCCTGATCACTGACATACTTAAGCCAGCACTTGACAAAGGTGTCACAGAGATCCTGACACACAAACTCCCTCAATTCTACTTAGAGGGAACAGTTTAACTACACATGACATGCTGGGAGAGTATTCCCTGCACGTTAGGGACAATGGAGAGGATGCAGAGGTTTTGAAACCACGCAACACAGTGGCAGCAGAACTCTGCAGGGCAAGAACCCTGCTGTGTCACTAAATCTGCTGCACTGGCCAGGGCTGCTTGTCCTATCTCACACTACCTAGACCCAGCTCTGTGAGATTTCCAGTGCCAGGCTTCCTGCGACTGGCTGTGACAGAAGAGAACAGACACTCCCAACAGCACTTCCAATTTTTAATTCATCTGCAAACTTTTCAAAGAATTCAATTGCAAGTTGGGCAGAAGATGTTTAAAACAGAGAAATTTGTGTTTTCAAACTATTCCTCAGTGCCTACAGCTATGGGCTGGTGTCCTAAATATTCAATAAATATATTAAAAAACCTTCAAATGCTTAATTTCCAGAAAACTTATTTCTCAGCTTAACACTGTAAATTTTCATTAATTTCTTCCCCTAGGTTAATAGGAAACAAATTACATATCAGAAAATGTTAATGGAATTTCCCTACAGTTTCTCTCTTATGTATTTATACCTGCAAATGTTTAAATATCATAAAAAATATAGAAGTAGGGCAAGACAATGGACAATTTATTCTATTGTAAGCACAGTACTGCATAGAATGGATTGAAAACATGAGAGCAAAAAAGAAAAAGAACATCTATCTGAAAGGTCTCTCTGCAACAGTTTGTTCTGTCCTCAAAAGAACCCGAGACTAATGACAGCATTAGATGGTGTCCTGCAGCGCCAGGGAACAAATGGATGGGGATGCAAGGCTCAGTGGAGAGGAACAAGTGGTATCAGGTAGAGAAATCAGGTCAGGAAGACAAGAGAAATGAAGTTTGGGGTGATTCATCTATAGCAGGGTAGGCAGAGAATGTCAGTGACAGCAAATCAAGAAGCCCAGTTGACATTCACTGCCATAGAGGGGTAACAGTAAAGGATTTCACATTACACTTACACAGCATCTACTGCTGTTCTCCCAAACATTAGGATAAACACTATTGAGTCAAAGCACCACCCTTCCAAATCATCTCTATGTGTTGTGAGCATACTGTGATGCATTTTTAAATGTTTCTGTTCTGACATATCCACCCAAAAGGACCATTTCTAATAGACAGTTTAAATGAAATAGTGACACAAGTATTTCCAAACGTACATTGTGTTCCTTTCTGACACTGCTCCCAAAAGGTAAAAGCTCCCCATCTGCACTGGTGATTCTTACAGAACTGCCAGCAGCAGAGCTGCATCAGCCCATTCCCCCAGTCCACCCCCCAAGTGCAAAGCTGCAGATCAAATTCATACCCATGTCAGGCTTCCAGAAGGATTCATCCCTGTGTGCATCAATGGCACAGGATCCAGCAGCACTTCACATGGCCAGGATTTGGAGTCTCCTGCTAAAAGGGTAGGTCCCAAGGGAACGTATGGAATTCTGTCGTAAATGGCACCTACTTTCCCTCGTATTCCAAAAGGCAGAATTTCCTGTAAAGATCCCTAAGGGGCAGCACAGCTCCACAAAAGGGGAACCCATGTTTTACAGGGATCACACACCTCTAATTCTGAACCTTCAAGTGCCAGGCAATTCCTAGAAAGCTGCTTCTATAATTCCCATAGACAAACTAAGGTTTGAGAACCTCCGCATGTTTCCACACTCAGAGAGGGAGCAGTTTGCAAATTCAGTGTCAGCCTAGGCTTTTACAGTAAGTGACAATCAGTTTTTCCATCTGAGCCTCTAAAGGTCAGGGCAAACCTCCTGTCTTTGTACAGCCAGAAGTGAGGGATATGGTCAATAAAGCAGGATGAAAAATTACATGGTCCAAGGGTTCTCCTGAGCTCCAGGTGTGGGATCAGCAGCATCAAGTCCATCTGGCATCAAGTTCGAAGGGCACTCCCAGGCTCAGTGCTGTGGCTGAGGCTGTTCACCATCTCTTAGGAAAGATAATCGTATGATTAATACCTTACCTGGAAAAACAGTACTGAGACTAAACTAGAACATTTCTGTAAATTTTCTGCTAACTAAAATGAAAGTTCTGAGACTCCAATTCTCACTTCATTGCAAACTAGAAGCCACTTCATTGGCTTTAGAAGTATTCTGATGTCAGGACTCATAAAAAGAAAGCTCCATCAATTCAAGAACTATTACCTTCCAGAAACACAAAGCTTCTAATAACTTCCTCAGGGTGTACAGTATGATGATGACTCCAGTGTTTTCTTGATGGCTAAACTGCAGTCTCCCTTAGGAAACACTTGAGACCATTTCCTCAAACTCACATATAGCATATAGGACAACATATAGGACGGAACATGGTTATCACAGCTCGTCACCCTCCCTGCCACCCCATGTCCCCTCACGTTGGTGTACTGTTAATGACTTGGGCAAAGGAACTGCAGCCATTCCCTATGGAAAAATGCCATTTCTATCTCACCTAGAAACCACCCATTGCTCTAAAACATAGGTTACATCTTGGCTAATGGTTGTTTGACAGGTCATCTGTCTTAAAAAAGCCCTATGTCCCTCCTGCTCCCGGTTTTACTCAGAGTAGAATGTTCTTAGTCCACCAGACTTCACTGAGGGAGGGTCTGTCCCTGCAAAGTGATGCACAAGGTGTAAAACTCCTCAGGGTTGTTGGGGGGCCTGTTCACTGATGTTTGCACACACAGCCATGTTCATGGCTTTCAAAACCAGGACTGGTCCTGTACAACAACAAAACCAAAACAGACTCAGAAAGTAGAATTTTCTCTGAAGCTTTATTTTCAGTTCTGATATTCTGGTTCCCCCTACAAGCACCCACATTTTCAATAGTAAATGTAATGCAGGCAGAACACATTTTAGACTTCAAAGAGGTGGGCCTGGAACCTGTTTCCATTTCAAAGAAAAAAGGCACAAGTAAATTGATGGTCACACAAAATCATTTTTACTGCTGTAGAAAACAAAACTGCTTTAATTTGTATTTCCTCTTTGTATGGTCTGTAAAGAGAATCCATAGAAGAGAAAGGTATTTTAAGAGAGAATAAATTAGCATAGTTTACAAAAGCCAATGAAACTATTGAAAAAACACTCAGCACATCACATTTAAAGAAACTGTATTGACTCATTAAGAGAAAACTACTGGCTTATTTATGGTTAAATTCCCTTCCCTTTGTACTGGGGTATTTTCTGTCTCTCAATACTAACACATAAATGACATGAGGGTTTTTTCTGATCTAAAATAATGCAACTCAAGTAGAACACTGCACTTTTGCATGGCAGAAAAGAAAAGCACGTATTCAGAAATGTCACACCTACAAATGTTAACACTTCTTACACCAACTTCTTCAAATAAAAATTATGGATTACAAATGCTACAGTCTGTTTCATTAATATTAAAGCTCAGCTAAATTCATCAGACTTTCTGAGATATCTCAAAATGGTAAACAGAAAATTATATTCCATCATAATGGAAATAACTTGCAAGATATATTTATACAGAACGAATTGCAGGAAAAGAAGGGATGGTATACAGAAAAATGCCATGCCATGGGCAGGGATGCCACTCAGTGATGAGGATTAGGAAGACTTTGTGCTGCTTTCAACCACCACCCTTACAATAGTGTGGCTGAGCCTTGGCTAAATCTAAATAAAAATCTTTGTATGTACATAATTTTGTGAGACTTCTCAAATGACTATAAAGAAACATAAAGGATGTGAAATTGTGCCCCAGCTCCCACTGACCACACTACAATCAGAGTTTCCCTCCAGCTGCATCTGGTTAAGGACTAGGTAGTTCTGATTTTTTAAAACTTTGAATTAAAACCTAATCCTTTAAGAACCTGATCCACACAGGTGTTGATTTTGTTCTTACAAATATTTATTAGCACAAAGCTTCCTGCTCCCACAGATAATCACCTCAGGTTCAAAACCAGAAACAAATATGCTGTACTAAGGGAAAAAGAGGGGAAAAGTCTGCACAAAGGAGGAGCAGAAGATGGTCACAAATACTGACAGAGGCAATGGGAACAGGGCAGAGCTTAGGGAAAACAGAAGAACACTGAAGTGCTGTAGGGAAGAGATGAAGGCCTGGAATCCCTGAAGGACAGGTGGCATAGGGCCAGGAGTGGGACAGAACAGCACCTCTGACAGCAGTGATTTCCTGCAACAACAAAATGTGCCATGAGAATGAGATGAAGGGAAACGAGGAAGGATTTAAACCAGGTTTAAATCTGGGCAAGTCTGAGTACTGTAGACCCCTAAACATTGAAAACCATCAGCAACCCTTTGTCAATCAAGAGGAAAAAGGACGGAGTAAAAGGAACAGAATATGAAACACAAGATACCAAGGCTAGAAATAAAAGTGGAAGAGTAACGCAAGATTGATTTTAAAAAAGCCAAAACCAATCTTATATTTAATATAATGAAAAAACTTGATCAATTTCTGATAGCTACAGGCCCTTTATCTGAGTCTGTGAAATCTAAACCAATTCACATCAGAATGCCAGTACCACAAGGAGCAATTTTAAACTGGGATGAGCAGAGCCATATTCTGTCATTTCCACCTCCAATTTCTCTGTTTTCCAATACAGTTAATAAACCCCTGAAACACTACTTAGGTTCTTGTTATGTGTATGACACAGCACAAAACAGACATGAATCCTGTTCTGAGGTCCTGTATTTCCACCAGGCAGGTATCAAACAGACATACATGGAAGAACATAGATGTTTTAAGTTAATTATGTCCTATAGATGATGTCTCAGTAACCAAAATACATAATAAATAAATAAAAAGGGATGGGCTCATAAGACTCAGAAGATTTGGTTACCAGGAGAAATGCAAGGTTATGTGTTGCAGTTCAACACACTTCAAGGAAAACACAAAAATTACCATAAGGCAGCCAAAGGCTACCTATATTTAAATCCTCATCTAATATAGATTGAGGACAACAAGAAAATTAAGACTTTCCAGTCAATGTCTAAGTGTTTCAGTCAATCAGGTTAAAACTGGAGTCTTGTTTTTCTCCCCTGTGACTCCTAAGCATCTTGTTAGATGCCATTACCAGCTAGTTAATGGCATCAGCTTAAGTGGACAACAGAGTTAATTCTTGGTCGAATGAAAAATGGCAACTATTTCACTATAAAATGTACAAGCAGTGCCCACACCCAAATTTGAGCCCTCTGGACATCAGGATGTTCAGATCTTGACCCACCTCTGGGTGGCTGGATCAGTTCTACAACCCTGCCCTGCCAGCAGCACAACACACCTGGGACAAATCAGTGCCTGGGGGTACACAAGGTTAGTAGCCACTGAACCCACCACTCTGTAATGACATGGGCTAGTCATTGTGCTGTGTTCAGCCACATCAGAGTCCTGCCCCATTCCACACCCCTCCTGGTAATGCCCAGCCAAGCATCTCCCAGTGAGCACCATATGGACATGTATAACCCATCCAAACATGCTTTGATTTTGAGGAGTATGCTGGAAATTTAAACATTTCTGTTCAAACCTGTCAGAACCCTGGACACAGAGGGTTTCAGGCTTTCTGTGCTGACAGGCAGTGATCCTCAAAGATACACTGCACTTGACCTGAGGCCATAGGAAAGGCTTCCAAAAATGAGTGATAGCACTGAAACTATGAGTGTGTAGTTGAATAGAAATGTGTTATCTCACAGGGTGAAATATTTAGAGTTTGGGGGTTTGGGATATAGCAATTTGTATGTAACAAGATGGAGGGTTTAGGGGGTCATCTTCTTCTCTTTCTTCACAAGTTTGGGTGATTTTGTGTGATTGGTTGGAAAAATCCGCAGTGTGAGACATGGGTGATTAGTTATTGGGTTAGAAGAAAAAATAAATTAGTTGGCATCTCATAATTAGGTAGTTTAGGCTTAAAAAGACCTTGAAGGCAGAACTCTGTACTCCATTTCTACTCTGTTAACTTAGCATGGAGAAGTACTCACAGACAGTGAGGCTGTAAAGTAGATAAGAAATAATAAACATCCAAGTCTGAACAAGAATTCTGTCTCTTGCACTGTCAATCCTGACCCTGACAGGATAAAGCCAAGGGGGATGCCTGAAAAACCCATCTTCTAGAAGTGCCAAGGCAAAGAGAGATGCAGCTCCACTACAGCCATTGTGGAGGGCACCTTGCTGTGGTGGGCACAGACCTCATAACTGGAAAAGGGGGATAATGAGGAGCAGTGGGACAGGGAGGAGAAGTGGGAACTGGTTGCTTAAAAAGCATAAAGTATGAGCTGCCTGTGTTCCCTTTGACAACCAAGGTTAATTAAAACAGGGGCACAGCGTTAGTACTGGGACATGCAACTCCTACAGTGTGGCTGCTAAACTGTGAACTCCAGCTTGATTTCACAGACTTTGATCTCACAGCACAGCCTGAGTTGGAAGGGACCCACAAGGATCATCAAGTCCCATCCAGGGATGAACCCATGGCCCACCCAGTACTGAAGCCACAACCCTGGTGTTATTAGCATCAGCCACCAGCCAACTGAGCCAATCTCAGTTTCTCCACCAGGAAAATAGACATCAGAACTGCCTCTAGATTTTTTAAGTTCCATGAGCTCCATGCTGGGGGCTAAGAAAGTTCAGTGAGGTCTGGGTCTCAACCAAGTTATTCTGAAAAATATACATGCATATATTAAATCCTACAATGGTTGTATTGCCTCCTTCAGAGTGCAAAGTTATTGTTGAAATCTTGTTATTCCAAATTGACTTTGCAAGTACAAAATTTGGCAATTCTTCCTCATAATATCCATGGGGCACAAGAGATAATGTCAGAGCAAAACCTTTGAAGGAGGTTTATTAAGAGTGTACATATTCCAACTGCTAATGAGCTAATGAGAAAAAAAAATTATTAAAAGAAAAAATTTCTATGGCAGAAATTAGTGATAAAAATGCCCAAAGGAACAACATGAGATTCATCACGACGCAACAACAGCCACACACTGAGATGAACATGGCTTGGAGGCTCAAGTGTTTATAGAGCTGTGTGTTGATGGAGGAAGGGCTTCTGAATGCCATCCCCTTCCCACAACATAGGCAGAGTTATAGCTTTGCTTAGAGCCAAACTGTCATAAAACAGCTCATCCTAACACACAACCATTTGGCGACAGAATTATGGCTTGTTCCAGACCACAGCATCACCAAAGAGCATCAACTGCTCTCCGGGACACTGCTGAATCAATCTGACATTTTACACCTGAGCTGTCTGGGTTTAATTAGAGCCTTGCAGTATCTCAACGTTGCTGCTAATAGCAATATCACTAGCAAACAGATATTGATATTGCAGGGCCTGAAAAAATCCCACTGTTTACTCTTCTAACTCATCCTGATGCAGGACATACACACGTGATTTAATCAAGCGTGGAAGAGACAATTTTCCCTGAGAGGCAGCAATCAGTTACTGCTCACTCAGACACAGAATGTCACAGGCCTGAGTTTGTTCCCAACTTTTTATTCTTCCCTGAAGAACTGGAACAGATTTGTGCTTTTCAAAGAAATGATCATAAATTCTTCATAAAAAAAATTACAAACAACTCCTTACAGGATAATTACCATCACAGTTATCTCCTTGGTGCTTTCAGCAGTACTTTCTGAAACGTACATTCTAAAGGTGACTGCTGTTGAGGGGTGACATTTTTTGAGGGACCCGTCCTCAAATACCTTCAGTGTTTTTAATTTGCAAAATCACACCTTCAAAATCCTCTCCCAGCTGTCACTACCTCAAACCTGATATTAATCACCAGCTTTAAAAAGAAAACATGTCATTCATCTAAATAAAGCAGCATTTTGTAAATAATTAATAAAGGAATTAATAGCAGAGTGCCAACAGCAGCAGAGAACTTCCTAATTTATTTTCCTTCAAACCCATCTACCTTTCAAGCAAAGCTGAAGTAGCAATACCATGCTATTAGCTTAATAATACTTAGGTTAATATTTGTACTAAGCCTCAGAATCAGCCACTGTAAACATGGCTTTGCCTAAATCTGCAACAGTTCATAATCTCCTCTTTCTAAACCTGATTCCTTGTTCGGACTACAACACATTTCTTTTAACTACTGTGTCTACTCAAAAAAAAAACCAGGTCCAGTCGCCCCTTTCTCCAATTATTTTTTGTGTAAATGGTTAATGTAAAGGAACCCTTTAAACCCAGCATCATGTACTGAGAGTTTTTAACATGGCCTGATTAACTTTACCACAGCTGACACCACCCATGTGGTGTCACCCATGCAATAATAACACATATTAACATTATTAACAAGGGTGGAAGCTGTGTAATTAAAAGGAAAGGGAACACATCTGCTGTAACACCCCAATATTGCTGGGTACACATTAAAATTTCAATGTACTCATCATTCCAAGTCTCTAAGGTCAATTTTATATAAGATGGGCGTCACGTTCCTCTGCCACTCATGACACCACAGTAAAATATTCACACCAAACACTCCCTGAGTTTCTCTAGGTTTAGGGTCAAAACAGGTCAGTCACATCCCTGTTTTGTAGTTCTTCTCCTGAATAACCATTCATTTTTGACTATTAAAAATGAGGTTTTCTTGGGTTTTGCATTTTGCTGAACTAAAGACAGAAGTCTCAATCATACACCTGGATGCCATTCTGCCTTTTTTATACAAAAACTACTACTGTAAAGTTGGTCCCACTGCTGCTGGCTTCAGGCTGAGCCACAGCAAGGCCCTTTTTGTCTGGACAAGCTGCTTTTTGTCTGGTTCCACAGAGAGGAACAGCACAAGGATGTCTTATGTCAAGCAGGAATGATGACGGAACAGAAAGAAAAATCTTTTGCTTTTAAGGAAAAACCTGGGGAGATGGTGGAGAAAAGTTTCTTGGGCTTTTACATAGGTGTAAAGAAAAATACATTTTTTTGGTGAAAAGTTTTGGAAACTGAACATGGTCTATTCATCATGCCAACATTTCCAACAGTATCACACTGCAGGAAGCAAGTACTCATGGAAATGAAGTTTTAAGTGAGTGGGATCCAGTAAACGGCTAAAAAAAAAGTTGTGAAATAATGTTACTGCTCTTTAGCATGAAACCATTGCTATTTTTCCAGACTCAAAGCATGCACTCCTGCTGGAAAGAGATACATAAACAGTGAGACAATATGGAAATATTCTGAATTAATGTTCCACTCAGCTCTCACTCTTACCAAAGAAAGTCGAGATGCTGGGTTTTTAAAGGATGTCAAATAAAAAAAGTCACAGGTAAAAATCATTCCACTTATATTTCAATATGCCAGGAGAAATTTAGGCTTTTTGTTGTTTAGAGAACATTCTAGATTTTTCAAGGATAATGGCTGACAAATTTTAGCTACACAAACTGCAGTAAACTTTCAGGAAGAACTGCAATTTGCACAGAAAAAAAAAAAAAACAACCAAAACAACAGTCTAAATTTTGTTCCTTTAGGTTTTAAATAAGAATAATTATAATGATTTATTGCTGATTATGAAACCTTTGTACCTCTTGTGCTGCAACATATACTTAAATTAATATTAAACCTACCTTCACCTTTCCTTTCTTCTGCCCTTCTCATTTAAAAAGCAAAGACAGTGTTAGAAATCCATCCTAATAATGACATGTTAATTATCACATCAAGAATCCTGTTTTGGCCCCACTATCACTGACTTTGTGCAGATCACAAATTAACACTGCCATACTGCAATTTCTCATCTACCAGCCTGTTCCTGTGTGTGTATAATTTTAAATTGAGACCGAATTCCACCATGTAACTTTTGCCACAAAGGAACAGAGAAACTGAAGGAGATGCAAACAACTGACTCTCACTGTCACAGCAGCCAACAATTCACCAGCTCAATAGTCTGGTTTGCAAATGAGCAAAAAACAGCACATAAAAATCAGAATAAGCTTTTGGGTTGAGAGACAGTTGCTTTCATCCTTTCTGATAGAAATGAAGGGAATCATGGAATGGTTTGGTCTGGAAGGGAGCTTAAAGCCCATCCAGCTGGCAGGGACAACTTCCACTACCCTTGCTCCAAGCCCTGTCCAACCTGGCCATGGGCACTTCCAGGGATCCAGGGGCAGCCACAGCCTCTCTGGGCACCCTGTACCAGGGCCTGCCCACCCTCACAGGGAAGAATCCCATTTCATATCCCATCTAACCCTGCTCTCTGGCAGTGGGAAGCCATTCCCCTTGTCCTGTCCCTCCATCCCTTGTCCAAAGTGCCTAGCCAGCTCTCCTGAAACCCCTTTAGGCACTGGCAGGGGCTCTGAGGTGTCCCTGGAGCCTTCTCTTCTCCAGGTAAACACTCCAGATGTCCCAGCCTGGCTCCAGAGCAGAGAGGCTCCAGCCCACTGATAAATTCTACATCCTAATATTGGGAGTCCCAGGGCTGGAGGCAGCTCTGCAGGTGGGGGTCTCACCTGAGGGGGGCAGAGGGGCAGAATTCCCCCTCCCCTGCTGCCCACTCTGTGGGATGAGCCCAGGATACGTTTGGTTTTTGGGCTGTGGGTACACAAGGCTGACTCAGCATGCCCCAAAGTCCTTCTCAGATACACACACTATAATGGGACAGGCCTAAGTCAGTCCTCAATCAAACCAACTAATAATCTGCTTATATTCTATAAGTGATTGTTACAACTATTACTAGTATGTGGTAGTAATACGATTACTATACTGAGATTTCTTCTGAATTGCTAGTTGCAAGTAGTAACAAAATTATGCCAGGAGGAGCAACTCCACTCTTGGAGTAAGTCCTTGGCTTGCTTACAGACAGAAGCTGGGTCTCCTTGATTGAATTAGAAGCACAGCAGTACCACTCTGCAGCTCTGAGAGGTGTTTGTGCTGCTTTCCTGATGCTGAGGGAACGCTCCAGCAGATGCTCTGAGGCATACAAATTGCTACACGCTGCAGCAAATGGACCTTGCTCAAAACCTGCCACTGCAAGAAACACTCCAGAGAAGAATGGAAAAATTTAGCTTTGATCAAAGCCTTTTACAGACATCATCTTTAATGTGGTCACTCAGGTGAGCAGAACTTTCCGTGGTGCTGATCCCACAATGTGTTTGTGCATACCCTGCACACACCTGTGACCCTTGGATATTTGACACTTCTCTTTCTCCCCTTGCAATTTCAGTGTTAATTTCCTAATCCTCACTCTTTTTTAAAGAACACACAAATTGCTTCTCAATTATGTTTTCCTTTTATCGGAGGGGTATGATTCTTTTATTATTTTTAGGGGTATTATTATTATTATTATTATTATTATTATTATTATTATTATTATTATTATTATTATTATTAT
>CM031863.1:34580793-34763489 GCA_018697195.1 Certhia americana | reverse complement strand
ATTATTATTATTATTATTATTATTATTATTATTATTATTATTATTATCTCTCTTCAGAGACAATCACAAACATTACCTAGTGTGGATCTCTCCCCACTGTACAACCTACAACAGTACTAGGAGTGTAAATAGAAATATTTGACTTCTTCTCACATTGAGAGAAACCAGCAGTCTTCTGTCTTGTCCTGTTTTATTTGAAAAGGAAAACATTATTGCTTACAAATTCAGCTCCTTCTTGCTTACTGCAATGGCTCTCAGTTCCTACCAATTCTGCTGGATCCCATCACACCAAGGGACATTCCTGGGAGTAGATACCTTTTACACATAGCTTTTTCTTCTTTCTAACTCTGTAAAGATTTTGCCTTTTTCATTAAGTTTCAGAAAATACATAATTTCTGTTCTGCTGTTTTTAGGGGAACAATATGAATGTAAACAACACATATTCTTAATGACACCAAAAGTAATCTAAAACCCTTCATGAAAAAACTTTCTAGCCAGGACTGGAGGCAGCCTGTTATGTGCTGACCTTCACTGATATCCTTTTGAAATCTCCAAATTGTTGCAGCTGCTATGGTTTCTTTTATGAGTCAACAACCTTGTCTGATTAAGTGATAAAAGAACCCTTCTCATTACTGTTGGAAGGCAGTATTTCTCCAAGAGGTGTTAATTTAAATGAACATTCAAGTTTCTGTCTTTTAAAGGTTCTTATTTGCTACATCCATTTTCTGAACTTAGAACAGAAAATCCCTTTAACTCCTTTAATCTCCTTGTTAGCCATACCCATCTGTCCTTGCAAGAAACTCACAGGGCAGCAAGGTACAAGGCTGGCAATTGGAAACCAACATGAAATCATTACTTTCAAAGTCACATCTCAGCATCCTCAGCTTGAGAGAAAACACAGCTTTTCACCCTTGACTTTTGAAGCTTACTTTAACTCTGACAACACTGGAAACTGTGATTATACTAAAAGCATTTAAAAACTTGAAATTAATTTTCAGATATGTATTAACAGGAGTGCTAGCCCAAAGAGGATTCCCAATTAGAAGTGAGTTTCTGAAGGGAACACAAAGCCATGGCTGGACAACGTGAGACAGGAGCACATTCCACAGGCAAACTCAGAAGAGCAGGAGTTTTCCTCGTATTCATCTTACTGCAAACAAGAAAAAAAGGAAGTGTCCTGGCATAACACCCACTGCCTAATTTGGCAACATCAACACTTTCAGATTCACTCCTACTGACCCACAAGACTTGCTAATACAGGCACAGGCACTGAAACTGAGTTGAATCCACTGGCTTTGCTTGCTTACAAGTATGAGTATCCTCACCTGCACTACAGTTTAGCTTTTTAAAATAAAAAATGGCATGTCCCATCAGGCCACATCAGTCACAAGGAGTGAGTAAGCTCCACACTGGCAAAAAGAAAGCAGAACTGACAGAGCAGCACAGAACCCCTTTGCATTTGTGACACTCAGTGCTCCCGACCATGCTTAAGCCACCGAGGGGCAGGTACTTATCAGGCAGCAGAGACGTTAAACACCAAGGAAAGAGACTTTTTTCCCCAAGAAGTTTGTGATTCAGGAGGCTGAACTGAGTGAAGGACTCAGTGCATAACCCAGGCAATGGGAGAGAATGGCACAGATTGGAATTGACTAACTAGGGAGCAGCTGATGCAGTTGCACCCCCAGAGCCCCAGCCTGGACCAGGGCACTGGGAGACACCATGGGTGGCCAGGGCTGGCAAAGGAACTGGCACAGCAGCAGGAGGCTCAGGATCATGCCCTCCTCTGAGAGGACAAACACAGGCAGCCAGGTGGGAGAAGACAAGAGGATTGTGCAGGCATGTACAGCACACCGAGCACAAGTCCGTGCACCGTGTGCTTGGCTTGTGTTTGTGGCACGTTTTTGTCTAAGAACTCGAACCTTGAGGATTTTATACTAAAACAATGAGCTTGTGATGTTTTGTCTTGATATTTTCTTAATAAACTCATAACTAGGTGAAGCACTCCACTGGTTCCACTGTTCTAACACAGCAGCAACTTCCCTGTAAACTGATGAATCCCCAAAAATAATTTGCCTCCCCCAAGAATTTGCCTCCACTTCTCCACTGCCTCACAAGAATCAAGCTGTCAAACAAAGACCAAACCTCCTGAAGATGTGCAACTTCCATGTCAGCCAGGCAGCCAGGTGTATTTTGGCTTAGGAGAAGCCAGCACAAACTCTGGGATGGTTTACAAACACGCAACAATATAAACATGTGTGAAAAACTATTTAACATGATGCTTATCTAGCAATTACTTCTCTTCCAACCTTGGAGTGAAAGTGATAGTAAAACTAAAATGTCTTCAATGCTACTTTTCCTTCCTCAGGATTACTCAAAAAGCTGTTGAGTACATTGTATGAATTCTACAAAATTTAATTTTCCTACACAATAAAATAAAGCAAGATGTGAAGTAGAAAACAGGCACAGAGATGCAAAATAACTAGTAGTAATACACACGGGTGAAGAAATTACACCAGAAAGTACTATGGGCTTGCTAATGGGACACTTGGCTTGCACTACAACATCCCAAATCTGATGGTGCAGGCACTGAAAGACCTGAATGATGATGGTGCTACTTCAAACCCTCCTACAAAGAAATAATTCTGAAAGCACAAATACTGACAGCACTTGTGCTTGGAGAAACTTACTAAAGCCAAACAGCTGTGCTCCTTAAAAAAGATTCTCCCTTCACTGAGATACACTGAAATATTCAGAACTGCACAAATTAAATTACAAAATTAATTGAAGTACAAATGCAAATGAAGGAATCATATGCTGATACAGTTAGCAGCAATTTGCAAAGCTTCAGCTGTGAGTTGTATATACAAAGGAAAGATGTTCTTTGCCTTGTTTTTCTGCTGATGGCTCTTACTGAGATTTTTCTTTATATACACATTGTTAAATTTCATCAGTTGCTAAGTAATAAAATAAATTGCACCTCTTTTTTTCCTTCTTAAAATCACAGAAAGGTTTTAGAATCATACCTTGCAACAGCACCACTGTGGCCAGCAGGACCTGGGCAGTGCTGGCCACTGCTGAGGCACCTCCTAGGTCGTGAGTGCAGTTCTAGGGCCTTGCATTCAGGAAGGACATTTGCCAGGGAAAGATCTGTGAAAGGGACTGGAGCACCAGGAGCAGCTGAGGAGGCTCAGAAAAGGAGGCTCAGAGGGACCTTCTCACTCTCTACAACTCCCTGACAGAAGGGTGCAGCCAGGTGGGGGTCAGGTGGGGTCTGCTCCCAAATAACAGCAACAGGATGAGAGGAAACAGCCTCTTTCCTATATTAGGGGAAATTTCTTCACTGAAAGGTGCCAGGCAAGTGGTGGAATTGCCATCCCTGGAAGTCTTTAAAAGATGAGCAGATGTGCAGCTCCCTTGTCCCATGGCATTTCATCACGAGTTATTTTCAACAGCCTCAACTGCAAATTCACAGCTGAGCAACTTGTACATCCAGAAGGATGATGGAAATGCATTGAGCCAGGCGAGGAATTAGCTTGTAGCTTCCAGTGTCTCTGAACACTGGAATTCCTGACTCCATAAAAGTGAGAGTTGGTGTACATTCATCATACAACTTACCTGGAAACTGTCACTGATCACTTCAGGAGCTTTTTCTACCTGCCCAAGCCAGCACTGAAACACTGACTGATGGGTCAGTGAATGCTTTTTATTGACTACTACTATTGTACATTCTTCCCATGACCATGAGCTCTACAGTAACGCTATGGAATATAAAGTAGTGTATTTTGTCACTATTTCAATTGATTAAAAGCATGTCTTCATGAAAAAAAAAAAAAAAAAAAAAAAACCCCAAAACCCCCCCAAAAAACCCCAAGAAAACCCCCCAAAAACAAACAAACAAACAAACAAACAAAACCCCCAAACACCCAAAAATCTAAAACAGATAGCTAGAAGGATATTTAGAGTAACAAGGCAGAAACCTAAAGACAGGATATTAAAAAAAAAAAAAAAAAAAAAAAAAAAAAAAAAAAAAAAAGATTCCAAATTTCTTATTCCACCGGTTTTTGGACTTTCGATTTCAGGATCCATAATCATTATTCCAATAAACACCACAAAACCTATGAGACTGAAGTCATCATTCTATGGCCTGAGCATAGATTTTGTTTTGTCATTTCATAGACACTTTGCAACTTGCTGAGAGGTTCTTATTATGGAAGAAATAAATTCATCAGCAAGCTGAATTTCCATCCCAGTATCTGAATGAAGTACTACCAAATCTGAGCTCAAGAGAAGAGTAATGATTTTTTATAAGACACTACACCAGTTATCACCATCACTAAGCAAAGCAGATATGTCAGAAATATGTCCTGAGACATGGGGGGAAGAAGCAGATCTTGTGTTCAAGCTGCAATTCACCTTTAGAACAGGACTCACCACTCTGAGAAAAGGCACTGGAGATTTTTGATGCTGAGCAGGCTGCAGTGTCCAAGTGCAATTACTAATGGCCTTTCTGGCTGTCCCCCAGTGGAGCTGCCTGGAGCAGTGGAGCTCAGCAGGGGCAATCAGGCTGTGGGGCACTCTGGTGCATTCCATGATTCTGTGCTTTCCAAGGCACCTGCGTGACTCCTGCTGACCCTGCAGAGTTTTAGGATTTCAAAGAGCTGGTGATGCCCACAGAAACACTGAGGAGAACCCCTTGGCTTTATCTGGTTTCTTCTTCTCAGGGTCAGGATTAAAAGCACAAGAGATAGAATTCTTGTTGGGACTTGGTTGTTTATTGTTAACTTATCTCAGTTACAGCCTCACTGTCTGTGAGTGCTTCTCCATCCTAAATTAACAGAGTAGAAATGGAGTACAGAGTTCTGTCTTCAAGGTCTTTTTAAGCCTAAACTACCCAATTATGAGATGCCAACTAATTTATTTTTTCTTCTAACCCAATAACTAATCACCCATGTCTCACACTGCGGATTTTTCCAACCAATCACACAAAATCACCCAAGAAGGAGGAGAAGAAGAAGTGGAAGACTACTCCCTAAACCCTCCATCTTGTTACATATATTACTATATCACAAAAACTTTAAATTCTAAATCTTTTACCCTGTGAGATAACACATTTCTATTCAACTACACAGTCACAATCTCAGTGCTATCACTCAATTTTGGAAGCCTTTTCCATGGCCTCAGGTCAAGTGCAATGTATCTTTGAGGCTCAATCCCTGTCAGCACAGAAAGCCTGAATCCTCGGTGTCCAGGGTTCTGACAAAGCACCTGCAAGAGCAGCAGGATTTATATGGAGAACACTGGAGGGTGGGGTGTACAAGAGACACTGCTGTGTCTCCATCTGGAGTGGCCTCCATCGATGAACGTTTGCAAGACTAATTATTCCTGACTGTTATTCCATGTTGGAAGTTCTGTTGGTTTGGTTTCCCCAGTTTCTTTAGTGCTTCTGCTTCCTGCAGTTTTAGGAAATGTATCCTCCCTTCTCTCCCAGACTACAGAGACAACGCTTCTCTCGGAATCATGGAGTGGGTCAGGCTGCAAGGGACCACAGGGGCTCCTCTGGCCCCACCTCCCAGCTCAGGCTGGACCATCTCAGAGCACACAGCACAGGATTGTGTCCAGACAGCTCTGGAATAGGTCCAGTGATGGAGACTCCACAGCCTCTCTGGACACTCTGGTAACTGCTCAGTCACTGCACAGGGAAGAAGTTCTGTCTCATGTTCAGCTGGAACTCCTGGGCACCAGTTCTCATGTGACATTTTTGACACAGGCATTGACAACCGTAGTGCTGAGGAAGTACATCCCTCCCAACAGGAACGGGTTCTGAAGGAAAAGCATCTCAGGTTCCTATGCCTCCTGCATGTAAAGATTCACTGAGATAATTTATGCTACTTTATAGCATGGAGTACAAGTCTGGAGAAAAGACAGCTAACCAAAAGGCCCTGAGAGTCTAGAAATATCATTTAACTAAGACACCTCAATTTATTGTACAACTATTTTAGGCATCACTGGGAAAATTTAATCACATCTTACAGTAAACTAACAGAAACCCAGACATTTTGACTATTAACTGTCTGCAACATTCACTCTATGAACTTGCCATTACCACTGAGAAGGAAAATGCTTAAGTTTTTGTTAAGCACTTTTAAGGGTGAGAACACAAACAACACAAGAGGAAGTTACAGTGAGAATTCAATTCCATATGCAATTTGCTGCAGTGAGATCACTGAAGTCCAACATTGCCATTAAAAACTAAAAGCAATTCCTGCATTCCCAAAGACAGAATCTTCACCATGGGAATCACCTGAAACATCTGCAAGGTTTTGAAGCAGGACATCACACAGTCAAGAGCCACAATTTGCATTTACAAGAAGAAAAGGTGTCTTTCCCTTATTTCGATGTGGTAAGTGAGAAGTTAACAAGACAGCCACTTCAAAGATACCTTCTTTCACTGAAGGACCTTCAATTATGCTCTCCACTGGAAAAGGATTCCACATCCCAGCATTCTCAAGTTATTGGGTGGCACAACTTGAAAGCCATCTGTGCTCAGAAAAACCTTTGTATGAAAAAAAAACAACCCACCCGACTAGGAAAAACATGTTGTTTGTGGAATACATCCTGTAATACCTGTTCTTCCTCCTTTATTTAATGCACTCTTCTGGATGTGTAGGTTTCTGGAGGGAACAGTCTACTTTTTCTACTACAGCTGTTGCAGTTTATTTCATGGTTATTTAAAAGTGCTGGATGTGGCACCTGGGGACAAGGTTTGCTGGGGGCAGTGCTGTGGTAAGGGTTGTAGTGATGATCCTTTAAGGCCTGTTGGAACCTAAAAGACTCAATGATTCTTTTTAAAACTTACAAGATACAGTTAATTTTATCCCTACAGGCTGAGTAGAGCATAGAAACCATGTGCTACATGTTTTACACCTTTTTTTTTTTCCTCCTATGGCCAGGGAAGTGAAGGGAACCCATGGTCCAGTTCTGAGGAGTCACAAGAAAAGTCTGAAAATTACAGGTTTAGGAAAGGGAAAGCAGAGTTATAGAACTGCACCTTAAGGCATAAATACTAAGAAGTGACATAAATCTCATTTTTTAATTTGTAAAGAACACAAAATGTTAAAAGCAGACTCTGAAATGTCTTTTTTTTAAAAAAAAAAACCAACCAAAACAGCTCAAATGCTGGGTTTGGCATGGTGAGTTCTGTTACACACTACACCCATAATTCATATACCTCACAAGTAAACATTCTGGCTATTCACCTAAAGAAACTATTTTTCACCCAAGTGGAAGGTCTGAAATGATTCATTCAGACTGAAATGCAGGTTTTCAGATGGATTTTCTTTTTGAGAAAACAGTATTTTAGTTAGAATTATAGAATCATTAAGGTTGGAAAAGCCTTTTAATATTATCCAGCCTAACCACCACTAAATTCATCACTAAACCATGTCCCCAGGTGCCACATCCATGTGGTTTTTTATCATTTCCAAGTATGGTGACCCCACCACAGCCCTGGCAGCCCCTTCCAACACTTCACAAACCTTTCCAGGAAAATACTTTTCCCTAGTATCCAATCTAAATCTAAATGAGCTTACAGCTCATCTAATACTTGTTTACAAAGTTAAGAGGCTAAAAAAGATTTAAGAAAATCTTAAAATAAAATTACTGAATTGTGATTAAAATAATATTAATTATTGCTTTGGCCTTTACTCACACAAGTAAGTAAATGCAAGAACAGGAGATAATTTGTTCTTCTAAAACAAAAGGTAATTTGTTCTCATCTTTTAAGGATTTTTTTACATTCCAGACTTCCTTAAAAGCAAAACCCAAGAGACTAAGCCTGATCTCTACAGCAACACATCTTTCCTGGAAGCAATCTCTATATTCTTAGATACTGTAATGGGAAAGGTAAAAATGTTCTCTGTGTCTTTTTTTAAAACCTCACATTTTTCACACAGCACGTATTTCTTTTACTCCAAAAAGTGAGGAAAACTTGTAACGAAGTTTTTAAGAAAGCCATCTGTAAAACCAAAACAAATTTCACCTGCTCTGCAATGGGCTGTTTTTCATTTTCAGCACAATGTACTAATGTAAGTCTACATGCTGTAATTTAACTAGCGACAGGTTTTACATCAATCTGACAGCCTTATTGGCCTCTGTGGAAAAGGGAAACAAAGAGGAGGGAGCTAACATCATGTATTCAAGCTTTCTGCATCTCTCCCCTGTCTGTTCAAACTTCATCTTCGTGTTGAAAGGGCCTCTGGATTTGGGAAAAAAAAGCCTAGTTGACTATTTATAGCTTATCACTTATTAATTGTGTCCATTCAAAAGCCATTTTTAAATTAGTCACGTTCTTAATCAAATGCTCTGTTTTTTAAAAAAATTAGTAGAATAACCAGGATAGCAGGTTCTTCTCTTCATGTAATCTCATTTTGCTCTGTTCTGGTAGTAACAAACAAATACAAACCTGACAAAAGAAAATGGACAAGGGAACTTTCAGATCATAAACTAGTTTCTTTGTTCATTTACATAAAACAGACAACAGCTGCTTCATTGATTTTTACTGGCAAACTCCGATTTAATGCTACAGGTTGTTTTCTGCTGGTAGTTAAATAACAAAAAAAGGGCATTTCAATTGCCAAGGAAAAGAACCTCACCATGTAAAGTACAAGCTTAAAAGTGAAAACCTGTATAAATTCACAGTCTTGGGATTAGCTACCAGGAAAAAAGATTAGTTGATTTACCACCTCCAGCCAATAGGCTTTAACTAGCAACAGTCTCCCCAGAATTGCTAAAGCAAGGAGTTTTTAATATGAAAAATTACAGAAATAACTGTTTTCAATATTCTCAGCAGATTGTTTCTCTAGTTTTGTCTCTCAGTTCAATCAACCTGATAAGTTTTTGGGATGTATCATAATTTTCAGGGGAACTATGTCGTACGCTGGGATAGCACAGACCAGCCAAGGCCAGATTAAAGTCCCAGCCCACCTCTGGAATGATCACAATCTCCACAGTTGTTCAGGCCCAGACACATTTTCATGGCCTCATCTCATTCAGGAGTTACAACATTTATTTTTATTTTACTTCCAAAGAAACAGACTGCATTACATACACATACAAGAGAGGAAAGCTGTCTAAAATATGACAATCCCAGAAAGGAAAACAAAAAGCTATTTTCAGGCTAATAGTAATAGATGCTCTGAAATCACATTCACAAAAGCTAAGTAGAAGTCCTAGCCAGCTAAAGATGAGAGAGAAAATACAACCTTAATTCCTTTAACTGAGTGGGGCAGGAAAACAAACTATAAACACAAATATAAGAGCTGTTGTGAATTGTCACAGCTCCATTAATTTTCACTTTCCACCTGGAAATGTTCTTACCCTGATGCTTAGATATGAATATCTGCTTTGTCTCTCTTCTACTGAATTTAAAGTAGCTGTGCTGCTAGTCCAGGCATTAAAGTTAATGTAAATTTACTTATTCTCATTTTATCTGTGAAAAATGAGTGTAAGCGTCTATACTACAATGCCAATCTGTTTGGGGCTTGTTTGCTTTTTAAAAAATGGAACTGTAATGCAACACTGCAAATTCCTGAGCTCTCCTTTCTTCTTACAAATAGAAGAGGCACCAGCTGAATTAAATACTCTGCTGGAAAACCCTGATGGCTGTTACAACACAGGGAATATATAGCTTTCAGTCAGTGGGTTATGGAGGTAATTAAGCAAAAATGCTGAACCTTCAACCTTCAAGTTCATCATTAAGAAAGCTTCAGATTACTTAGGAATGCAGATTATGTCAGACAAAGAAAGCAAGATGATCCACATTAATTTGGTTATTAAGACCTTTTTATTTAGAAGAAATGTGAAGCAGCCACACAGCCTGTAACAGATTGATGAAAAATATAACAAGCTGAGTGTTACTGCTTTAAAGAAAACCTGTTAGAGTGAAAAATGATCCTACCACTCTACTCTCACAGTGGAAAATAAAATACATCTTCCCCCTCTTCACCACTGTGCCTGCAGTGTGCAAATGAAACCGTGCCACTCATGCAGCATCCAAAGAATAAAAAAGTCATTTTTAAAATTTAGAACTCATTACTGATCATAACCAAGTGTATTCTTTCAGTTTAGTCTTACTGAAATTCTGCTGCCCATAATGCCTGAATGTATTGGCAAACCAGTGCCACTGCTCTGCTCAGAGAGCCCCACAACCTCTGAACCTAACCATAACCACACCCTGTGTGTGACTTGAATGCTGCCAGGAGAGGAGGCTGGGGCACAATGGGAACTGCTATCACCCAGCTGCCAGGCACAGCCCAGAGACTTCCTCAGCTGGACACAAGTTCTGGAACTCCAGAGCTTTGTCTAACCTCCTGTTGAGCCTCTGCAAATAGCCACAATAAAAGAATGACCAGTCTTTTAAGTTTGCTTCCAACAATGCCTCTTTGTTTCATTTCACTCCTCCTAGGTCTTCTGTTAGACAGCAAAAAAGAATCAAACCAATCCTTCCAACAACACCAACAAAAACCAAAAAACAAAAAAAAAAACAATGATAAAAAAATCTAAGCAAAACAAAGTCACCACTGAAAAAGCCCCCAACCCTTCTTCACTCCTCCTGATGAATTTTGTAGCCACCATTCCAGGCTGCAATTACTTGGTTGTTCCGTATGAAGCAGCATTTGACCAGCCCCGTTGCTCCTCTCTGGACACTTTATGGATCCAATGCATTGTCCTTGAGGTGTAAGGAGCAGAACTATACAAATTTTAATTCCAGCTGTTGGCAAAGAGTATCCAGTGATGTCACTGCTTTATTCTCTATTCCTTTATTAAGAATGCTTCATGTTTGATTTGCATTTCTTTACCACCATAAGGTGCTGAGCTGCTGTTGTCACACAGCCCCTCATGAAAATCTCCAAAACATTATTCTGAGCAGTAATGGCCAGCTCAGAGCTCAGAGTTGCTACTTGAAGCCCTGAAATACTGAGGAAATATTAAGAAACATATTATGCACCCAAAACTCCAGTTTTTGAGTCAATATGAGCTGATCTTGGTGACTCAGTACCACTCCTTTTATCCATTTTATTCCATACTCCCAAACCACATAATCTCTGAGGAAACATTTAGATTTGAGACAGATCTCTGCTAAATCCCTCCCTCACAAGGACGCATTCCTATGGGAGAACTATATGGGCACAGGTAAAAGTAATGACTTTATTACAACAAAATTATGCTTGTATTAAGAAGGGTGCTCAGAGAAGCTGTGGCTGCCCGAGGAAATGTCCAAGGATGGGGCTTGGAGCAACCTGGGATAGTGGAAGGTGTCCCTGTCCAGAGTGTGGGACTTGATAGGCTTTAAGGCCATGTTCCTTGTCTGATTACCTACATATCGTATCTAGGATTGGCTTCCTTGTTCTTAGGTGACCTTGCCAGCTTCCCAAAGCCAAGGGCACAATCTGCCTACACAAGCAGGGTTTGCAACTGCTTCCCATTCACAGATCTCTGTGAAATTTTATTGCAGCAGGTGTATTTTATTTCTAGTATATTATCATCTTCATTTTAACAATTACACCTAAAACCCATTAAAGTGTATTTGAAAAGAGAAAAGAAAACCTATGAGGTATTACTGATAATGGTTTAAATATCTACAGTGCCTTAATAGCATTAAAAATCCCAATAAAAGAGGACAGTAAAAAGTAAGTTCTTGGCCTTATCTTATTAAAAAGATTAGACAAATGCTGCACAGATTGAAAACTGAAGAGATATTTATGCAAGGATATGTGGAAAATTCTCCCAGCCACAGGATTAAGAAATTAAATTTGAAGGAAGAGAGTAGGGGTGTTTGGGAAACCATGAAAGCATAAAGAAAGATATACCGGGAACAGAAAAAACTTTTAGTTTTAAAAAAGTTAGGAAAAGTTTCTAGGAATCTAGAGGAAATTAAGGTAGACTCCCAGCTACATAAGAGAGGTCTCAAGAGCTTTATAGATGAAAAGAGCATGAAACCACTCACTGATAACTTGAAGCAAACAAAAATTCTACTTCAGCGAGCCCGGCAGAGACATATAAAGATCCCATCAGGAGTGGAGCAGCCCCTTACTGGTGACAGCAAGGAAGGCAATTAAATAATCAAAGTGTAACTTGGAAAAGGCAGGATACCTTTCTGTGCACAGTTGAATGGAAGGCAGGGGGAAAATGACACTGGGGACAAACATTGTAGATGATGGGGGGAGATAAGGGTGACACTGCAGTTGGAGCAGAATTCATAACTGAATGTGCCTAGATAACAAACATCACTGTGGATGGTAATATGCTGAAGGGGGGATAAGAAGTGAGGGACACGAGAGAGTTCTCCAGGGGAGATACAGAGCTCTGCCTTGCCTTTATCACAAGCTGTCAGGCCAGAAGTGCTGGAGATGTGAGATGAAATACACGCCTGAACAGAGGCAAACAAACCCCGGGCTGACAAACAGACTTGAAACTCATCTGCATAAAAATAGCACCTGACCATGTCTGAGGACAGGAGGCCACCCAGTGATCTGATTCACAGAGAGAAGGCAGTCAAAAGCAACACAGCATTCCTAAAAAATACAGGAAGGAGCATGGAAATATCTACAAAAGTGATGATGCAAGGAGCTGGGATGGTAACAGCAGAGACAGGGGACTGTGCAATAACAAGGGAATGCAAACTGTGATGGAAGGGTGAAGGACTGATCAGTGTTACCTAAGAAAGCATGTGGCAAAGGCTGCAGTATTTGATCAAAAAATTATATTTAGGCTTGCTGAAGTAGTTTTCCCTTGTTAAAAACAGAAGGAAACCAGACTATGGTGCACTTTGGAGTAAATTCGAGGAACACAATATATTTTTAGACCATATTAATATGGAGGGGAAGTCAAAAAACAAAGGAGATATGTGGACTAAGAGTAAGTCACAGTGAGAAAAGAAAGTAGCTGGACAGGATGAAAAAATGGATCTGTGCAGTGAGTAGCTAGAACTTAAAGAAAACTAGCAGCAGTAGCTGTTCCTGAGAAAAGACAGGAGAAAGAAATCTCCTCCAGTGAGCTGTAAAAGAAAATAGATGCAGAGGGAGACCCTGGCACTCAGCTGAGTTTGGCAGGCTGATGGAAACACATCAAGCATAAATGAAGTACTTGACTGTGAAGGAAGAATAACAAAAATTGAAATGAGGGATTAGGGAGTCTGTATGTTAGGAATACAAACTCACCTGTATAAGGAAAACAGCAGAGCTAGAACAACAGTGCCAGTCAGGAGTCTGGGGGAGAAGGGTTACACAGCAGGAGGAAAGGGGGAGAAACCAGAGTTAACAGTATTAAATACAGAATCATTAAAGCTACTGGGCAAGGTAAGGCAGAAGGAACTATGAGACACCCTGAAATTAAGAAAGATTAGTGAGTCACTAAAAGATACTCTATACATTATAAATTAGGGAGAGGAATAGTTCTGAGGAAATGTGAGTCATGAAGAGAAATAAAAGTCAGTGCAAGCAGGTGAAACCACAAGACAATCTGCTCCATGTAAAAAAATCCAAATTATAATGTGAAACAAGGGAGGTTGGAGCAAAGGGCTAACTAAGTAGTCAAGGAACCAAGATGAGGGACTAAGAACTCAAACTGAAGCCAAAAACTGGGTGGGTTCTCAGATGATGTCCCAGGGTCCCTCTGGAGATGTACATCAATATCTGTACATCAGATAATGGGGGGAGCCCAAGAACAGCCCCAAGTCAGAGTGGCTGTCACTTCATCAACCTACAAGAGGCAAGATAATCAATGTCACTCTCTAAAGAATCTTGTTTGTCTTTCGGAGTATGCAAGAACTCATGTGTTAGTCATGGCATGGATGATGAAATTAGAGAAGATGTGCCATTTGCATGAGGCAATGTCCAGTTCATTGTCTCCAAACTCACCATCCTGTTGTTCAGTCATTTACCTTCCTGCTCAAATATTGTGTCCTGTCCTGTATTGCAAAATGAGCCTTCTTTCTTCTTCAGAGTGAAATGTGCTGTTTGTCTCAAACACATTCTGCTAGGAATTATGAACCTGGAGCTAACAGGTGTTTTCCAATCCCAGAGTGGCTTGGAGTGGAAAGGACTTTAAAGTCCATCCTGTTCCACCCCTGCCATGGACAGGGACTCCTTCCACTATCCCAGGTTGTTCCAAGCCCCATCCTGGCCTTGGACACTGCCAGGGATGGGGCAGCCACAGCTTCTCTGGGCACCTTGTGCCAGGGCCTCACCACCCTCACAGACAGGAATTTCTGCCCAATACCCCACCTAACCCTGCCCCTCTGCCAATTTGAAGCTGTTACCCCTTGTTCCAAAACTACAGCCCCTGCAATGGATGTATTTACTCCTTACCAAAGCATAATTTATTACAACAGCACTTCAAGTCTTAGAAAAGAAATGCAGCATTGCAAATCAGAAAGCACTAAGCTCAAGATGCTTCTCCTGAATGTCTTTTGTGACTTACTAGTCAAAATTCCCAAACCACATCAGGCCACACCACATTCTTACTGAGTTACCTACAAATTTTCTTGAGGAATAGTCCCATAAAAATCAGTAATCCCTATGAAGTAAGATGCTACTCAGCCTGAAAAGGAGCCAAATAATATTGCAATACTTGAATTATTGTCCTACTGCAATCGCCTCACACCAATGGGATACCAAATTAAGGTTAAGAAGAGACATGGGTTTAAGTACCCGATTGCTTGTAATCCCAACCTGAAACCAAACAAGTTAGTGACAGCTCTTGTGGACCAATTCAAGGAAAACTTTCTATTACTGTTTCTAAAATGAATCCAAATTCACATTGGTATTGAAACATAACTTTTCTATCACACTTTGCTTACTTGGTAACAGACAAACTCTCTTACCTTTACCTTACTCTCTTACAAACTCTCTTTTCTTTTTAACGTTTTTTTTTAAATTAGCCTCTTGGAAGATTTGCTGTAAGCTCTCTATTTTTATTTGCTTCATGAATAAAATCTAAAAAAATTCTTGGATTTTTCTCCCATTTCACTAAATGGATAAAGATCATCTCTGAGTTCCACAAACAGCAGCACTTAAAGGGAGGGATGAATAGCTTGATACATAAAAATTTAATCAAAAAAACAGAAGCTGGCGATTTACACTGGTGTAAATGAACCTCATCAGTCGTTCCCAGAATTGTTGTTTAAATCACTTAGTTGTAGAGCAAGACCATACTAATCTACATGAACAAGTAGGAGAATAATTGAGGTCTTGGTGGCTGTTTAAACTGTATTTACAGCTGTTCTGCATGACTGGAGTAGTACAAAACAACCGGTGCATGCCAGCTAATCTGCCTCATTCATTCCCTCTGTATTTTGACCACTGTAATTTGTTTCACAACATTTGTGCTTTAACATAATTCTACAGTGAATGTGATATATAGAACGCTCCAGTGAGTCAATGAAGTCACCAGGAATCCCAGCCCTTGTTTCAGCATCCTGCTGGTGTGCAGTGAGAAGAGAGGGAACATTTCCTCTATGGAATTTTACCTGTCATTACAACATGCAAGGATTAGTGAGGGACAGGTACACAAAGATCAGCAGCTCCTGGGGGTTTCGTCCAACTTCTGAAGGTTTCCCTTCCTTCAAGTCAAGCCTGCTTTCCCTCCAGCATCCTGGTTTTCTACACCTCTTGTGGTCTGCTCCCTTCATATAAAAACTGCTGTGAATCTACCAGACATTCTGGTTTTCTTTCCTTTTTATTACAGCATGTTACTCTATATTTAAACTCAGTTAAGTGCTGCCTGCCTTCTGTTCACCAGCAGGGTATTTCCTCTGAGACTACTATTAAACTCACTCAGTAAAGCAGTTGGCTCCAAGAACACATGGGAACAGGGCACTGAGCACTACCTGTCTCTCTCTCTCTCTGAACCATCAGCACTACTTACTCATGTTTGCTCTGCTCTGGAGCCAGGCTGGGACAGCTGGAAAAGTTTTTCCAGTTGTCCAACATGGAAAAGAGCCTCTGGGTAGCCTTTTCCAGTACCTAAAGGGGCTTCAGGAGAGCTGGCTAGGCACTTTGTACGAGGGACGGAGTGACAGGACAAAGGGAATGGCTTCCCACTGCCAGAGGGCAGGGTTAGATGGGATATAGGGAAGTGCTGAGGCCCTGGCACAGGGTGCACAGAGAAGCTGTGGCTGCTCCCGGATTCCTGTAAGTCTCCAAGGCCAGGTTGGACAGGGCTTGGAGCAACCTGGGATAGTGGAAGTTGTCCCTGCCCATGGCAGGTCCCTCTAAGGCCCCTTCCATGACTTTACCACTGTTTTCTGCTCAGTATCAACTGCCCTGAAAAGACCTTCTCATTGCAGTATCAGAGCCAGGGAGGACATGATTGTTACACCTAACCATGACAAGGCTTTTTTCTTATTCCTATAAGAGCAAAAGTCATAAGACTTACCTGCATATTGTTTTCTTACAGACTTTCTTTTATAGGTGACAAAGAAATTCCCAGCACATTTAAACTCCTTGAGGTGAAACATGGAACTGTATCACTGTGAAAAGGAATCCTTCCATAATGCTTTGGGTATTAAGTGATCAAGCACATTCAGATTAAATTACTTCCATCTCTTAAAAAAATTGTATAGACAACTGATCCTTTCTCTCCCCAGCCCAAATGCACGCTACAGCTCTGCAAGGAAACACAGTGAAATCAGAGGAAAGCTGCAAAGTTAAATAAACCAAAAATGACACAAATGAAATGCCATACTCCAACTGACCTTTTTGAGAGTTATCACACACCTTGTAAAAAAACCTTCTGGTTTTAAATTCAATGATTTGGAAATTGTTTTGTTAAAATACCAATGCTCCATTTAACAATAAATTACTGACTAATTTGGGAAGCAGCTAGAGATTTTTTCAAAGCAGGCTTTATTATTGATTAATGGAAAGTTCTGCTCACAACTGATGCAGCTAATACAGTCCTGAGACTTGGCTACTGGCAAACTGCTGTGTGAAGACAAACACTGCATCCTAATGGCTTCAAAAGGAAGGAGTGTTCCCATAAATGTTATTGCAGAATCAGAGCCTACAATACTACCAGCTGATTTCACTGAAATAGTACAACATTTCTCATGGCTGCATGATGTATAATTGCATTTGATATTTATATTTTAATAAAATTGTATGCTAATTATTCTTTCATTGTGCATTTTTTTTCCTCCCTTTTCCCCTTCTACCTCCCTTTTTTTAAAAAGTCATGGCCATATTCTCAGCAGCTCTGCAGTCAAAGTTTTATAATTATTACCAAACAGTTACGAGAGATGTCTTCTGGTTTAAGTACAGTATAAAGTCAGGCAATTTCAGATGCTATCTTGCGGCAAACAGTATGAAAAAAAAAAAAAAAGAAAAGACTTTTAAATACACTCTGGTATATATAAATGGAAATTCTGGGGAGTTTAAAGCTCATGGGTTAGTGACCTGCATAAGCAGTGCACTCTGTATCACAGATGTAAATCCTGTGCAACAGCTGTGCTCCTCTGGGACCTTTTCAGTAGCAACTCTATAGAAGAAATTAAAAAATTATAAAGATATTTAGAGGCATCTATGGACACACTTGGCAGACAGGCAGTGGCAACACCCACAGGGCTCCCCACAGACCTGGCAGTATCAGCTTTTCCCACACTAACACCTCCCGTCCGCAGCTCTCCTCACTTCTGCACCAAACAAGGATTACGAAACCCCTCTCTGGGGAGCTCTCTGAGGAGCTTGATTTACACTCACTCAGAAGTGTGGGGTATTTCACAGGCTCCTCTTGCACTAGGCAGTGCAGAGAGCAGAGTGAGCCCAGCCTGGCTGCAGCCCAGCTTAGCACTGACCACTTGAAACACCAAGTACAATTTGTTTTGGTGCCTGCTGGAAAAGAAGTGATTTCTCATCTTCTTTTGTTCCAGAGACCTTTGCAGCAGGCCAGTAATTTCTTCAGACTTAAGTTTAATTGCAACTGGAGCTGAAAGTAATTGAGAACCTAATCTGCAGGCTTTAGTAAAACTGGGATCTTTGATGTTGTGCTGCTGGTTAAGCATTGCCTACCAATTCAAAAAACAAGTTCCACATGGAGGCGATAAATCAGAATTTTGTGGGCTTGACTATCACTTGACAACTGCAAAGATTTCACCTTCAAAATATAATCATTTAGGTGTAACATCAACACATGTTTCCTGGTAACTAAGCAAGAATTATAAGGAGATGAGTCAAAAATGCTGCACAATTAAATAACTCACCTCCCTAACAGAAGAGACAGGGAGGTGGGAAGACAAAAGCCCATTATTAATAGTTGTTGGTACCTTGTAAGAGCAAGCAGAAATTGCTGAGCCATTTTAAGTCTGCAAATGAAAAGAAATTAAATTAAAAAAATCATCATTACTCTCAGGTTATCATTTTGCTGACTTTCCTGTAAGTTGCTGAAGACCAGCAATAAACCACTGCCAGAGCATTTCAGCAAAGTTGAAAGTCTAAACTGTAATAGCCACGCTGAACATTAATGTGGACATATTCAACTAAAGATGCCTTTTGGCCCCCCCCTTCACTTTTAGTCCATTGAAATCTCCAGGTTCTGGCAGACACTGCAGATTTATCCCCTTAATTGTTCAGATCATGACATATTGCAATAATAATAATAATAATAATTCTCTGTCCTCCCCCCAACATCCCCTCTGCTGTTTCACTGAGCTCTTAGGAAAGTTCTTATGAAAAATGTACTAATCTTTTCTTCTTTCTTTTCTAATTGCTTTTAAAAATGTCAAGTGGTTTAATTTTAAGCATACACACAATAGAAAATATTATCTAGATACCAACCACAGCTTTCCAGAGAGGAATAATGGAGAGACATTGTACAAGACTGGAACAGATGAGTCCATTTTCTCTGGTATCCTGAGCTCCATTTAAACTGTTGCTTCCAATGGCACCAGAGCAACTTTCTAGCAAAGAAACTGCACAGTTTACTGGCACTTTTGACATTTCTTGCCCCTTTTCTCCAGCCTGAAATTGCTGACCCCCATGCACATGGAGAACATCCTTGGTGATCTGTTGTGTTGGGAAGATCAGCATGGAGTCATGGACAGGGCTTTTCCTGCCTTATGCAAACAAAAAAAAGGCAAAATAGCCCAGAGAATTATAATTCTGTAATTTTTAGTATCAACTGATAATTAATTGTGAGAATTAATTCTGAGAATTATAATTCTGTATAATTATGTTCTGTACCATTGTTACATCTTTAATCACTCAAGACTTAATCCAGTTGGGTGTTGAAAACTTTTATGGATAGAGGCTGACAGGGTCTCTGGACATTCAGTCCCAATGCTTGGCTGCCCTAGAGGGTGTCAAAGGTCTCTCCTTACAACCAGCCTTTGACCTCCAAATACAGAGCTATGGAATCCTTTAACACAAAAAAATGTGAATGTTTTTTCCCCACTTCACAAGCCGAAATATACTTTGTTGCTGGGACCTCCAGACCCAGGTTCCAGTTACTTCCATATGGGTTTCAAAGGGAAAAAACTCATGCTCAAGAACAGAATATAACTAGAAATTGCTAACTCTGTTTGACATTAACATCACAATTACAGTTCATGCACTGTAGCTAGTCAATTCTCTCAGCTAAATTACTTCATCTTATTTACTAATCATCTGGAGTAGGATTCAGGATTTTATGATGATGGCAAAATGGAGATACAAGTGTGTCATTAACTCTGCCTCCATTTCCACATGCTTTTGATGAAGCGTGCTCGAACATGGAGGAAAAAAATGAACTTGGCAACAGACTTGATTAAAAAAACCCTAGGCATTAAATTACTAAATGACTACCAAAAAAAAAAAAAATAGGTGGATTTTACACTAAACACTTTCAAGGTTCATAATGTTACCCTTTTGTGGATAGGTTATTTCCTATACTTCACGGAAAAATTGGAACATTTTACATTAAACACACATGGTGCAGACAACAGCTAAGAAAGAAGCCCAAAAAAGGCTGGTACTGCCTGAGTTGGAAAAGTTAAGGCTGTGCTGACATGCATTTCTCTAAGATGGTCCCTCCAGAATGTCTCAATGCTGCCTGTAAGCACCATACATGCATCTTGCACACCTGGATTCTCCCCACTGAGCACAATCTCTGCCCTTTTAATTTCTCTGTGATACAGCTCCACAACCCTGCCTTTCTAATGCTCGCAATTCTAACTGTGTCAGGCTTTCACTCACTTTGAAAAAATATGAACAAAAGGAGTTAAGAACGTCAATACAAATTTATGGAGGTGGCACTGCAATGTCAAATCAAGAATATAGTATCAAGATAAAATACAACAGTGTCAGGATAAATGTACCAAGCTGACAGCACCAAGTCAAAATGGAGCAATGTCACTACAGATCTACTGAAACAACGTTCATCTGTCAAAACAAAATCATGTCATTGAACATTAAAGAATAGCTTAAATAAACTGAAACACGTAACTACTCGTCCAGATTAGCAAATTCCACCCACACTATTTTCCCATCAGGAAAAAATACAAGTGTTTGGCAGATGTGGGCAAGTAAATACTGTGATGGGATGAAATACTACAAACTCAGACTGGGAGCAGAAAAGCCTGATAGTGCAAGGAAACTTCCAAGTGAGGACCAACAACCAGAGGTCAGAGAGTTAGTGATCCCCCAGGAATGGAGGATTCCAGCAGGAGCAGGGAGTATTCATACAGGATCAAGTTCAGCCATCAAATCATTTTCAGCTTTTCACTTTCATACAACTGAGGCAGAGGAAAGGCTGGGAGAATCAGGTTTGCCCAGTCTGGAAAAGAGAAGATTTGGGGTGACCTAATTGTGGCCTTCCAGTACCTGAAGGGAGCATGCAAAAAGATAAGAAGAGACTTTGGACAAGGGCCCAGAGTCACAGGACAAGGGGGAATAGCTTCCCACTGCCAGAGGGCAGGGTTGGATGAGATATTAGGAAGAAATTCTTCCCTGTGAGGGTAGTGAAGCACTGGCACAGGTTGCCCAGAGAAGCTGTGGCTGCCCCTGAATCCCTGGAAGTGACAGGTTGGACGGGGCTTGGAGCAACCTGGGATAATGGAAAGTGTCCCTGCCCATGACAGGGTGAGGGACTGGATGAGTTTTAAGGTCCCTTCCAATCCAGGCCATTCCATGTCTACATGTTTCCACGCCTATATATTTCCAAACATACCATAACTTTCCTTCTTTTCCTGAATAGCATTACCCCTCATCTTTGCTCATTATGAAGTGGACACTGTGTAGGCCCCAACAAAATGTCTTAAGAATACACTCAGAGCTGCAGATTTGCACTAATCCTATTTCTGGGAATAAGGTCATCATTAAACAAAATGTCAATCACTATTTTAAAGTCATGTCTCAAACTCAGGACTGCTAATTTTAAACTGCACGCAGCTAAACACACAGCTGTTTCTGAGAATTAAGAGTTTATTTGATACCACAAGAGTATATACAACCCCCTCCACACCATTTTTAAAGTAGTTTTCCCAATGCTAACAGCTGTATCCATCAACACATGTTCACATCTTCTAAAGTGGAGATGAAATTATCGACATTAGGAGCATATGGGCAGAAACAAATGCATTAATCAAAATCTTTGAAAGGGATGATTTTGTGTCTGAGTGTCCAGGTTTCTAGTGAATTAGAAAAGAAAATAATTCAAATGGGAAAAATGCATTCTCTCTATGCCCTCCCATAGATTTAGCATAGGAGGAAACTATGGATCAATGGAAAACTGTAAATAACATAATCACACTTCAGGAAAAGATTTCTTATTGCTAAGGGGAGAAAAATAGATAAACAAAATATCACACATCATTAAAGAATGCCTAACATTGGTGCTCACACCAGTCTTCAGGAAACCAGGGCAAATATCCATATATGTTTCTAGCCAGGAAGAGCTCGTACTTCAATGCATCCTATTTCATTTATCACCTTCCTGAAATAACTTTCTGGCAAACAAGACTTTTATTTCTAATAAATACCCTAAAATACAGAGAGAGGAAAAATAAATCAGGAGAGAAAAAGTCAATGGGCTTTTCCCTGAGGCAGCCCCATGCACAGAAGTCACTGACTGCCACATTTGATGAGATGTTAAGTGTAGGAACACCTCGGTGAAGGCCACACACCCACAAGTTGAGAGATGAATGCGTGTTGTGTAATTCTGCTTCAGAGCACACCAGTTAAGCAGGCACAACCCTTACCCCTGTACATGGCTCTGTTTTCAGACTGCACATGTTGAGGACTCACACCAACACCTGCACTACTCAGCTGTCTCCAGTGGAAGTGATGCTGGTGTTGTTCTGGTCAGTATTTAACTGGATCCTCAACCTGAGACCATGAACACACAGTAGAAATTGCATTTATATCCTCACACAACATTTCAGAGTAGTGAATGGTAATTTAAGAGCATGTATGAAGTGAATAAGGCTGAAGTCTGCTGTGCCATTTCTGAGGCAGGAT
This sequence comes from Certhia americana, assembly GCA_018697195.1. NCBI lineage: Eukaryota > Metazoa > Chordata > Aves > Passeriformes > Certhiidae > Certhia > Certhia americana. The sequence goes on along the minus strand of CM031863.1, from coordinate 34,741,002 downwards.
AAACCAAGATTCTCCACAGCACTAGAGATTAGTATTCAATCTACTTCCTTTCCTCAAAATTTCAGAGATTTGAAGTGGAAGTAAAGTCTGATTTGGATTCTCTCTTTGAAGGGGTTGTTTTCTCAAGTATCATTGATACAAATCATGCTATGTTCCTTTAATAAGACATCATTATTCTTTCCTCCCTCTATCCAAAAGGATTAAGTTAACAGAAAATTCATTAGCATATTCTAACAAGGAATAGTAAAAACCTCCTGGCCAGGTAAGAAAAAGTATACCAATGGAATATTTTGCAGGCACAGGTCCATACATTCTCTGTCAAATGAACCACAAGAACAGAAGCAAAGAAGAAGGTTCTTCTGAGGCTGACAGTTCCTTTGATTATTTTGGTAATGACACATCACAAGGGATAATTTATTATGTGAATTCTTTCAGACAATAGTTGACCAACTGCTACCCATAAACATACCCATAACAAGGTAACTGATTTTAAAAATATAGGGATTTTTCTTCTTCCTTTATAACCCTTTCTTTTCAAGTAACAATACTCAGCTCTCACCCAACTTGCTACCTCAGTTTGAGACCAACAGGAATCAGCAGGAGAGTTTGTTAAATAGAGATGAGATTTTCACCACAAAAGCACAGAAAACACTTCCCTGATACGAAATAGGAACAATGCACATTCACAAACACATGCTGTTGAGACCCAGAAATCCTTTTTTCACATGTCCTTTCTGACAGACAGGATAGCAAACCCACAGGCTCGGCTCCAAATGCATTCCTTTGCTTTGGCTGAAGTCTGGGTTATTATCCAGCCCATGCTGCACAAATCCAAACTCAGCTCCCAGGGCATGCCATGTCCTAAGCCTGTTCACTGTGCTGGATCTCCAGATTCCAGGGAAGTCTTCATCACAATCACCTCTTTGAGCAGAGGATGACTAGAGTTCAGCTAATCTAAGACACAGGACCAGAAGCTTCCCCCAGCTGGTACCAATCCTCAAACCCTGAGATCTTTCCTGAGAGGAAAGTGCAGTTCCCCCCACCATGGCCTGGATTTTGGTGCATAGCATTCCTGGTAGCTATTATGAAGAATGGTAATAAATAAGTTTTTAGAGATGTTGGCTCTCAAAGCTAAAACTGCCCATAAATTTTAGTGCTGCAGCAGATACTAATACATACATTCACTTTATCTAAACCATTACTTATTAAATACTCTGACTGGAAAGATTTCTCTGTGTTTACCAATTCAAGGATACAGGATGTCAGACTAACCAAGCAGTTCTGATTCATGCAGAGCCTTTGCAGTTTGCCTTGATATGACACTGTGAAACAGCTATTTAATATCTTGAAGTTACATATGACTTAAAAGATTTCCCATGTGGAGCAAGCACAAAAGGAAAGAGGCTACTACTTATACTCAGGAAGATATCTGTGATTAGGTTCTGCCTGAAGATGAATTAAAACTAACTCAAGCTGCGATGTTTGCTTTTTTATTTCTCTGTGTCAGGCTGTGGATGGCCCAGTTATACCAGGTAGCCCAGTTTGCAATGGGCTGTGGAAACAAGTAAGAAAGAGCCCACATCTTCAGGTTCTGAAAAGACACAAAAGACTTTGTGCAGAGAGAAGGGAGAGGCAGCAGCAAGATGAACATTGTGTGCATAATAAGCAATTCCCCCAGTGCTACCAACACAGCTACTGAGAGGAATTATGATGAGCTCTTCCACACATGCTAAGAGCTAAGCACTGAAAGAAAAGGAAGTGCTTCTTCAAAAAGGATTGCTCACATTTGCTGAGAAAAAAATGTATTTTTTCATTCTATCCCAGCATCTCCAAGTCTAAACATACCATGGAAGCAGTATCAGTTCAGCAAAGTGCTGATGAAAGACAGGAAAAACCCTTCACGGATTTTCAATTGTTTCTCCCTACCTTGCCCACGTGGCTCCTCCGTGCCCTGCCTACCTGCTGAATCGCTCTGGAGTCAGTCTGCACTTCTACAGCAACTCAGCTAGCTTTTACTTCACAGTGAATTCCATCAACCTGGATTCCTTCTCAGAAAGTTTGCCTAAAATCCTGAAAAAAACTGACATCCTCCACGGATCATAATTTCACTTTGTTTCTTAACTCCAAACTGCATGTTAATGGTGTCACCACACAAATCTTAGCTACCACAACTCCACTTGAGAAACAGGGAAGGGCTTTGAATTTAAATTCCTGTGTTGCAAATCATTCAACAGATTAACTCCAGATCCAACAGTGGTATGCTCTGTTTTCCAGTGTTAAAGAAAAATGTATGATTATGAAATTTAAAGAGAATTTTTCTAAGATAATGGCCACTCTAAGATTTTTTAATGGTTTGTACAACAAACATTTGTTCATATGAACATCTCCATTGACCCAAGTCAAACTGCCTCTTCCCAAATTCATTTACCAATGTGCCGAGCTCAAATTCACAATATTGAGCTGACTTTGAATGTACATGTTTGTACATAGTCTCCCTCTCAAGGCAGGTATGCTGTTGAAACAAGCCTGAGCTTCTGGATTAACACGTGCCCCTCAAGAAAATGGATTGGCAAGGCAGGAGAGAAGGACCCTCCAGAAGGGCCTCAGCTGTGCCTAGACCCACCCTAGGGATGGGAAGTGCAGGAAGGACCATGGAGATAGGCAATGGGGTGGCACCAAGTGGAGAGGAAACAAAGAGGCTTGTGTGCTGCTGCCACTTGATAATTCAACTGCAAATTCAGTACTTCCTAGGGAGGCAGACAGCAAACTGAGTAGATCACTATCAAAACTACAGTGCAAGAACCCTGTATTCATATTGTATATTGAAAAAAATGCTGCCCCCCACTCCCAAGCTGTCACTGTGCTCCGTCTACCTCACTTCAATACTTTGGGTTAGAAGAGACCTTAAAGACCATCCCGTTCCACCCCATGCCATGAGCAGGGACACTTCTACTAGTCCAGGTTGCTCCAAGCCCCGTCCAAACTGGCCTTGGACATCAAGCATTATTTATTTAAATCCCGGGATTTCTCCTGAACAATTAATACAGAGGCAATAGAGGACTGGTCAGCCACAAGGTCTCCTGCATAGCTCACAAACAAGTCAAAAATATCCTTAGGGAGGTTTATATCACAATGAGCCACCTGCTAAACAGCCCATACAACAAAATAACTGACTTCATCTACTGAAAACATGGTATTAAAAAGGCATAAACTACAGCAGGTTTTTTCACTTGTACTTGATACAAGAAAAACAATTAAATTACTCTACTCTTAATAAAGAACATCTGCACATTTTGTTATCATGACTGATAGGAGCCTTTCATTTAAAGTGTTACTGCTTCTCCTCTCATTAAGATCAAGTTCAGACTCTGCAGAACTGCCAGCTCTGTAAAATGCTTTATGCAAGGGAGGAAACAAAACATGAGAGGCCAACTGTTCATAAGATAATGTCTTCACATTGTGCTTTAGGTGTCTACAATAATTAGAAGAGCTTTGATATGTATCTCATATTTGGGTGACTTGCTTTCAGTTCTGCAGCGCTGTGAACAACTACATAGATATGGAAAGTGCAAGTCAGTTATGATCATTTAAAAATGTGTTAACTGCTGTAAAAAAAGTAGCCTGTGGTTTATTTCTCACATGAAGTGTTGGGGTGTTGATGCTTAAAATTACAGCCTCAAGTTATCAGAAGGCAAGCTGAAACCATCTTCTTGACTGAGAGATTTATCCTGGACTACGTAGAAATGATTCTGGACTAAGTATTAAGTGACCCTAGGCTACCACACAGTTTAAAAGCTGCAATGCAATACAGCGAGCTACCATCACTTCAACCACAACAACTGTATTTAAGTGCCTTCTTCAGCAAACCATAGAAAGGTTCCTGAGAAATGCCTCAACTCCCTGCAAACAGACTGGAGTTACTCTCTGCTGGCTGTGCAAGAGGAGTGGAAGTTGGAATCGTTCCTGGTTGGGTTCCAGTGCTCACCTGAGCCCAAGCACTACTTATGAGATGTCAGATATCCAGGAGCACTGGTAGGAAGCCATTCACTCCATTATCTGCCATGTCTGGTAATCACAGAGCAACTCTGGCCAAAATCTGACACAGCAACACAAAACACACAATTTGACACCATTTATAGTTACACTCCACATCTCAACTGCACACTCAGCACAGAAGAGCACACTAGGACTGTCCATGCTCAGAGGAGTTATTATCAGACACTCAGCAATTCACTGGAAATACCAGTGTTTGAGAGGCAGAATTTAAACAATGGAAATATAAGATGGTTGGATGGGACTTAGAGCAACCTGCCTTTGTTGAAACAAGGTGGTCTTTGAGGCCCATTCCAACCCAAACCAGTCTGTGATACTATACACTGGAAGTAGGTACAGTTTTGAAACAAATGAAATGACAAATACCTTTTAAAGCCAACAGTCTAGTGTTAAAGGAGATATTCTTATCTTATTACTTGCTTTGAAGAAATGGGACCCAAGTGAGTAAAGCAGAGCGGATCTGGAAGATGCTGATCCAAAGAGCTCAGAGCTTTAGGCACTGAATTCTCTGTGCCTTCTAGAAACCCTGGCAAGCAATAAATGATGTTTACATATTCCACTGGAAGATAACTTAAGGTAATGTTAATACAGAACTGAGACATCTTTCAAAGATCATGCAAATGATCATGAAGCTCATTAATAATCTTTTAAAGTCTAGTCAAAGTCTCTATAGTTTAAGTGATTAAAAAATGAGCAAGAACTTGATTTTGCAATACCTCAGAAATCAATTAGCTTGCAAGGAGATTATGTCAGTGATGAATATTGCTAATATATTTAACTCAGCTTACAGATTATCTCTGTGTACTCTTATGTAAAAATGATCATAAAAAGAAACCAAAACACTGTGAGAAATGTACCTACATGTATCAGACATTATTCTGGACACTGAAACCTGGAAACCTGGACCTGAGAAAGTATGATGGCAGAGGCACAGTTATGTCAAAGTAAATTATGCCCACAGAGTGAAGGCACTAAGAGGTCACAGGACTGACAGGCAGCATGTTGGCAGCAAGGTCAGGAACAGCAACCAGAGCCATGAATCCTTGTCATGGACATCAACCCCTGGAGCACTATCATTTCACAATACTGAACGAGATCTTTTTAAGTAACAATTTTACACTTAGTTACCAGAGTAATTAGAAGCAAAAAAATCTACAAAAATTTAACATTTTGAATTTACGTCTTTAAGTCATCCTTCATGCCTGAACTACTTGTTGCCACTTTCTGCTCTCCTTAGCTGCACTTTGCCAGGTCTTTTTGGCTTAAGCAGTAAGTAAAACAGGGAGAGGCTGAAGAACCAAGTACAAAGACAGCAACATCCTAAGAACAGCCAGGAGAGCCTACAAATAAAGAGGCAGAGCTAGAAATAAACCATTGAAGGAAAACCTTGTGCTGGCAGTAGAACAACGCCCGGATAGTGCTTCTACATACATTTGTGGCTGTCAGCACCACAAAATTGAAATACACAGCTTGAAATACTCGGTTTATTAATTCTCTTGTAAGCTAAATGGATGTGTGTACACAGGGACAACCACATGGGCTTAATGACCTCAACAAATGTGGTTTATAGTCAAGCTCCAGGCCAGCACTGGTTTAGGGCTCTCACTGTCAGGTTTGTAAAGGGAGCATGTATTCCTGCTCCACTACCTGCTTTAATGGGGCAATAGTACCACCAGGGTCTTATTAGGCTTCAGAACACGAAGATTATTGCCTTACTAAATCAATGCTGTCAAGGGACTAGTGTCCTGGTTACACTACTAAAGAGCAACTTCATCCTTCCAAATCAGAGAGACACAACCCACCAACATACCAGTTACGTATTAGATACTACACGCAGGCCAGATACTAACATGCTTTCAAGAGCTGTTAAATAGGAAATAAAATGAAAATAAAAGAGTAACAGTATCTGAGACATACTATGGCACTTAGCAACAGAGCCTTATAGTTATTTTACAGCTTTAACCCACATGAGCCCACATTCTTGCTCTTACAAACCCACTCCTCTCCAATCCTGCTTCCTGCCAAAGCACAACTAAGTTCCTCGAGAGGCTCCTTTTTCCTCAGCTGATGATTAGGTCAGCCTGGATGGGGCTTGGAGGAACCTGGTCAAGTGGACTCAGACTATTTTGAGCATTCCAAGCCGCACAATGCACCACAAAAACAGCTGGTGAAAATACTGAATAAAGAGGCATTCTCTTTGACATGTTAAAATAGGTAAGAAAACAGCAAAGCCCTCAGGTGTAATACAGATATACAGCTGATGGATCCATGGCTTCAGCATAATTCAGGGTTTTCAGCATGTTCTCCCAACTTTTTCTAGATATACCTTGTGCCAGAATCAGCCACAGCTTTGTAGCAACACTGCAGCCCCATTTCTGCTTTTCCACCCCAGCTCCTCCTTGTGTATAAACCCTGTACGGTATAAGACCATAGGAAACTAGGGTCAGAGAACTCTCCTGTGTTAAAACAAAAGAACCGCATTTGACTGGGCTAATTTTAATTTCCATCAGCCTTCAGACCCCGTTCATAGTGCAGCCATACCAAACAAGTGTGAGGGCAATGAACAGACTGGAAAACAGGGGCTGAGCAAGAAGAAAGAGGTTTGTTCCTTTTGGCAGCAACACCAGTTAATGTCTCCCCTAAGGTGCCCCCATGCACTGGGATCCTTGTATTTTACCCAAGGATTTTGCTTGCTTGAATTTTGTGTTTTTAACTGATGTTACCTACCTTGGATTTTTGAAAGATCACTGGCTTTTTTGCTTTTTTTTTTTTTCCCCCAAAGCTTCTCCTTATATCATTCTGCCTATGAACAATGAAATAGGCAGAGAAGGAGAGAGAAGGAGAGAGAAGGAGAGAGAAGGAGAGAGAAGCGAGAAGAGAAGAGAAGAGAAGAGAAGAGAAGAGAAGAGAAGAGAAGAGAAGAGAAGAGAAGAGAAGAGAAGAGAAGAGAAGAGAAGAGGCGAGGAGAGAGGTGAGAAGAGAGAGAGAGAAAAGAGAAGAAGAGAGAAGGCTTTTCAAGAAAAGAAATATTTACAGTCCAACATTGTAACAATGAGGTTGAAGCCATTTAATTCATCCCACCTGCTTTCTTTGAAATGTTCATTTTTGCAGGGAGGAGTATTTGGACAGATAAGCAGGCTTTCAGAAGATTTCTTGCTATGCTAATAATTCTAAAATTTCCTCAAACAGAAAATTTCATGTACATGTTTCATGGGACATAACAGAGATGCTTTTCATATGTCTTTCAGAAGTAAAAATGAATAAAAGCACTGAAAAAGGAGAGGTGAGTGACAAAAAAACACCCAGACACTGAAGACACAATCCAACATCAAACTGCTCTATCTGATGTTGTCCCATCACAACAACACAGAAGGGTAAATATATTATTGCTACTCAATCTGTTTTCCAAAAATTGCTTCCCTCCAGAGCTTTTGTACTGTCTTTTAGCAGCACAGTTTTTAGGGGTCTGGTGTCACAAGAAAACTGTGTCTTTCAAAGATGCTTGTTTTTTTGCAGCAGGACATTTCAGAAACAGACCTGAAAGCCTGAAGGGGCACCTGGATTTGCAGATGTCCTGGCCTCACCCCTCCACAACCACCACAGGATCATCTCTGGGGCAGAAATCACTCATTTCACCTAGGAGGTGGACATGACTTTGTCTTGCTAAAAAGCAGGTTCTGTGTAGCCAGCACTATGCTGCCAAATCATTACAAGTAAATCAACCGCAAATAAATGTCTTTGCAATCCTTCCAGTTGAGCGTGTACCAAGCCACGTTACAGTATTAAAAGGGAAGTTAAATTCATAAATACAGAGAAAGAAATAAAACACTTTATACTCTCAAGTGTGATCCTGTGAAAAGCTGCTGCTTGAAAGTGACTTTCCAGTAAATCAATCTGTCAAAATTCAGAACTGAATTTATTTTTTTTTCAGAGAATAGTTCTGCACCAAGACACCCACATTTCCTTTCCATTGTAAAGCTATTTTCTGTCAGATTCTATGCATGCAAGATGCCAGGAATTATGGAGCACAGTAAAGCTGATTGATAAACTCTTACCTTAGGTGTGGTTTGGACTTGGATGGTTCAGGGCAAAGCTGTTATACGAAAAATGAAAATGAACGCCATGATTTCTAACACAGGATGCTTTCAGCAGATACAGATTGAACTCAGAAAAGTCCTCACACATGGGCAGCAAAAATACCAGATTACCTAAAACACCTCTACATGCTGACCTCAGCCTGCCAGGAGTATGCCAGTCTTATCCCCCCATGTGCAAAGGCCAAGAGCAAGGAGCTGAGGAAGCAGCACCCCTCCAGTGCAGCAGGCTTAGCTCTGATTTAGCTTTTGCTCAAGCACATTTTCCTTCCCTCCAGGAGGACAGTAGGTAATTGCTGTCTATGTAATAATTAACAAAACCACTCTTTCCTGCTCTCCATCAATATAAAAAAGGACCCAGTGCCAGCCCCAAGGAGATACAACTCCTGGAACAACCCCAGCAGATGACACTTTAGCTGGGGGTGGCACTAAGGAGGAGGAAAACCCCTGTGCATGCAGAGGAAAGCCCTGACAGGCTGGATTATACCTCTCCTCCCCACACCTTTCTCACCCCAGCCTAACCCAGTGGGTTCTTTGGTTTGATCTGTTTGGAGATACTTCCCTCTATCCCAGCCCTGGCAGCAATGGGGGTTCCACAAAGCCTATTCCTACTCACTTAATGAGTTTTTTCCTGCAGCCCTATCTCATTTCTCTAGAAAGCACCTCCTAGCAACCAACACCACCACAAGGATTTTACCTGCACCCCTTTTGGAGCTCTCATGGATTTCTATTTCATATTTCAGTTATACAACTGCCCTCTCACACCCTTCCTGTGAGGCTGCTTTATGGATATAAAAGATAGCATGGCAGATTCCAAAAATTCTAGCTGCGTGATGTCTCATCGCCATGTAGCTACAGCTCCTGATAAATATATTTTTTCCCTAGGAGATTTTAATTATAATAGTATTTGGCACTTACAGAACTACTTTACATCTTGAAAGCACTGTAAGAATGTGCACCTAATTAGTCTTCCCAATTTCTCCATAAGAAAAATCTACAAGGAATTAAGATTATCCATAACTATTACCCTCTTTACGTGTTAAATCCTGATGGCCTACTTGGCCCAAAGCATGAAGCAATATATATCTGCCTCAAGGACTTCACAATCTGAACTGTGAAGAACTTGTTGAAGAGCTGTTAAAGGTGCACATTATGCTCACAGCACCATTCAGGCCACTACCCCCCCACCTCCCCGCCCCCAAATTCAGATGAAATCAAAAACCAAAGTCAATTTTCTGATGGAAAAATCAAGTAATTTCCAAACTAAACAAAAAAATAAAGAAGTCCCCAAACCTGAAAGTTAGTAGTAGGAAGAAGAAAAGCAGGATCACTGGGTGCTTTATTTCACATAGATACATAATGACCTACAGCCTTACAGGAAACAGAGTAAATGGATAAATTCAATTTAAAAAAAGAGACAAAAAAATCAAATCCAACTAACAAAGCAGAAAAACATTATCCAAGGTCCTGAACAATCAGGCACTAAAATAACCAAGGGTCTCTGATTGCTTCATTTAGAAATTTGGTGAGTGCTTTTATTTTATTTTTCTAACAAATGCTGATGCAACATAGAGGGTTTTATTAATACTATCACAGGACCTTCTCCTGGGGTTGGATGAGAAACAAATACTGCACCTCTCAGCAATCTTTAATGCAGTTGCTGCATGTTCACTAAATTAGACACCATAGTTTCAGGAATCATTTAAAACCAGGTAAATAATTCTCAAACTTGCAGGCATCATGCGAGACATGTGTGTGTCAGAATTAAAATTCATACTCTGTGTTTTGTTTGCTAAACCTTATAAATTAAACAGATCTGTGCTGTTCACTTAAGCAGCATGAAGTGCCAGACCTCCTCTCAGTACGAGGATTATAACACCAGAGGAAAAAGAATGGGATATTCTTCCTGGAAAAGTCAATATTGCAGCCTCAGGTGGGGAACAGGGCTGGAGCAGGAATCTCATTTACAGGCAGATGAGATGCACATCAGGGTGGAATTCTCCCACTCTAGAAAGTCAATGAATGATCTCTTTGGAGCACATCCCTGCATCTGTTTAGCTGAACATTTCAGAACAGATTCCCAGAGCTCAGCATAAACAAAATTTCTAGGAGCTAAGTCCTAACAAAAGAAATCCAGATTTATTATCCTTTGCTACCTGCTCACTTCTGCTGATATTTGAATGCTAGTGATTTCAAGTGAAAGCTGACCTGAAGACCCAAAGTCATCTGAATGGCACCTAGCTGAGTATCCCACACCCTTACTGGGAGGATTTGTCAGTGACAGCAAGGTGGGATATTAATTTATGAATTGCAGCCTGTGCTGCTCTGTTACCTATCCCTACCACTGGGAAAAATGTATTCCAACGTATCACTTTAATATCTAGTGTGAACACAGCCTTGGGAGAGCAAGGAAGTAGAGAAAAGATTAAGTGCACTAAGGAGGCCAACCAGGACACACCAGAAGTGTGTATTTTGAGTCATCATCCCTGGAGGGATTTAAAGGTGTGCAGTCAGGGATGTGGTTTAGTGGTGGGCTTGGCAGCATTGGGTTAGCAGTTGGACTTGATCTTAAGGGTCTTTTCCAACCCAAATGATTCTGCAACTCAATGGTTCTGTATTTCTTGAAGATAAAAAAAACCCCGAGTCATCAGAAAAAACCTGCAAAATAATGGAAACTTCCAAATGAGATACCGTGGCCTCCTAGGGCACAGAGTCCTAAGGCACACTAGTTTTATCTGAAGGCAAATTTCCTAACAGCTATCATAATTCACCATCTCTTGCAAACACCTTTGTACATTTTTCTCCTACATTAAAAACATTGAGAGATGTAACTGACTGAAATAGCTTAAGCTAATATTTAAAAATTGATTATTAAATACTTCTTAATGAAATCACTGAGCTTTTAAATTAGTTCTGCTCTGCCTCTTCCAGAACACATACTGAAAATAAAACAGCACCATCTAAAACACCCAGTTAGCTTAAAACAGCAATTGTCACTCTCCTTCACATAACAGATTCACTTATGCAAAAACAACTGATGTGTTCTCAAAGTCAAACGGCACTTAAGAAAATAGCAGGACCACCCTTGTACACAGAAAGCAATTTGAGCTAAGCACAGGCAACTATTGCGAAAAAAATGGTAACTGTTTAATAAATATTCCCTTCAGATTATTGGTTTCCTACTTCTTTTCATTTTGTAACTTGAATACAGTGATTCAGTACTAAAAAAATTTAATTTAAACATTACTACTGGATTAATTCAAAAGAACCAAGCCTAGAATTACTTGTGAAGAGAGTTAATACAAAAGCTGAAGGTATACCAATCCTTTTGTTGTGTGTGAATCATCACACAAGCTGAACTAAATTGAAAATACTACTTCAAGTAGTTTGACTTTGATCTGTTAAACCAGCTAGGGCTCAGACGTGGAATTTCATTGAGAAAAAAAACTTCTGCACTTCTGCTTGCAACACCAAGTTCAATGTCCCTCTGGGATGTTGGGAGTTGATCCCATTACGTTCTTATGGAATCTGCAGAGAGGGTTTTGCAGGCACTGTTTTAATTACTGAGACTGGGAAGCCACAGCGAATTTCCTACGGAAGCTGACAAAGAGGAAAAATTCCCCTCTTCCCACAGCCCAGGAAAGGGAGTGTAGGAGACAACAAGGCCTCCTCTTCAAGGGAGAGATTCAGGAAGAAATTAAACCAGTGAATTGGCCCAGCTTCAGGTTTATCACTTGATCAGTGACCTTCCAAAGGACACAGCAGGGAGGGTGGGTTGGCAGTTCTCTTTCCTGCTCCTGCCATTCCCTGTCCCACGCTGCTTGGCTGCAATTCCATAATGCCAGTGCAACGTCTTGCCAACCATAAGGAACTTCAGTAGCTTAGCAGCTTTTATCAGGAGACAGATAACCTCCCTCTCTTAATCCACAGTGATGGTTAAATCAGATCTCAAGATCCAGTCCATAGGTACAACTCCATAGAAAGGGTACAATTAAAGAATCTTGTCTTCAGAAAAGGTTACTAAGCCCACCCCTCTATTGTAGACTGCAGAGAAAAGCCAGTGTTTTCCATCCCATGGAGCATATCAACCTTCCAGTTTCAGGTGCAAGGCTGCAGCAGAGGACTCTCACCCTCCTGATCTTATCAACCCCTTCTGCTCCCTACACCTTAACACAGCACTACATGGCAGGCATCTGGAATTCTTCCTTGTGTTTTTAATCCAGGCCAACACAACAGACCTCGATTTAGAAGCCTTCCTAAATCTCATAATATCCTGCCTGATAACTGAACAGGAAACCTCAGCCACCACAGACTAAGTCAGCACTGAAAACCAAAGTTTGGTACTACAGAACCAGTTTGGGCCAAAGACCTCTCTCTTCCACTTAGGAACTCTCCTCTCCAAGTGCACATTGCAGAGCAGTAACTGATGCTTTAAACTTGGACACTTTCTGCACTGCAGCTTCTAACATCACTAATCACTAAGAGGGAGGCCTTCTCCCTCTTGACATGGTGCAGGGAATGATAGAAGGGTGGAGAAGTTTGGGGTTTGAGAAGGGAGAAGGTGAAGGCAGCATCACCAAGCCCTTGGGGTGTTTGTGACCCTTGTAAGGCCATGTCACCTTTGAAACCAAGTCATGTGGGCCAGACAACCACTCCTCTTCAAAAGGATACATTTTCCTTGGGAGTTCCTCATGACAGGACTCAGGCAGGTCCACCCAGGTGTGGAAACCAGACCTTCTGCTGGCAGGGTGAACTCTGCCTCCAGCAGAAGTGTGTTGATTTACATCAGCTTCGAACCTGCAGAGTCAATTAAGGCTGTTTTTCCTCTTTGTTACAGAAAATAAAAAACAGAGAGAAAAAGAAGTTCAGATCCTGATTCTTAAAATTCAATATGCAATACTTGTACAGAGACTTGTACAGAGTCTTAAAATTCAATATGCAATACTTGTACAGAGACTCTGGTTTTTATTTTCCCAAACAATAACAGTTTAAAACATCCCAGCTATACCAAGCAGATACATCCGCACATACTGTTCATAAATTTCAGTTCTTCCTCAGTATCTTCTCTTGGTATTGCTTTTTTCTCCTAACTCATTAATTCAGATCCAAAATAACGTTGGAAACTCTTCTGAACATAGCAAGCACTCTTTGCTGCATCTGCAGAGCTCAAGATATTTTAAATAATAACACACACTTTTGTTAAACACAAAGAAATCCTCAATTCAGAAGATGAGGCATATCAATTGATTGAAGAGGCAGAGGAGTAAGCAAAGCCATCTGGGTCTAAAATGAATTTAATTTGATTTCTTTAGTCCAACCATTTCCTGCATATAGACTATGTAGACCACACAGAAATATTTAGACTTAAGGCTGGTGTGGACATATGGCTCTGGGAATCTAAAATGTAGGCTGGCACCTCAGCTTTATCCCAGTGAGGCAGTTCCATGCAGAAATTGTGTTTTCAAGGCAGTTCTGAGAAGGGAAGCAAAGGATACTTCCTTCGCTGCTATACTTGAAACCACTATCACATTCAAAGAAATAACAAAGGACATGGCATTCCCATTTCCTGTGCTGCAGCCTACCTCTCCTAAACATTTTCCAAGCATTAATACATGCCCTTGGGAGTGTGGATACAGGCATACAAAAATGGAACTCCTAAGACATTAAGAAATAAACTGAAAAATGCTCCCAGCTTTTATTTAGTGCATAAGACACATTACTTGAGGGTATATATATGGGAGACAGAGCTAAGAATATAGCTCATTCATTATTTAAATTGGGGAATGGACTCTGAGAGGTTTTATTAATGCTTAAAGAAGTGAAAAGCCAGAATCTTCTTATGCAGACTATATCTGTCTAAATCCTGTTTACAGCATAGACATTTGACAACACTTTTAAGTTCTAAATTATTTCCATAGCGTAGCAGTACTTTGGGTAATTTTTTTTCCCCTTATGTATTAAAAACAATCATGAAAATATCCTTCCAAGGTCACTTTACCCAATTCCTCATATAAGATAAAATGACAAGTCCATTAATCACCGTAACAGTGAAGTATTGTAAAGTATATCTTGAGTTCAGTACCACAACTTGAAGTGAATCATCTTCAATCAATTAATAGATTACCTTAATTCAACAAAATCCAATACCTGCATTTTCCTGATTAATAACTTCTATGTAACTATAATTATATATAGAAATTACAGATGGATTGTACATTTGTGGATAGAGAACATGAGGGTCTGTAAGACTGGCAGAAATCTCCTTTAAAGAGAGAACTGCCATAGCAGCCTGAGCTGTGCATATTATTAAAATTAGGGTTCCTGATTCACCTGGATTCATTGTGGCCTAAATGCTGTCAGAATAAAAGGTTTGGCATCAAGATTTCTAAAATACACACATGCTGGAGCATGTATTATCATGTCCTCACAGGTTTCTGTCTGGGATGGGGCATTCCAGTGCAAACATCCCTGCATCTCTGCTGACCTGACCAGCACTCCAATGGGATTAGTTTGGAGGCACCAATTTTAGCAGAAATCACTAAAATTCAACCCATTGGGCAGCTGCCTCCACCAGCTCAGGACAGATGATTGTCTTGGGTTGCAGTGCAAGCTGTACCCAGCAGTGTGTGTTCTATCACCATCTGTTGAAACTGGGGTGGTGGTGATGGTGTAATTGTCTGTCAATGGCCTACTGTCAATAAACCCACTGGGGCAGTTTTCTTATCTCTTCCACAACCCAGCCTCCCTCCAGGGAGAGATCTTCTGCTCATGGGCCAGTGAGTCTCACTGATAGAATTCCATCATCCCACTGGGAAATCCTCCAACCAGGGGGAGGAGCCAAGTATTCCTACCTGGATAAAATCTGTGATTTGGAACACCAAGGCAGCCTTTTCCACTGGATTCTCA
The DNA here is from genome assembly GCA_018697195.1 of Certhia americana. Taxonomy (NCBI): domain Eukaryota; kingdom Metazoa; phylum Chordata; class Aves; order Passeriformes; family Certhiidae; genus Certhia; species Certhia americana. Next base: position 34,725,949 of record CM031863.1, on the reverse strand, counting down.
GAGGAAGACCAGGCCCATCTCTCACCACTAGACCTTCAGAGTCCTACACTTTCTACAGGATCACTGCTTCAACAGAGCCACATCTGCCACTCCAGGAGGACTGCAGTCACCATGTAATGGGACTGCTGCAAACACCCTGACTCACAGGGGGTCAGGTTGTATTCTGATTGTCAGTGGGTTTGGGTTTTTTTGTATTACAGCATTTTAATTTTAATTCTCCTAATAAAGAACCATTATTCCTATCCCCATATCTTTGCCTGAAAGCCCCTGAATTTCAAAATTATAGTAATTTAGAGAGAAGGGGTTAACATTCTTCATTCCAAGAGAGGCTCCACCTTCCTTAGCACACACCTGTCATTCAATCCAAGACAATGATGGATTCTGCCTAACAAACTGAGCACTCACAAACATCCTGGGTGAGGAAGAGCTGGAATGAGTGCTGCCCTTTAGAGCCAGTTGTATGCCAAACCCTCCCAAGTACTAAGGATGAACCTGACTGCTGTCCAGGAAAGGAAAGAACGGCTGTAAATTCCCCAAGGAAATACTGATTAGCCCAGGCTGAAGATGGCATGATGAGAGCTGAAAGCATTCAAGTGTTTAGGGCAGGAGAGCCAGAAGCAAGGTGAACACATGAAAATAGAAACTCCAGGCAGCAGGAACAGAGAGGGAGCTGGCAGAGAGCAAGACGGGAGCACTCAGAGCTGCCCATGCCAGAGCATGGAGACATGCACAGATGAGCTTTTGTCCTGCAGCAACAGAGCCCTGACTCAAAGTGAGAGGACTTCCTTCTGTGAATTGTGATTAAATCCCACTACACTGAAATTCAGGCAAATTCAGCAGCACTCAGAGAATGACACACTAGACTGGAAATGATAGTTCTGCCTGACACTGAACCTTTCAGTGCTGGGCAGCAGCAGGAGCTGGGACACTGAGAAAACATAGCTATGATGGCAATGCTAAGTGTCAAGGCTGGGCCAGCTTTAAACTTGATTGTACAATCAGGGACTTTGCTTTGGCAATTTAGAGCCCAGAACAGCTACAGAGTAAAGGATTCACAGTAGGCTTCCCAAGAAAATGGGCACCAATCAAACACTTATCCCGATTTAAAGCTCACACTGCTGGTGTTCAAACCGCCCTCTTCCACGCAGGCTTCCTTCAGTGCACCCAATCCAGCAATCACTGGAGGCAAGGCACACATATTTCTAGCTCTCTCTGACTTGTAGCCATGCATTTAACTGGTGAAAGCATGATTATTTGAAACTACACCAAAACACACAGGAACTGCTACAGAGTGAACACACGGAGGGCTAAACAGACCTGGGGAAACTCCAGCCTGGGCACCTCAGGTATTTCACTGCAAAATACCTTCAGTGTTACTAAGACTCAGAACAGAAGCCAGCTCTAAGACAACATTAACATGGACAGGAGTTTGAATTTACTGGAAAAAAACTGAACTAGAGATTCAGACAACGAACTTCAGTGAAACTCTGAAGTTGACAAGAAGGACAAAACCAAGGTTATACAGTGTATTACAGAAGCTATTTTGTTCACTCTCACACATGCAAATATTTTTCTTGGGCTGATTTCCAAGTAAACTGATTTCCAGGTAAACACAGTCTACCAAAATAAACAGAATTTTTCTAACAGATTAAACTTTCAGATTTTCCACATTTTCCTACCCCAACAAAATTCACATTAACAAGGCAATGTACTATCAAAATAGCCATATCAATATTAATAACATGAAAATGAAATTTAATGTTCTGAACTCTAAGAATTATCTAATCAGTAAGTAAAATTCTATTATTCTGCTTTAATGAAGATATTATACCCTCATTTTCCTTGGATGCTCACAATCCTAATTATTGCATGTGTGGGTGAGCCCTAGAATCATTTTTAATAGACATTAGTATATGTATTGGTTCTCCACAGGTAATAGCATATTAATAAAAAAAGCCACCTCCCATCAGCAGAAAAACAAAAGTAGAGATGAAAGCTATTACAACAAAATAAAGCAACTCTGAAGACAGAATTTAACAGAACTTAAATCTAATTCTTTTTTCTAAGCCCCTTGGGAATATTGCCATAACAGACCTTTTCTAATTCAGCTACCAAGGTGGCTAAACTCCACTCTTGGCAAATGCTACTCGTATGACAGGCTCAAGACTTTTGAGCCACTTCTTATGCTTGGAGATACGTTGGGGGTTTTTTTTTATTTCTGAGGAGTTTTACATACATACAAATGGAGACAGCAGCAAGGCAGTTGGTAAAATAAGACATCAGTTTCTTTAACACCTGCAAAGCAACTCTGACAGGATCTTACAGGAACATTTTATGCCTTTAAGTCTTCTGTTGAAACAGTTGCCAAAAGGAGGAGGTGATTAAAGAGCCATTATTCACATTATTGCTGTTTAAAGGAAAGCCAGCAGGAATTACAGCACTAAACCTCTCAGCAGTGTATATATAATAAACTGCTATCATTATGTCCATAGGTTGTGGCAATAAGTCAATTGTGCATCAAGCAGTATACTGAATATACATTTACACACATATGGAAGCACAGGGATGTAAACAGTGTCAGCTAAAGTCTCCCAGCTCGGCCCCAGATGAGGAATTCTGCTGGCTTCAAAGGCACAGGAGCAGCAGGCACCTCGAAGCGCAACTGAAAGGGGATGCAAGGAAAAAAAAAACAAAACCAAAAACCCAAAGTGACTGCCAGGCTGTCTTTCCTTCCCATGTTCCCTCTGGTTTACAAAGGAACACTCCACACAGATATGAGAGGGGATGTTTTTTCAAAGGCTGTCAGGAATGTGGAGTGTAAGGTATGCAGAAAGGCTCACAGATCTGCTAGAATAAGCCATCAAAGGTTTGGGTCCCAGTGACATCTGCAGAGTTCTTCTACCCTGAGTTGTGTCAACTCACTCAGTGCTGAGCTGTGAATTCCAGTGCCTCACTGGGCTGGGTACTGCAGGTCTCTGGAAGCACAGCTTATTCCCAGGCTCTCTACAAAACCAGATTTAACACTTACCCATCACACTTTTAACATCCTTTAAAACTTCTTTAAGGAGCTCTGATATTTAACTCTCGGACTGCCAGTTTTAAAGTCATGAAGTACAGCTTACACCTAGTTTGTTCTCACATTAAAGCAAAACCAATCTGCGTTAAAGAACCTTAATTGTTAAAACGCAGAAAGACTTGAAGAATAAACAACATTGACTTTAAACATTGCAGTTGGACAACATCTATGGGACACAGGAACTCTGTAACACATTCTCTGTCTCCAGTCCCCAGGAGGCCACCCAAGCTGATCAAAGGGATGGTGCACCTCTCCTGTGAGGAGAGGCTGGGAGAGTTGGGACTGTTCATACTGGTACAGAAAAGGCTTTGGGATGAATTAATTGGGACCTCCCAATGCCCAAAAGGAGCCCAGAGGAAAAACGGAGAGAGCCTATTTGCAAAGGCCTGGAGTGACAGGACAAGGAGGGATAGAGGAAAGGAATTCTTCCCTGTGAGGGTGGGCAGGCCCTGGCACAGGTTGACCAGAGAAGCTGTGGCTGCCCAATCCCTGGAAGTGTCCAAGGCCAGATTAGACAGGGCTTGGAGCAGCCTGGGACAGTGGAAGGTGTCCCTGTGAGCTTTAAGGTCCCTTCTATCCCAAACCATTCCAGGATTCTATATCCTTGTAATTATATAAAAGGTAGATAACAAGACAAAACTTATTTTAAAAAGCCGGTAAGTCAAGCACAATATTTTATATGAACAGCAAATCTAGTTGAGAAACATACAGAGCAGAAATAAATCTCTAAGTCTCCTTGCTCCTCACTTTCCAAGTAGACTGTACCCCACATTTTTCACTATGCTTGTGAGTTAGAACTCTTTTAACATCAGCCCCCACTGAACTTCTCCAGTACCACATCACAAGAGCCTTGCAATTTTAGGGACTGTTTGTTAGATGCAGATTAGTTTACATGTGGGTAATTTATCATTTAATTACTCAGTAATAATTGGAAAAAGATCAAATGATTTCTCCTTTTATAGATCAGATAATTAATGGTTATTTCTATGGTAATTTGTCAAGGCACAGCTGGAAGAATTAGACAACTATTCAGCTAAAGTGCACATAATCATTTTAGCATTAACATAATCTGAGTGATACAAGTATTTCTGCAATTACACACAGCTCCAAGAGCTCTCACCCCTCATCTACAAGGACCTAAGTGAGTACACAGTTTTTAAGCTGTCCCAGTGGGCACCTGCAGAGAGGGGTGGGCTTAGCACTTTAGCAAAATAGAAAATAAGTAAAACTAATCCCTGTAACAATGACACATGATTGTTTTTGAAAACTGAAGCTGCAGTTCTGCATGAAGGGAAGAAGGTCAGACTGCAGAACTGGTAAGCTGTAGGGGCTCCAGTGCACCTCAGGCTCTAACGTGGGATCAGTAGATCCTGCCCAGTGGGAGGGTTTTTCTTATGCCACACATGTCTTGATAGGAAAACTTTCTGACTATTCATGTTTGTGACAAATATGTTTGGCAAAGAGATAAATTCTATGAGTTCCTCCCTTGGTTCATTTTATCTTCAATTTTAATTTTCTTTTTTTAACTGCACTGTCTACTTAGCAGAATAGATTTTAAAAGAGAGGTACATTTGTTTTCTCTTCTGTGCCAAATACAAATATATTCAGACAACAAGAAGTTACCTTCAGGTAAATAAATACCCCACACACAAATCATAAAAACTATAAACACAAATTGAATGCAAGGTTCTGACCTAGTCACATAAACCCAGTAAAGTCAGCTCAGCTCTGCCCAGGTCACAAACACACAGGTCAAAAAACATAAAAACCACACTGTCAAATCTACTGTCACACTTCTCCATACACCCATGCATACATAATATATGGCTTTCATAGTCTTAGGTTCAATTCATTTTGAAATTGCTTTCTAGGAAGCTGAAGACTATTATTATTATTCTTTCTCATGCAGCAAGATTCACAATATTCCAGTACGAACAGAGGAGAACACCTGCATGTTCAAATTCAGTTTTCCAGGAGTGAACTTACAGCACCAAACCTAGGACTTTGCACCTTGCAGAGAATTCAGTCAAGTCCTGCAAAAGGAAAGACTCTGGACTCTGAAGTTTGTCTGGAATGCAGGTGCATTCAAATTCCACCTAAATACATTATTTACAACTACTGTAAGCAGTGAGATGCAGAATTCACTAGGAATATCAACATCTGTGAACTGCACTTCAGTAATCAACTTCTACCTTTCTTTATTATCAGTCAGTTCTCTTTATTAAAAAGCATGCAATAGATACGACTGTGTGTAAACTAGACAATGTACAAGAAAAAGCTGAGTAAAACAATATGTTGCCTTTTCACTTTTACAGAGACAGACATAAATGGTTGCAATTTGATCTTCAAAATGAGCACCCTGTTTTGAAAAAGGGAAGAGTTATAATAATTAAATTTTTTCTGCATGGCAAGCAATTCATACTGGCACAATATTAGTACAAACCAGGCATCAATATCTTAAATCTATACATGCTCTTATACTGGGGTCCCTTTATAATACTAATAATTCAGAATACAGCAGGCCACTTACACTTTTAAAGTGTGCAACAAAAAGCTTGTCAAGCAAAAAATACCATGTTAAAAAACAAAGCCACTAACATTATGCAATTCCTCAGGCCCTTGACAAGGAAAGGCATTTTATCAAAACAGCAGAGATCACTACACTGCTCTTCCACACACATTTGCAGTAGAACTACACAGGAAGGACCTCCTGAGTGCTGAATGCCAGCTGCTGGATTTGTGGGAATGCAAGGGCCACTTGGACCACCAGATCTGTCAGGAACAGACACAGCCCTGAAGTCCCCATCCTGTTTTCATCTCACTGGCATTAGAGGCATTCAGCCCCATTCCCACAGACTCTTAGCTAAGTGAGTACAATTAAATACACATTGAAAGATTTTATGAAGCAACTGCAGGATGTGCTTGAATGCCACACTAAGTAAAATACTCAAACCAGCATCTGCTAGTCAGAGAAATTTCAAGGGAATTGGATGAGGGAAAAGAAATGCTGGGTCATTCACCTCATAAATGAAAAAGATCTCTGTAAGAATAATTTTTCCTTCTTTCCTGGAAGACCAGGTATAAATTCTCATTCAGAGTAAAGTGAATTAAGAGAAACAAGACTGAGGAACTGTGGTAGAGAATCACAGACCACTGGAGGCTGGACAGGAACTACTGGAGGTCACTGACCTCCCTTGCTCAAGCAGGGCCAGCTGCCCAGGACCATCTCCAGATGGCTTTTGAAAAATCCCTAAGGAGAGAGACTACAAAATCTCTGTGGGCAACCAAGCACTGGTCACATTCACAATTAAAAAAGATTTCCTTAAATGTTTATTCCTTGTCCTGGGTTAGCCTGCTGAACACCTCCAAAAAATAGGATCAATTGATGGTAAAGAAAGGGATAAACAAGTAGGACCTTCCTCTATCACCAGCAGAGCTACTAAACTGCCTCTTACTGTCTGTGAAAATAAAGTCTGGAAGTGGATCAGATGAGAAGGGAAAGTATCACTTATACAGCACTAAAATCTGTTAAAATGTATATAAAATACCAGTTAAATAAACCTGAGAAGTAGGAACCCAAATGGAACTGGGTAGAAAGGAAAAAAATGGTAAAATGCACAACACAATGGGTAGCTAAAGTCACAAAAGGAGACTGACTTTTTTTAGTTTGATAAATCTAATGAAGGAGATATGAATGCTTAGAGTGTCATGTGGATTAAATTACAAAAGCAAGACAACAACACTACAAAAGCAATCATGGCTATCTCTCATGATTACACCTGAAATCCAAAAGGCTAACAAATAATGTGTGTGAAAGTTTTTACAAATTAGACTTAAAATGGAAAAGCAAAGCCCTGTTTTTTGAAGGAAATTAATTACTCAGATGCAACAGAGAAGTACCAAACTCTGTGGGAGCTTGTGCCAATACAGAGCCCAACACAAACACCTCTCCTGCATTCCTGAACCTGGCAGCACATTCTGCTATAAAACAAGCGTAGGATAAAATTATAAACAGAACACAAGCTAACTCGCATATCTTTGCAAAAGACACTTTCCAGGGACTGCTGTAAACTTGCAGGATATATTATAAGAGTTCCTATCTATTGAAGCAACTGTTTGCTCTCTATAGACAAAGATCTGAATGATCTGTTCATGACCTCAACAGTTTGAGGAGGTTTTCCCCCACTCTGCTTTTTTTCTTTTGGTTTTGCTGCTTTCTCATCCTCTACTGTTCCTCACCATAAAACAGCATTTTTGAATGTGATTAACATTCCATGGTAAGGCTGAATTTCAGTCCTGAATGCCTGAAACCCCAAAGTGAAGTATTCAGTGAGACCCATTGCTTTTTCTCTCCTTGCTGAATAATGTGTTCTCTGTGTGCTCTGGGCAGGTGAGATCAGATCCCCTTCCACAGAACTCAGCATCCAATTACCAAAAAAGAACAAGGACTGGAGCCCAGGCTTCTCTCCAACACAGTAATCTCTCAAGATAACAGCAGTTGGAGGAAAAGCAACAAGGGAAAATGTGAGGCTCTGAAGCAGCTTCTTCTCACAAAGGAAAGAGCTGGAATTTCCTTGAGGTTGTGAACTTCACGGCTCAGTGTATCTTTTCTAAATGGGTGTATTCTGCAGTAGAACTGCAAACCTGATTGTCTTGGTCCCAACCCCCAACACTGATGTACTGTAAAGCATGCTAAGTTCTTTGGGGAACAGAGCTATACAAATATAAAACTTTTCTCCTAGCAAGGTAGTGGATATTGTTGGCATGTTTGGATGAAGCCATTTGATTTAGGAAATGGGAGTATGAGCATAGAATCGTGAAGGCTCACCAACATCATCTCCGAAAAAAGCTCAGCTGGTAGACATGGAAGTAACTCCATTGCATTCCTGAACATTTTCTAAATAAAGAAATTCACAACTGACATTGAATCCAAGTTCATTTTCTCTGTTGTCACTGAATATAAAGAAATTTATTCCTTTTGTAAGTCAAACCTCCAGCAATTGCTGAGCAATACTACAGAGCTTACTCTTACAAGTGTATACCTAAGTAATTCATCAGACAATATTTAAGCATTATATGACCCACAATTAATGAGATTATTTTTCTACTGAAAACCCCTCAAACTTTGTTTAGCTTGAAAATCCCCCTCCCTTTTTTTATAGAAGAAGGAGCCAACAAATGAAGAAATTTAGCACTCATTTGCAAACCTTTTGTGGTTCCTTTCATAGCACAAGGAGAGTGAATTCCCAGTGTTTAGATACCAACATCCCATTAATTTCGTGGAGGTCAGAGATTTTTACCAAACTTCCACAAATCCTCCAGACACTTTCTCAGCACAAGGCAGGCCCCCAAAAGAACTCTCTCATCAAGCACACCAGTTAGATAATGGACCTGCACAGGCTGGTCAGGCAGAACTGATGCATCTTGAGAGCCTTTTTTAATCCTAGCTCTACCAGAGTTAGACATTCAAGAGTTCAAATAGCTCCTGCCTGAGGCTGCAGTTTTTGCACGGCTGGCTTTCACCTCCTTGCCTCATACTTCAGATGAAATGTGAAGTCCTGACTCATGAGAACATCGAGAAAACTGACTCCAGCCTGCCTGAGAGAAGTTAGGTTCAACTCATCAGTATGTGGATTTGCCTGCTGAAACAGAACTGGAATACTTTCGGAAGGTAAAAGTGGATCTATCACAGAATTTATGGATGATGTGATAATCCAATCAGCACAAAATTCTTATCTCAGTCCTCCCAAAGCTAAAAATAATACTGATTACACATAATTCAAGTGAAATGTTTCTCAAACTGTGTAGCTTGACAGGAAATGAGCATTTCCCACTCAACAAGGAATGGCTGGATACCTCATTCCCAGTTAGAGGAAACATGCCTTCAACGAAATATTAAGCAGTTCTTTGGCTCCATTGAAGCTCCTAATTGATTTTTCTTGCTCTGTGAGAGCTGTAAAAGACGCTCTGTTCATCCATGCCTGAACTTGCTGAGAGTGCCACAAACAGAATAGTTCTTGCCTCGGCAGCGAGACCTCTGGAGTTCAGCAATCCTCAAAGCCTGCCTGAGTCATGAGGGACTAATTCTGTGGGGTTCAGCCTGAACTCAACCATGAACTGCAGAGTACCTCATTTTTCTGTATCTGAAGCAAAACTACCCCCTGGGAGCTCCACTTGTGTAGCCAGTTAGCTGACAAACTTCTTTTTCATTATAATAACCCATCATTATATGCAAGCTGGAATATTTCATACAGTACTTTGTATCCAAAATGCAGAACTAACCAGATGCCCCCTCACCCTGCCTAAGTTAAATAGCCATTTTTCTCCATACTAAATCATAACAAAAAACTCAAAGATTGCCAAAGGTTTGCCTTTCTCATGCTAAAAAAGGGAAAGAATCAGAGATTGAATACTAATAAAATATTTGTTCATTAAATTCCACTTGCAGGATAACTTCTGTTTAACTTCAAATAAAGTTGTCATTGCAGATACCTTAACAACTTCATCTGCAAAGTACTTACAATGCAAAAAAATAAAATTGCCTCCCTCATTTTCAGCTCTTCCAAAGGGAACTGCAATTTGGCTGTTTTAAGGTTAATCCTTCCCCTTAAAGTATTTTGTGACTCCTGTTTCCTGACACGGAAAGATTTCTTAGTTTTATTTCTACCCTAACTGTGAGAACTCCGGAAGATTACCAAGTTCTTTAAGCTCGTGCACTTTCTGGGTATTAATTAGGTTTCCCGCTTGGTTTGAGGATTTAAAACACGAGCATGTTCCACAGCAGAAACATTGTGTCAAATTAGTGTGTTTAAGACTTGCAGTCAGTATCAATTACAGGAAATGAGAATTAAGAACATCTTTATTAATATATTAATGCACTGTGATGCATTACTGTATTTTGATGGAAAACTATCAAAGGCCTGAACTGTCTCATGTAGCTTTCAAATACAGCCTCAAGCTCACTTTCAAATTTGAAAAAAGATCTTGTAGAAGGCTTCCTGCACTGATAAATAGTAATTTTTTTATTTTTATGGTCAAGTTCAGGGGGATCTGTTGTTCCCAAAATGACTGAATTACTGACAGTAATTACTGAGGTTGGAAGGGGAGCCCAGAGACCATGCAGCCCAAGCCTCTGCTCACAGCAGGGTCATCCAGAAAGGATGCTCAGGACACTTTCAGTCACACATTGAGTATCTCCTAAGTCCATGGGGGTTCTGCAGCCTCTCTGGGCCACCATCTCCACATCAAAAGACTTTTTCTGATGTTTCAACTGATTGCCTTGTATTTCCATTTACAGCCAGATTCCCAAGTCATTCAGTTCAGCTGCCTTTTTTTAGCAGTTTCTGCCACAACTCCTTTCATAACCTACTGCTGATTTGCAAAGCAATAAGGTAAGTCTGGTCAAAGTTTCTTCTGCAGTGCTTGTGAAACTAGAGTATTTTGGGCTCGTATTGATAAATCTTAGATATGTGCTCAGCCTCGGAATAACGGTATTTATCATCAGTTATAGCCTAGAAACTTCCACAACTTGGTAACAGCAGTTAATTAACAGAAATATTTCACACAGTAACCCTGAGCAGTGTCAGAGCCCATATTTCAACACAGCCATGAACCAAATTGAAAGGTTTTAAATGCCTGCTGACCCTCAGAGCTGCCATTTTCCCCTCCTCCATGTAAAAAAAGCCTAATGATAGAAGTATCTTTCTTTTGCACCTTCACAATTAAGCAAATAATACATGAACTTACACAAATAAAACCAGTATTCATTCCTATTAATTCAATCTCTAGCTAAACCCCAGTCAGTTAAAATGGCTCTTCAAAGGAATTTCTGCCCTTCCTCCAGATCTGCAGGTTGGAAACCAATCCAAATATTTAAAAAATCCTATTTTTCAATCATCTTTAAAAAATAAAGAATCTGGAGATTTTGCTGTACTTATTGCCACCATCTGGACCCAAGTGAAGTCCTTCTTCAGCTTCTGAACTGCAAAGCATTCAATGAAATCTCTTGGCTCACTATTAAATGCTCTTACAAGTTTCCCTTGGGGACATCAAGTTCTGCAGTTCACATAGAATATTTGATAGTCTCTACAAAGCATGAGGAATTGGACAAGTAGCTCTAATTTTCATAAAAATCTAGATAACTTAGTCAAAACAGCTCCGATGCAGTAACTAATAAAGAAGTTGAAAGCCTAATTTGTAATATGCTTTCACTGCATATTAAAAAAGCCAGTCTGTCAAACAAAACACTTTTTCTTATAAATCATACTTTCAAACATTCAGAATGTTTTATATAGCAGTATAAACATCTCATGGTAATATTGCCTTCCTGTAGAAAGCTGAGTATTTCATCAATAAAAATCACAGAACTTTATCTCAAATTCCATTACACTTAAACGTCTCAGCATATTGAATTTGTCTACAGAAATATTCCTCCAATCTTCACTCCTTGCATTCAACTAGAAGCACTGTCCTTCAAGTGCTGACTTTCCTGCAATAAAAAGAGATTTTATTTCTCCTTTACTTTGTTTCCTTGCAGTACATCAGGGCAGGAGACAATAGGTATGCTGCTATAATTTGATTTTTTGTTGATTCACAGCATACTTTGGTCAGATGTTGAAAGCTCAAAAGTAAGGACACATTAGAAAAGTTGACAATCCTATTTTTAAACCTCTCATGCGAGCGATGTACTTCTCCCTAGACATACTGCAGTCTGCATTAAAAATAAACGTATTTGGACTACAAAGACAACAATCCTGGCTTGGTAGAAAACTCCTTGGTATGAATTTTTCTTTCCTGACAGGTAAATGCCTTCAAACTTTCATTAGCAAATGAAGCAAGAGTGCTGCAAAGTCTCCTATTTGTGCAGAGAACAGTTCAGCCTCTCTGCTCTCTTTTCTCACCTGTTCTGTAAAGAGATCTATATTATATCTCAATAATAAACAGAATTTGTAATTCTGTCTGGAGAGAACTGCTTTTATTACACAGCCAATTAAAGCAAATGCATTGCATTCCAGCTGCAATTAATTTGGGCAAGTATCATCGTCATAATATTATTTCACAAACTAAAAAAGAAAAGAAATCTGAGTACCACAAAAGCCCCAAGCCAAAACACCTAAACCCCAACCATCATCCAGCACCCCTGACAGAGAAAAAGATGACAGCCAGAGAGAAGGTAGGATGGTTCATTTTATCTGCAAGCAGGTAAATTAAACAGCTTAAAAATCAAAATTATTTTTATGCAACTCTTTTGCAAAGCTTCATGTGGCTACACACCAACACTCATCAGCTGCTCTGAGGCACAGATTATTCCATACTGCACCCTTACCAGTATTTGGATCATAATATGCAGTTTAATTACAAAGATTATTCAGAACCCAATAGAACTCAATCCTACCAGCCACAGATGTACAAACCATACTTGGACTTCAAGAAAAAGACAAACCAATGTTTCTCATAACAACATATTAGTGGCTTGTGGTTCTTTTTAAAAAAGCATTAATTTGGAATTAAATACAGAGTTAAGCATGAACCTTCCCACTTCAAGGCAGTGATTACAAGATTTAGATTAAAATAATATTTTTAAACACTATGCCTCAATTAATGAAGCAGAAACCTTAGACCTTCATGCAGAACAGAAAAAAAACCAACTATCTTTTTCAGGAACCACTGAATCCCATGTCTCTCAGAGAAGCTTCTCCAAATTCTAAAAGGAAAAGCAGTCATGTTTCTGAGATCCTGATATGAGTTGTAGCAAATACTTTGCATTAAAGCAAAGCAGTCCTAGCACTTTCTTAACTCTTACCTCCTAATTCTCAACAAACGTGCTGCTGTAAAACTACAAATGAAGAAAGGTAAAATATTAAGACAGGATGGAAAGGAAGGAGTTTCCTGTTCTGCATTCTTTCCTACCCAGCAGATGTTAGGAATTTCATGAAGGAGAAGAGCAAATGAAGCAAGTAATGCAATAGAAAGTGCAAAGTCCTGTGGCAATTCACAGAAAATTCTTCTGGTTCCGCAGTCCAGAAGTTATTTTATTGACTCCTTCAGCATTCTGTGTTAAATGTAAAGGAAATCTCAAATCACTGAGACCACTCAGACTCTAAAAAAAGCACAACAAAACAACTGAGGAGTGAGCAGGGCAGCTGCCGGCAACCTTGTACATACAATAGATGAACACAGCCAACAATGACAATTTCTCCTTGCCTGGAGGTTTTCCAGCCTAACACCTCACTTATTTTCTAAGTTGTACTGGGAAATGAGACCCCTCTGTGACAATTATTCCCTGCAGAGAGTTATTGAAACAGAACAGTGAGAGGCTCAGTTACAAAGCAACAACAGTTATATTTATATCGCACACATTGATTACTTTGCAAACCGATGAACTTCGACTGCTGAGAAGCACCACCATTGAAGCCATACAGAGTAATACAACAAAGTCTAAAATACTCTATAGTCTTCATTCTTACCACGCAGAAGGACAAAGAGCAGATAAAAAATTAAAAGCAGGAAGTGATCCTATTTTTAAATTGCTGACACAAACACTAATATCAGACATCCTAGCAACATTCCAGCTGGCCAAGATACTCAGAGGATATACAGGTGAGGAAATAATACCCAATTACTTAAATAACCTCCAAATTTGAGGGGGTGAGAGCATTTAATCAGGTGAACCACATGTAGCATTATAAACCATCGATAAAAATGAGCCTCAGTGGTCAGAGGTACTTAATGAAAACATCTCTTCCCTGACATGCCCTAAGTGGATCACAGGAAAGTCAACAACAGCTGTCTGCACACAGCCTGGAAAAAAAGCCAGAGGATGAAACAGCTTCCCAATGATTCTGAGAAAGTCAGCTCACTTCTGAAGGCACAGCTATAGAACTGTACTTGAAAGAATATTGTTCTCATCACTGAGCCTTTTGGGCTGGGTTTGTTTCCCTCTTTGCTTTCGGTATGCTTTTCATCCCCAAAGGAACATTTTGTAGCAGGTGAAATTGGCATTAAAGTTTACGATCTCAAGTAGACAGAGAACTAGACTGAAAAAGGGTGAAAGATTTTCTTTATGCCACCATTTTAAAGAGATCCTACTCCTGCTGTAAACACTCTGGCATTTTCTTTCTTATTTAAAGAAATAACCACTGCTAATTTAGTACTTCTTCATTTTAGAACCAGCCAATTAAAATAATACAAGTTTATTACTTTAAGTTTACATTACAGTGAGCAGCTGTATGCACTTGAAGTTCTCAAAAACACTCCACACAGGTATTAATAGCAGAAGTTTCCATTAGGTTAATCTCAGACCCCCAGTCACACAGAGAATTACTAAATGCACTAGGAAATTCCTAACCACTTATATTCTGCAGACATAAATAGCATATAATAAGTGACATTTTATCTTGAACCACCTTAACACAGGACTCTCAGCAGAAAGTTCACTTCAGTCAAAAGCACTGACTGAGATATAAATTCTGAAATACCAAGTACAGGAATTTTGTATTTTAAATCCCATTCAAGCCAGGTAGAATGATTGGAATATTTGCTGCAGAACAGTTACAGCACTATGGCTACTCCACTTGGCTCAACATGTTCCAAGAATGAAGGGACCCCACCCCTTTGATACTGCACAGTATCATTTAAGTGCTCAACTCTAAATATGCAGCAGTAGGAGTATCTGCAAGTTAAAAGTGACCAAAGAATTATCTACAGTGATCAAGTTTTGGACAAGGGGTTGGCAAAAATATTGGATTAACAGAGTATATTATTCAAATTTAAAACAAAACAAAACAAAAAAAACCCCAAACTACCAAATTAATTAAGGTTGTTAAAAATAAGTGACTAAACACTATATATACATATATGTATTATGTAATGCATCTAACAAAGATATTCAAAGTTTGAGAAAAGAAAAAGCCTTTTGGTAATGTTTTGGGGTCTAGGACAACAAAAATACTTTTCTGGGAAGGGTTGGTGGACACAGTAAAACAAAATCAGTTTTATTCCCAATGCATATATAAACTTTAAAATGGATCCTTTTTAATTGGGAAATTTTTTCTCTTAAAAAAAAAAATCTGGAAACTCATTTTGAATATCTATGCAAGAAATCATGACAAGGTCACCAGATGGCTGCAAAAACATACACATATACATTATGACGGATTTCTATATCTGTGTCCAAACTAAACAATCACTTTGTATCCTGAAAACAAAACATTGGCACCTTATCTTGTTAAATGCAAAAAAGCTGTTGCATTCACTAGATTTCTTTCAGCAAAGTCTGTCACATTTCATTAAACAATATCATACCGTGATAAGCTTAGTAATAAAAAAGCAATAAAACTTCATAGCTTAATTTCTTCTGGGGAAGAACACTCCTGATTTATGTCGCCTTCCCTACAAAAAGTGCCACCTAATGGAGCAAACAATTGATGTACATCAAGATGGCCAAATTGTCTGGTTTTAAGAAGAGCTTGTTTGTTTAAGGCTGTATCTTAAAATCATCAGCTTGCTTAAGACCAAGAGTTCCAGAAGGTTGAAAAGCAATTTTTTAATTTTTTTTTGGTGTGTGCAAATAAACTCTATCATGCATCTTAAACATAAACCTTGTTGTGAGATTTTGTTAGTGGCTCAAGCTTTTTTTTTTAATAACGGTCCATTAAACAACTTAATAGACATTGAAAAGTTGAATCCACAAATATGTTCTTACCCTTTCCATACAGCCAAAATCTAATGCACGAGGTCCACAACAAACCCTACTGACTAGCAATGCCTCAATTATTTCTTTCGTAACTCTCTGCATAACAACTAGCATTTTATTACCATTTTTGAAGAACGGAAATACTGGATTTCTCAACTATAATCCCAATTATGAAGCTAAATCTGACACAATCTTCCATAGAAAATCCTTTTTAAAAGGTCAAAGATTTAAAATCCACCCAATTAAACAGGCTGAGTAATTTTGGGATGAAAATCTGCCACCAGTTTCCCTTTTCTTTGTTATTACAAGCATTTCTGGCTTTGTTGGAAAAAACTCAGTAAAACGGGAAAACCCAGCACAAAAGAAAACAGATAAATTAATCCCTTTTGTCCTTGACAAAGAATTAAGTAGTGTCTTGGGTGGGAAGGAACCTTAAAACCCATCTCATGCCACCCCCTGCCATGGGCAGGGACACCTCCCACTATCCCAGGTTGTTCCAAGCCCTGTCCAGCCTGGCCTTGGATAATTCCAGGCATCCTGGGGCAGCCACAGCTTCTCTGGGCACCCTGTGCCAGGGCCTCAACATCCTCACGGGGAAGGATCTCTTTCCAATATCCAATTTTCCACTAATACCTAATCCTTCTAATATCTAATCTTGTCCCCTTATCATATCCAGTCCCATCAGGATTTGTGGGACACAGCAGGGCTGCTAGAAAGCAGACTGTGGAATTCTGGAACCTGACAGCCTGTGGGCTCAGGAGAGGGATCTTTTGGTGTATTGTTCTTGGAGACAATCAATTTTGCTGAACAAAATTTCAGTCTGCCTTTCAAACCCAGCTGGAAAGTGCCAAATTCAGTGGCTGTGGGAAAAGGAGAACAGACAGTATAGATGAGGCACAACATCCCCTAAGCCTTGCTCCCAAAGGCTGCAGATTTGCCATCTTATATGTGGTTTTTCTTAATGATCTGGAAAAGAAGGAAACTGCTGGGATTGCATATTTACACTGAAGGTTTGATTCTACTTGAAGTGGAAAACAATACTGTGCAACCTTAGAAAAGAAAGGTCTGCTGCAATTCCAAAAATAAATGTAGCCTAATGTAGCACTTAGTGTTCTCTCCCCAGGTATTTCAAAAAGCCTACACCCCAATCAAGCCCTTTTGCTTTAAACTGTGATGAAAATATTACTGAAGATTTCACCAAAAAAAAAAAAAAAAAAAAAGGGGAAAGCATTAAAAGCATCAAAAACTTGCCTTTAAGTAACTTGCATGTATTTCAGTCATTATTGCTGTTATGATCTCAGCATCTCATCTTTCTGGATAGTTCTTTGAGCACATTAAGCACCTGATTACAGGAGATACAGATGCTCTCTATTTCAAATGCCTTTCAGGAAAGGCCAGGAACAACATTTAGATATCTTTCTGAAAGAGAGAGTTTGGTTTTTGTTTTTTTTTCTTCTTTTGCAATATCCCCCCTCAATTTGAGAAGAGCAAAATGCTAACAAAAGGTACTGGAGAAAGAAAGAACTGCACCCATGTGATAAACCTCCTTTATTCTTAACAGATCTGGTATTTCACTCTGTATTGATTTTAATGAAATTCTCAGTCTTTAAGGTGTCAGAAACAGTAATGTGAAACACTGATGAGTTCAGATTATAGATTATCAACACAAGTGCAGTGCTCATCTTCCTTGAATGTTTCTTAATGTGTGTAGGAAAATTCTAGCAGTATTTCACTTGTTTATTACACAGAGGTTGTATAAAGATGTAGTTAAAACATACATAGCTACAAAGTACATTGCTAAAATAAAGTGTTTAATCAGAAGTGAAACATAGCAGTTCCTTCTACTTTTTTTTCAAGCTCTCTCACAAAAACAAATAGCCAATCATTTTTAGTGAAAAGCTCTGAATTCAGATAGTTGATGCATCACCCAGAATCACTGATACGAGATTTTAAAAAATCAGAAAATACATCCATAAATGCCATAGATCAACAGCTACAATTGCAGCGACTACTTTTAGCAACTCACTGCACCTCTGGACCAGTGACTAAACTCTACATAATTTGGAAATGTGTCATGCAGGAACATTGAGAACTAAATCTGTTTGGCCACACACGTAATATGCAGACACTTCTGCTTAAAAGGGTGTTCTGGTATCACTACAAGTACAGATTAATACCCTCTACACTTGTCCTGCAGGTCTAAGGTCCTGCTGCCTGGATACTACATTTCACAGGGGAATTTTGGAAATACATACCTCAGGCACAGTGATTGCCAGAGAATGAAAGCATGGCTACAGCAATACTTTTTAACTTCCATTTTCTAACATCTTGTCATTGTGTGGTGAATGAAGTAGAATGAGATTCATATTCCACACAGCAAAGAAAAGAAAAACTGAACTCAAAAGAACTCTGAATTGAAATTACTGAAGTGGCAAAATTGAGCATCCAAAACTAATTGTGCCCACATTTAAAACCTGAAACTTTAAAGTTTCATGCATATAACAACAGTTTTCAATAACAAAACCACTTGGTTCTTCCAGGTGGACTTTGCCCAATCATCAAGTGATTAATCAGCATTTAATTTGCACACTGAAAGTAATGCAAGTTATTTATATTATTATTATTATTTAGCCATATTAATAAACTCCAGTGGCACTCCACAGTGAAGACAAAATTAATGTTTTCAGTCATGGGGTTTTTGGGGTGTTCTAACAGCACTTTTACTGACAGCACTTAAGTCTTTCAAAACCAGTAAGTAATTCTGTTGGGCCCAAAATTTCACAAGCAAAACAGTGAACATTTTAAAACAGTCACAAGAAGAGTCAAAAGTGTCTACGTGAGAAGCTGTAGGACCCAACGTGCCCAGACCCTTCCCATCACAGATACTCACACCCAGCTCCAGGTTCACCTGCTCCCACCGAGGGCTCACCCTAGAACTGGGCATCTCGTAAACCCAAAGTCTGCATTTTGGAGCAAGGGAAATTGTCTGCAGTGCACCACAATTGCCACAAGCAAATTCTTGCAGAAATGACACACGTGGACCATCTCTGCTCCCGTTTCCAAAACACCTCACAGAGGAATCACAAATATTTTCACTTCTGTGCATTTTTGCGATGCTTCTGTAAGCAAGTATCAAAGGAAAACTTTGACTGAGGTGTTCTTAATAATTTTAAGAACATTATTATCATTATGGTTTTATTTTAAAATATTATTTCACTGTTTTTCTCAGGAGCAAACTTTTGGGGTTTATTTGGGGTTTTTTTCAGGGTTAGGATTAAGGGTGCAAGAGACAGAATTCTTGTTTGGACTTGAATGTTTATTATTTCTTATTTACTTTATAACTTCACTGACCATCAGTGCTTTCATATGCTAAGTTAACAGAGTAGAAGTAGAGTTTAAAGTTATGTATGTAAGGTTTTTTTTAAGTTTAAATAACTTAAATATGAGATTTTTTTTTAACTCAATAACTAACTACTTATGTTTCCTACTGTGGATTTTTAAAACTAATTATACAAAAAAGAAGAAGAGGAGGAGGAAGAGGAAGAAGAACAAGAACAAAGAGAAGAAGAACAAGAAGAACAAGAAGAAGAACAAGAAGCTGAAGAAGTTGAAGAAGAAGAACAACAAGAGGAACAAGGAGAACAAGGGGAACAAGATTACATCCTAGAACTTTCATCTTGTTACATATATATTATTATATCTAAAAACCCTAAATTCTAAGGTTTTTACTCAGTGAGATAACATACTTCTATTCAAGTACATACTTATGATTTCAGTGCTATTGCTCAATTTTGGAAGCCTTTTTTATGGCTTCAGGTTAAATGCAATGTATCTTTGAGGGTTATTCCTTGTCAGTACAGAAAGCCTAAAATCCTGTGTATCCAGGGTTCCAACACTAGTTAAGAAGGATAAATGTCCATACTGCAAAGTGTAACGTTTGTGTGTCATTTGCCTATTCAGAGGAAAAAGAGGGATTTTCCAATATTCTGGATAGTACAAACTAGCAGAACTCACTATATACGTCTTAACTTTAGCAAAACAGAGAGTATAGGTCTTTGGTTTCACAAAACTTGGTCACTGTCATGTTACTTTTCAAAGCAAATTTGTGCTTACCATAGGCAAGATACCATATGAAAAAACCAAACTGATGTCAAGCCAAAGGCACATCTACCCCTGTGTTCCTCTGCAGCTGAGACATCCTTCCCTTTGTGCAACCCTGAAGATAAATAATGTTAAAATAATTAAAAATAAAACCCCTTTTCAAGAGGGACATCAGCTTCACCAGTTCTTGCAGATTTTCTCTCTACTGCACACCTGGGCTGGGTCAAACACAGCCACTTGTTTGATGTTCCTCCCACTGATAATTAATCTAAGACAGGCAGCAGTGAAGTCAACATCTCACAGTCCCTATTGCTCCCCATCCTAGTCAGTGCAATTCCCCCTGACAAACTATTAATAACATTAATTTCATTACTACAAAGCATCTGAATACTATTAAATGAAAAAGGAAAAAAAATGTCAGTTTTACTGTGCCCTTTCGGAAAGTGCTATTTAACAGTGATGATTTGCACATTTTGAACTGAGAATTATCTCTTCTTGGGGATAATAGAGTGACAGCTCCCACAGCTCCACACTAATAAGGATCTGGGGGGGGGGCTTTTATTCTACCAATTCCACATACTCGAACCAAGTAAATTATGGGGCAAAGAAAAGCTCCTGAAGACAAAAGTTATAAGCAGTGGAAGCATAATGGCAGTGAGGAAGGAGTAGCCCCAAATTCAGGTTCCTTGCTCCAAAGCAAGCAGGAATTCTGGCCAGGCACTGCAGAACTACCAAATGATGAAAAGGAAACTTGACCACTTCCTTAACTGCACAGAACATCTGCCCAGGAGGCAAGCAAAAATCAAGCTTTGTGATTCCTGGGTGCTCTGTATCCTGTACACTCAGGAATACCTTGAGATCATCCTAATTAATGCCAGATTGGACAGGGCTTGGAGCAACACATGATAGTGGGAGGTGTCCCTGCCCATGGCAGGGGCTGGAGCTGGATGGGCTTTAAGGTCCCTTCCAACATGAACCACTCTCTGATTCTGGGATTTTAGTTCATGGTTCCCTTGATACTCATTCCACTGCTTTACCTCAAAATAATTTGTTTCCATCAGTGTGTTGGTCTCCATCACTGTAGAAAACATTAATTTTCAACAAACACATCATTACAATTACTCAGACCACTGGGACCTGCCTCCCCTTGGTGCCTGTGACTGCTGCTGAGAAAATGCACCAAACAAGCTCACACTTAGTAGATTAAGCCCTCTTTAAAAAGTCTACTTTCAAGAACCTTCTGTCCCTTTGAAGAGCTGAAATTGCTCACTACCACCACCACCATCCAAGGTGTGTTACCTGCCCCACACACGAAGAACACACAAAATGCTGAACATCAGAGAACAGAACTACAGCCACCACACTGGAGCCAGCAGCAAAGCAATCGCTCCCTTGCAGGTTATAACTAAACACTGCTATTAAACAGCTGTCATTTAAATTCATCAGAACACTGTGAGCCAAAAGAAAAATGAGGAAACAATGAAAATAATTTCCAATCACTTCCTAATCTGGCAGTGAAGAGCAAACCGATGCATCTTTGTGGAGACTGACACCTGATGATCATTTGCTTCCAGGCAATTACTATTTAATGAAGCACAAAGCCACAATGATGGAACACACCCGGGTGATTGCAAAGTACGTTTTCAATATCATTATTGAATAATTAACGCTAAGATGACTTACAGAACAATTTCAGCCTGGGGAAACAAAGGTAACCAAGACTTTCAATAACATAATGCCTGCTTGGGGCATAATAATGATGGATTGGTTTTGCTCCAGTGATCAGCATTTAACCAGCACTCCTCATCCCCCAGTAACTCTCAAACACACTTCCCTGGGAAGTTTCCCTGATTGCCAAGAGATGCACTGACATGCATGCTGACATTATTCATCACTTCACAGTTAGGAGATTAAAATTATACTAACACCCTAATTAACAGGATGGCACTCAAAGTCCTGTTGTAGATGGAAATTTTACGGAGTCACTAATCCAAGAAAAGAATACAATGCTTGCTTAAACTTTTTGCCAAATATTAAATGTGATCTCAATTTTCCCTTTCATTTCTAGCTCTTTTAGGTTGCCAAGATATTTATCTTTACAGCAAGATAAAACCCCAAACCAGCAGCCCCCATTAAGTGACATCCTTGGTCCTCCAGAACTACCTTTTCATTCCATTAGCCAAACTTCTGACAGCATCCATGCACAGAGTTTGAAAAGTTAGCCCAAAAAGTGAATAAAATGTCAGGTTTGATATATTTTAAAAAATAAACCTGCATTTCTTTTTAAGTCAATTGACAGTACACAGACTTGCCTGTCTATCTGTCTTTGTCTAACTTTTTACAGCTGGATAAACCCAATTGCTATTAAAGTTGACAAAAGACAATGATATTATTAATGAAAGCAGCTACATGATGTTAGACTTTTCATTACAGGCTCCTAGTGAACTTCAATTAATTGCATGGCTGCTATGCCTAAAAAGGCTGCTGAGGGAAAGGAGGCTTGGGGGGGCGGGAGGAAGGAGGTATTTTTAACTTCTCACTCTGAGGTGCTCAATTCATCATTTTCCTCCTCAATTCTGAATAAAATATTGCTTCAGAAAAGTCCTCTTTCGATTAGCCACATGGGTTTTTTTCCTCTAAGCACAATCTATATCAAACTACACATCTGTATTTTCCTTTGTAGACAGCTTCTGATGCAACACAGCTTTATATCCTGTCTCTACTGTGTGGTGTTTGGCTAATAGATTTCACTTTAGCTTAACAAAATACAGAAACAGCCATGCCATCACAGCCCCCACTTAGGACCCTTTGTCCTGCCCTGCTGTCCCCACTCTCCCTCCTCCACCCAAAGGAATCCTGTGCAGCTGAGGGAAATGTCTCCAAGGACTCCCAAGGATTCTACTCCCTCCCTGGCTTTCTGATCCCTTTTGCTTGATCTGAAACTACAGATACCTTGTTAGCAGAAGAGATGCAAAAGAGAGCTGTGCTTGACTGAGCTGTTCATAAACTATTAATAATTCACACTCTAAGTCCTCTCTCACCCAGGGAGGCAGCAGGGATATCTCCCTATGAATGCTTTCCAAACACTGAGCTTTGTGCTTCCTATGAACCCCCTACTTGCAGGCATGGAAACTGTAATTAATTGCTGCACTTCATTAGAGACTCTTCATTACTGTCACACCCAAACCCAACTACCCTTTGAAACAGCTGCCCTTCTGTCCCAGCTTTGAGACTCAGCACCAGACCCCCAGGACAAACCCCAGCTCTGCCCAGCACAGGGGGATGTGCCTTTACAAGCAGTTCAGTTCCTGACATACACAAGCTTGCTCTCCAGCAGCACAAAATTTAAGTAAACACTGAAGAAACTCAAGTAGTGTTTTGGGTCATCCGTTCTAAAAAGTGTTTCAGTTATTCTACCCTATTGCTAATAACATTAAGTCCAATTGTCTCTTAATTACAGTAAAGCAGGGAAGTTTTAGTCACTTCCAAAAGCACTATTTCCTCCTTCGCTTCCCCTCATGCTAATTCAGAAAACTTGGTTGAATTTTGCTTTTTCTGCCACTATGTTCTCACCCCCCATGATCCTGCCATGACCCCACACCATCTTCTCTGCTACACTATAAGATGATTTTTACATTGGTATTATATTTTATTGAGTGTTTCAGGCCCTGGCCAATTTATTGACAGAAATATTGGTTCTGTCCCAAACGAGCAAGTCATTAACTCTGGCTTTCTTTTTCTATCCCTTTTAATATTCATTCATATTCAATCACTGGGAGAAGGGCATTTTCTCTTTCACAATATTTTCACAATGGTCCTGCTGAAAGGAGTATGAAAAGGTGTTACAACCATCTTCAAATGCAAAAATCTGCTGTCTCTTGGGCTTCCTGCTTAACTTGTTTACGCTCTCTCCTCTGCAGCCTTCATTTTAATTGATTTCTCTATTTTCAGGAACAGGTAAGAAGCAGCAGTTCAGAATTCTGTACAAGTCTTTTGCCACCATACACATTTATGAAGCTGTATTAATTTCTGTGCCTGGGCTATACGTCTCTGATTAGCTTTAGCTATTCTTGCAAAAAAGCCCCAAAACATCAACCAAACATTTCAGTGGATAATCCTCTAACTGGCAACTCAAACTGCAAGTCAGCAACAGTTGGTCCTGCACTGAAAACAAGAGACTTCAGACTGAAGTCTTCAGGAGTTCATAAGAAAATATTTTTAAAAATGCCTTAGAAATGCATTGATATATTTAAACTGTGGATGAAGTCTAGAAAAAGAAAGGTCTCTCTGCATGTTTGACAATCAACAGCTTTCAAGTTTTCATTTATCTCTTTCTATATTTCATTTATCTGCTTTCAGACACTCACAGAAGCATTCCACCACACAGTGACATGAGCAGCTCTTTTTTTCTTAAATACAGTGCTTTCCTAATTTCCTCCTGACTCTCGCATTTATGCCAGAAATGCTGCAAATACTGCTCCAGTCATACAGAAAGCACAAAACCCAAGGCACCTAACAAGGACAGCTCTCTCCTCTTATTGACTTTATTTTTCACTGCAAACCCAGCTGGAAATAGCAAAGTTATTGACATGTTCCAGGAGGAGCTTCTGCACATATTCCCCCAACAGTTCCCAGCATCAGAATTCCCAGAATTTCCACTTTTTCTTGTATTTTCATTAAAAAATCACTAGAAAATTGCAGTGTTGTCACAGCAAGCAGGTAATGTTTAGCAAAAAATGCTGAGATAAAAAACATTTGGTTTCATGTTTTTAACTAGTATTTTGAACTTTTGGTTCCACGACAGTTTCCTCATTTAATTTTGCAATATTGGGACTTCACAGAGAATGAGAGCTCTAATTTTGGGCAGTTTGAACCAAAACACTTCATCCTGAGTATCTTAAAGTTGAAAACATCAAAACTGGAAATAGAACAAGCAATTGATTTGACTGACTAAATTGATTTCAATACTGACTCACATAAAATATGAAATACTCCCATATTTGCACTTCCTATCACAAACCTATTTCCAGTCCATACTACAGAACACCCAACAAGGTGCTTCACCATAGCTAGAGCAGGCATCAGAAATTCAATCTGGATTCCATAAGCAATGGATTATAAAACTTCCAATAATCAGTAGACAAAGCAGTTTGCAGCCTCCTCACTGGACATGACTTTGATATTTCAGAACCAATTTTAAGGGCATTTTTATCCATTTTTTGAAGAAGGAGCCTGAGCAACTTGATCTAACTTCAAAACAGGATCTTCTAGAACAAGTTGAACTGAAGAACCTCTTAGGTCCTTTCTAGTCTAAATTATTCTGTCATTCAATAACACCATCATGGCCACAACAGAGGGCCTTTGGATAGCAATAACCACATCTGTTACATAAACTGGATGAAATGGAACACTATAAACATGGTTATTTTCTTGCACAGGTAAGCTTTATTAATTTTATTGCATGCACAGCTGCTCTTTATTATTTCTCTGTGCTTTCTTAAAACAGGCTATCTACTCAATGGACCAGAAACAACATTAAAAACACCTGAAATAAAATATTTCATTCTAATAATTGAGGAAAACAAAATCTTTCCAAGCCACAATTTGCAGTTATTATGCCTTAAATTCAGACACATTAAATGATGAACTCTACCCTCTTCCTCACAAAGCTGCAATACACGGAACACTTAAATAGGGTATCACATTTGGTCCTCCAATTTCATTAGCTTTAGGAAATGTGAATTTTACATATCATACATGTATCACACCAGCTCTCCTTGCATAGTAAAAGTAGCTTTGATAATCAGCTTTGTTATGAGTGATTCTGTGGGCTGAGCTGTCCCACTGGAATGCAGGGAGAACAGAAAGCATCGCCACAAAGTCATCTTTGTGAATTTCTGGATTTGATTATATAAAGATATATATAACAGTCCATGACTGTTGGATGAGGACAGCACAACACTGCAGAAATATCATTAAAGGTTTTGAAACTATCCAAATTGCAGCATTAATAAATGTTGGCAAAGGTTTATATTTTGGTGGGCTACATTCAATTTCTTGTTCGACAAGCATTATGTTACTGTGAGGAAGCCGTCCTCTCGATAATAAGTAGTGGAAGACATCAACTGTCTACTAAAGGATAAAAAGAGGAAATTAATAACTGAAGGTCTTTTAAATCACTTGTGTGCCATTTTGATGCAATGTGGTACTTACTTTAAATTCTTTATTTCATAAAGTATATGAAGTTCATGATTTAAAACAAATTTCCTAAGAGACTGATTTGCTCCTTTTCCTCTGACCCATTTCATGATTAAAAGCAGCAAAGCTGTAGAATCATTAAAAGATGTGTTATCTGAAACTTGGTACCTTTGCATATCCTTTACATGAAATGAATTCATTAGTGAAATTTCTATTCACAATCAGAAATATCCTTTGCTTAACAGTTGTAATGATTGCAGGACTGAATGAATGGATTTTAAAAATTGGCACTTAATAGAAATTCCAAGTGATCCCTAAGGTCCACAACATTACTGCGCACAGATTTACTCAGAAAAGACTTATTAAGAAATATTATATATTCTATAGGCAATTATTTAATCCACTTACAATTGCACACATATGTAGGTATCAGTTTGCCAGAAATTCCTCTTTTCATCTTGCTTTGTGGAATTTCATTTTCACAAAGGACAGAAACAGGCATCTCTTTCCTGCCAGTACAGCACTTGAACTGACAATTAGTAGAAATCAAATTTATGCAAGAATACTTAAAAAAATAATTTATTGAGCTGTAAAAGAGTTTTACCTATCTCAGACTGCGATTTCATTATTTCAGATTTCATAAAATTACAATCAGAACACCATCCTTCTCAAAGGTGGCCACAGTGCTCTCTAACAATAAACTTCTGCATTAACCCTCCATAAAACTTTGAAATATACTTTTAATGAAAGGGCAGATACTTTTTTATTTCATTCAGTTACTAAAGTAGTAACTAAGACAGACTGAAAATGTGCTAAACTCTAACAGCCTATTCAGAGGTAATGCCAAGAGGAACCTAGGGAAGCAGCCTTACTTCCCCCTCTTCAGTCACACTCCTTGAAATGTGCTGGCATTTAGAGTATAACACAGCTCCACACTGGGATTTCATCAGTCAACTTTCACATTCTATTCATCAGAAAACCCGCACTAAATAAAATAAAATAAAATAAGATATCCATAAGCATCTATAGGGAGAAACAAGCTCCAGGAGGTACAGTAGGAGAAAAACCTCACCCTTTGACCCAGCAAAGAATTCTGATTATTCAATTCCTCAACAATATTTTCTGGTTTTTTATTATCCTCAAATTCATATAAGCAGTATGAATTATTATTGTCATTCCTCTGTTTCCATTAGGTTTTCCTTGGCTGCTTTTTTTTGACAGATATAAAAGCCACTGGAAAACAAACATATTTTACCATGTATACCTTTATGCTCTCAGAATTTACCATGCATATTAATTTATTGTACTTCCTATAAAAAAATCTGTGTTTTTTTTAAGAAATATTGAAGTTGGCCATTGCAGAACACAACAAAATACTGAATCCTGGAGTGTAAATTAAATTGATTCTCCAACAGGTTCAAGACTAGTAGCAAACCAGCTCCAATGCTGAAAGAAGAATTCCAACTCCAACTAGTTCTCCAAAGGCCAAACCACTGCAGATGAATATTTGCTGCCTTTCTGTACCCTTCACTATGATATGATCATAATATCATCATAAAATGATTACCAAATAGCCAGCGCTGACTTGGTGCTACTCATTACAAGTTACTGACAGCTACGTATTAGTTACATAAAGATAAATGTATCTCATTTTCATTATTTTGTTTTTACAGCTGAAACTCTTGAAAAGTGTTTCTAAAATTGAAACCAAACATCTACTCCCACAGAAAAAAGTTTAATAAGCATGACTAATAAAAGTCAGATACACAACCCGAGTATTCATTCTAATGTCAAAATTATTTCAAGACTGACGTTATTTATCCCTTCTTACATCAATATTTATAAAAACCCATGCTTCTGCATACACCAAATACTTGCTGTTTAGCTGAAAACATGACAGATGTGGATTTAAACAAAGCTAAAACAAAAAAATACACATCAAAACAAAGACTTATTAACTTTTCAGCATTGACTGAATTGACATTTTTCAGCTCTTTTATCCATAGCCTGACAAATTAAACCCATAACTCGTGGTCACTGGAAACACCTGTTATTCAAGTACAGCATTTCCCAGCCTTTGGAGATCTTTCTGTTCTCAACTCATACAATTGTGCAGGGGCTAATAGGAAATAATTTTATTTTCCAATTTCAGTTACTCCACTCTAATGATACCACACTGCAGATGCATTGAAAACTACCAAACTTCTGAACTGAGAGAATTGATCCTTCCCCCCTGTCAGGGGAACAGTTAGAGCTTCACAAAAATGTTTGCTTGGGACATCACAGCAAATTCACAAGTTACCTTAAAATATGGTAAAAAGTGCATCTTGTACATGCCAAATTAAGTCTGCCTTGCCTTGCCTCCGTCCCCAGCCTTACATCTCCTGCTACCCTTAGAGCTGAACTCCTGACTTTAAAGGTGAAAAAAAGGAAAGTCTTGAAACTTCACTATGACCATGAAAATTTTGCCAGCATGGTTAAAAATTTATTGAAAAAAAAAAAATAATAAAGAAAGAGCAGACAGATGCTGCTAGAAGTGAAACCAGAAGTACTTTCATATTCACTTGCCACTGGATTGGGATGCAGAAGTGGTCCATAAACAGTTCAGATTTTGCAAGCCAACTTGTAAGCAGGTGCAAGCTTTGCTAGTTATAGCCCTCTACTTGGGAATCAAGGACTACACCTGCTGTAATTTGCTTATCAGATAGAAGAGCAATGAAAATTAAAAAGGAACAGGCCTGACAGAATATAAAACAAGAAAATTAAAAATGCGATACAACTATTGCAGAATACAAGAGAATTCCATTCACATGGGGTCATTCCACCCTGAAAAGAGGAGCTAAAAAATAGAGGATAAAGTAGATATAGATGGCAATTAAAGCAGGACAAAGATGCCATTTTTAAGTCTGTGGGGCACTATCACCAATGACATCACAGTGATTTGAAATGAGCTTTGCCATTTTCAAAAATTACCTCCTGGGCCCAGTTCTGAGGTAAGAAAAACACCAGTGATGAAAAAACACAAAAAGAAGGTGCAGCTATACTACTATAAAGAAAAAAAACCTATGCTTGAGAGTCTAGTTCCTCAAGAGAAGCTCTGCTCTATACCCCCATTTTTCTCTCATGAGAAAGCAATGGAATCCCCATGGAGATTAGTAAGTGAAAAAAGAAATTTTTAACATTGAAGTTTTACCCAATTTCCATAAACCAGATGTGGAAACTGCAGGAGCAGATTTGTGTGGTGCTACTAGCTAAAAGCACTGCTGCTGTCCCAGAACAGATAAAGCCAGGACATCAGTTTGTCCAACTCTTTTACCATGAAGGCATCACGGTACTATACAACCCAACACAACACCCAGTTTTATTCACACATCATCATTCAAAAGCTGCATAAAAATAAAGATTCTAATTGATTTTCTGTCAATACAGGACAGCCTAAATGTTCTGAACTGATGTCATCATTCTTTTGTCAAAAATTACTCTGATTTATAGTAATTTGTTCCGAATTATTACACAGATGGAGTGTGGAACTGAATTTAGAGTACTGGCAAGTTCAACATATGGTTGAACTCCCATCATGCCATTTCTTTTCCTTAAAACAAGTGTTCTCTAATCAAATATGCCCTTAAAGCATACTCCAAGTGAACTAAGCAAGGCTACTTTAGGACTTCAGGAATGACTACACAGGCCTACTCATAAAACTCTCTGACAACATCTTAATGCACACACATCAGCATGAGAGAAATAAAATACTTTCACCCTGGGCCAGAAAGTTACATTCCTCAAGGACACTGTTTCAAGCTGGCATTTTACACCTTGTGTTAGTTTTGCAGGTACTCAGGCCTTTTAACTATAGCCAAGTGTAACACCAGCTCAACAAAACCACCAGTCACTTTGACTACAAATATAAACTCTCTGACTGGGGTTCAGAACTTGGGCTCTGGATCATTGGCAACTCCCAAGTTACCTCAGTTAGGCTACGTTGCACGTGTGTCCACATCTCCCCTCCCTGGTATTCATCTCTAAAGGAGCATCAGAAACAACCTCAGGTTGAAATTAAATTGTTGACACCTTGTGCAAAAGGATTTACAGTGCTTTGCTTAATCCTGATGAGTGGAACAACTTTGAAAGGGTAGTCAGAAAACTGCTTCAGGTCAAACATCTAAGCAACATTAAAGCATAAATGCATGTTTTGCTACACTGAGTAAGGATCACTTTTGAGAAAGTTGGCCTTTGGTCTGGAAGGAACATTTGCATACAATGCCAGGTTCACAAGTGCCCTTGTGTCTGATCTACAGAACTGTTGCACAGCCTAACGTCTGGATCTAACTCAGCTGGATCTCACAGATACAAAAAGAGCAACACTAAGATTTTCATATCTGAAAGGGATTAGCCAGTCTAGACATATTATTACAAGCAAGAAAGATAGGCTGCCTCAAAAATCCACAGAAAGCAACCTTAAATATGGCAGCAAATACAGCAAAACACCATGCCCTTCTGAACCTCAGCAGCCAAACAGAAAATGAAGAGTAAGAGGGAGGAGAAAAACTTGGAAAACTAAGTTTCAGTCTGAGAACAAAATCAGCTTAAAGGTGCTTTTTTTAACCAGCCTTCACCCAGTTTTTTTAATTATTCTACAGCACACACCAGATTTTGCCACCTTTATCCCTCAGAGACAGTTAAATGCCTCAGAGACAGAGTTGGGGCTGGAGTAAGAGCAATGACTTTTGTCGAGTTATTACCAATTAATATGCCTACTTCTAAGGAATGTTCATATTCTCTTCCCTCTTTAATTGGTGTCTTTTTGGCCAGAACATTTAATCTCTGGCCCTTCAGAGTGGTTGTACATGGCTTTATCATCCACTGTTAAGTAATTCCATTCCATGCACCTACTACTGCCTGGATTGTTCAAAAGCAGAAATTTTACCTTTTATGTGACCTTAGCAGATGTGCTTTGGTCATTATTTCCTTAAGCCTTTGAATGTAAAGCAGACTCAGGCTCATTTTCCTCACTCATCTTTGCAGCAGCTAAAATGACAGGCTGCTTTTTTAATCCCACAAAAGGCCTTTTTCATGTTTTTTATAGAAAAAGTCCATGACACTGAACAAGAAACAAGACTGAAGGAAGCAGCAGGGCTGTAGTTCCCCCCAATGGGGTTTCTGTGCTCTGCTCTGGTGGTCAGGGTTCCAAGCAGGAAAGCCCTGCAGGGCTGACTGTTCTGGATGATATTTCATGCTACGGGTCTGCTGTACCCTCAGTTTTAAGTGTACAAATTTTTTCTTCCCTGGCTCACTGCTGCCAAAAGATAGTTAAATGGTAACAGCTTGAAGCATGACTCAGCTTAACTTTTCTTTTTTTTTTTTTTTAATTTCAAACAAAATCAAGTGGTTTAAGTCACCTCAAGGCAGGTGAAAATAATTACATTTAGCAGCTGATAAAACCCGCATGGTAATTGAATCCAATTTTCAAGAAAATATTAGTGCCACAGATGCTGTATTTATGTTGTAACACCAAAACCTTCAAATGCATCTTTATAAGTTTCAGTTTATAGTGTTCCTGCAGTTTTCACATACTGCATAAAATTTAAAGAATGTTACATGATGTGAAGGAATGGAAAGGAAAGCGTACCACTTCTGTAAGTGAATGCCCATAATTCAAAATACCCATTTCAACAGTTAGGAGATGTCAAATGCAAGCTTCAGAAAATACCAGCTCCAGTCCCTGAAGTGACTGAAATTAGATGCACTGGTACTGAAATGTAGTTTCTCATTCCTTGTTTGCACATTTATTGCAAAACCCATCATTTCAGGTGTAAGCTCAGAAGACATCCAAGATACAGCCACACGCTCTAGATTTTGAGCCTGCAACTCTGACAAATTCTCAATCCTAGACACAAGACAGCAAAGGGAACCCTAAAGAAATTATTTTCAAAACTAAACTTCCACAAGGTATTACTTGACTTCACTAGTACAGCAACACAATTTTTACCATAGCATAAGAAACAGAAATACCTGATTTATTAAAAAAATAACCCTGAGTGGATCAGGCATGTTCTGCCAAAAATCTCAAAAGCCAACATGACCTGTTTTTCATCAAAATACATCAATAGAAGAATTCACAGGTACAGGGCAGAAACTGCTAAAGTTCTTGAAGGCAGGTCACCTTTACTCGTTGAATTTTGGTAAATTGTCTCCTTTCCTTTAAAGTTCTGCTTTAGAAAGAAAGCATATAAAGATTCCAGTACTCGAAAAATAAAGATACTGTAATTGATATACTTAAACAAGAATACAGTACATGAAAAACAAAAGCATTTCCAGAAGCAGAGGAATGCACTGAGCCCCATTCCCTGAAAATGCTCATTTGAAACTGACTCTAGCTCCTTCCCATGTTTCTGACAGCCATAGAAATCACTTCATCCCATGGATCCTCCAGCATCAATAAATGTGTGATTCACAGAACATCTGCTCCCTATTTGTGCACTTTACATCATCTCTTTTTTTCTCACTATTCTCACTTTTATGTGGCCACTGATTTATCAAGTGAGTGCAGGAAATGTATAAATATCACACACATCAAATAATTTCCTAAGTCTCTATTTCTCCAGGACATAAAAGTAGTAGGTATGAATACTGCCAACAGAATCCTATTACTCATGATGAACAAGTTTCTTCCACCTTCCTTCCCAATTTCCTTCCTTCACTGACTGCTGGAGGGGGGAGCAAGCTCTTCCTAAGGTAAGACCACACTGCAGAGTAGTGGAAGATCCATTCAAACTCCATTCCCCAAGAGTAAGAGAAACCACAGCAGGCCACATCCCAGCTGAAGAAATGTATTGTGAATTAAGTCAGGACTCTGACTTTAATTTAATGCAATTGTTTGTTAATTTAATATCCCCAAATCATTATTGCTCTGGGGCCTTTGCCTGTGACTCCATCAATTCTTCTCATCCTATTCCCTTGCAGTTAACTGAGCAAGGCCACGCTAATGGAGAAGTTGCAATTATTTATTTTGTGCATTTCCTGCTGACTGAGGTTATTGTACCATACAAGAAGTGTCAGCGGGTTTGAATAAAATACTGATAATGGCATGACATAAAGCAAGAGGAGACTGCAGTGCCATCATTTGTCATTGAGGTTTTGCCTTTTGGGTGAGCAGAAAGGCACTAAGTTGTTAAATGAAAGCGTGGCATTACTGAA
This sequence comes from Certhia americana, assembly GCA_018697195.1. Taxonomy (NCBI): domain Eukaryota; kingdom Metazoa; phylum Chordata; class Aves; order Passeriformes; family Certhiidae; genus Certhia; species Certhia americana. The sequence goes on along the minus strand of CM031863.1, from coordinate 34,692,683 downwards.
ACCTATCTTTTTTTCAAATTTTCAATAAGAACTGCATGATTTTTCCAGTAGTGAAGTATTCCAAATTCCATTTAATTTACTTAACTATGCAATGTATACAGTCAAGTTCTTACTGTTAAATCCAGCAACAGTTCTTGAAAAAGATCATTATAAACATGTTAAAAAACTCAAATGTGTGAATTTTACATGAGACATGGAAAATTAGGTGATTTTTCTATAAAAACCTAAATTACATTGTATTATTTTGTATGACTGCGTGATTTAAACACCAGCACTACAAAGAATAATTAATGAAGGAATGGATCACAAAGCTGCCAAGCTCCAATCTTATCCACATTCTATAAAACAGTATGAATGAAAACAGATTTAAAAAATGGCATTAAAAGGTAACTAGATTTTCACCTATCCACTTTCTAGCATATGAAATTCATCACCTGAAACCTAAGGTAGCACTGCTGCAATAGAGTCATGGGACTGGGCCACTCTGAGAAGTTACATATTTCCAACATACCAATGTTCTGGCAATCTGTTCCAAACTGCAATTACACTGATTTCTGAGCACTAGGGAACACTGCTGGGCTTTAGATTCAATAGCCTTTGTGAAACACATCAATAACCAACACAACCGTATAAAACCCAAAAACCTCTAACCTAGAAAAGGTAAACCAACACTCCAATACCTTCAAAGATTAAAATACAACATGAATTCATAAGAAAATAAAGAATGCTTACACATGTGAAGGGAAAAGAAGAAAAAAAAATACATTAAATGCTTAAAGGAATCAATAGAACAAAAAAGCAAAAGCCAGAGGAGATGTCATCTCAACATGAAAGACTGCTAAAGTGTCAAATGCAGGTCTGAATATCAAACACTGTGAAGAGTCCTTAGCTAAAGTGAATTGCTAGCAGAAGTGCTGTCTGGTTCGACAAACATAAAGTCAGTATTAAAATAATACATTTTAAGAGCAAACAGGGGAAATAAAAAATCCCAAACATTCTCCTGGTTTTGAATGGCTCTTCACAGCAGCTTTCTTTTATTAGTTGCGTTTTTTGTTGATTTTTTACCAAAGAAAAGGATTCTCCTGTATTTGGTCACATATTCAGTCACACAAAGTAAGACTTAAACCAACAAGAAGGGAAAAGAACCCAAGCTTATTCCCTGAAGCTTGTCATAGCATTGTAAGAATCACCAACACTGGAAGTGGCTTACTGCAAATAATCTCTGACAGTTAAAGAGTTTATAGGTTGTAAGTGGGAGAGCAATTCCTAGAGGATTGCATATTCTCTACTCCTGCTGACTGACAGAACAAACTCTTCTGCTCCCTAAAGATGCTGTCAACACCTCAAAAGTAACAGGCACCTGCAAGAGGTCTCCAGGTACAAAATTTGGGGTTACCTCCATTTTAATGAACTTATACATCAGTTAGCATTATAATGCCTTTATCAAACATTTTTCCCCTCCAAACAAGTGCTCCCATTACACAAGCAAGATATTCCTTGCAGAAAATCTGTACAAATCTTGAGAAAGCAAAAAAGAATGTCCGTACAGCCTAAGCCATCTTGTTAACAGGTATTTTATCACCTGAATTTTGTAAGCTTTCCCATTTTCTCAGGACAAGAAGCTGAGATTTCTCATGTACCTTTTGTGCCGTTTAATTCACAGAAGCTCCTAAATGCCTTGAACATCCAATTTTTACAATGAAAGAGCTTTCATTTACCATCCAATCACATACACTAACACTATTCTATTACTTTCAAATGCAATAAGAAGTATAAGACACTCTGTGGGGTTTGTAACAGCACAGAATGAGAACTGTATTATAGCTGCTGCCTTTTGACCCAGGAAAAAAGTACCCCTTGATTGTCCCTTTCACTCGGGGCAAGAACTGTCAGTCAGTCCCTCAGCGAAAGAACACATCACTCAGGAAGCAGTAGGTATTTAAGACTTGCAGAAGGGTTGGAAGCATGTGAATTTCACAGCAAATTAACATCTTAAATCAAGCTTAAGACTGGGGTCATTATTTTGAAATTCTTCACTCGACTGAAAGGTTCTGCTGACGGTATGAGTGGGTCACAAAATCAAAGTTAACACACAAATTAAATTCTAAATTTGGTGATAAAAGCTAGACCACAGTTCTAAATTAAAGGAGTAATGAGTGTTACTGACAGCACTCGAGAGGAGCCTCATGTGACTTCATCCCCACAAATGTAGCCTTTGCTGAGCTGGGCTTTTATCTAGAAAGAATAACTTTCAAACTGGAAAGCATCCATCAATGCATGCTTTAAAGCATGGCAAAAAAATTAATTTCAAAAGCAGAAAGGGCACAGTAAAGAGCAGCTTCCAGTATAAAATTAATGCTGAGGTGCTCAAAATCCCCTCAAACCTCCCTCTGTTTTTAATAAGGTTTTTATACTTGCTACAGGCACCTACAGCTCTGCTCCTTGTCCTCCTCTGAGGAACAGCACAATGCTGTCTCAGAGCTGCTCTGACCTCAGCAACAGAAAGAGAAGCACTTGATCACAAAGGAACAACATTAAATGAAACTGTTTAAGTTTTATCTGTTCACCTGTAGCTTCCCCCAAACAGAACAGACCCAACAAAAACGAGCAAACCAAACCAACAAAAACCAACCCCACAAAACCCCTAAGCAAACAGAAAAGGCCATAGAAAGAGGTTTTACCCAACAGAAAAGTCATCAGCAGGTAAAAAGGCAAAAAGAAGAGGGGTGAATATCTTCAAACTTCATTCTGAGCTAGACTAGAATGGACTGAAGTTTGTGGCACATATCCCATACAAAAATTGGAGTCATCAAGAACGAAAACCAAACCACCTCTGCAGATTACACACAGCAAGACTCAGCTAAAAACTTCCAAATGATACACAAAGTAGAAGACCAGGAGAATTGATATATCAAATTGACAATACACAGCAGAAATAATGAGTATAAGCTTGGAAATATGTTGTAAGATGTGCCTTGCAGCACTGCTCAGATACTACCTGTGTATCAAAAAATCTGAGCTTACACTGCACAACAGATTCCTCCAGAGAAGACAGCAAGGAGCAACTGGAAGTACTGAGAGCACAGATCAAGGCACAAGTACAGTAATGGGGATGATTTTATCAAGAATTCCCCATCTATTTAATCACACAGCCCCAGAATGGTTCAGGTTGGAAGGGACCACAGTGGCTCATCTGGTCCCACCTCCCTGCTCCAGCAGGGCCATCCCAGAGCACACAGCACAGCATTGTGTCCAGATGGGTCTTCCAGTGAGGCAGTACCACACCCTCTCTGCTCTCTGTTTCAGTGCTCAGCCACTGCACAGGAAAAGTTCTTCCTCATGTCCAGGTGGAACTTTCTGAGCATCAGTGCCTGCTCATTCTTGTGTGCCATTGCTGGGCCCCACAGAGCAGAGCCCTGCTCACCAGGACACCCAGAGCTGAGGGCCCCTCTCAGCTGGGGCTCCTCTGGAGGCTGAACAGCCCCAGCTCCCTCAGCCTTTCCTCAGCACAGAGATGCTCAGGCCCTCCCTCATCTCTGCAGCCTCTGCTGGTCCCATTCCAGAAGCTCCATGTCCCTCCTGTGCTGAGGAGCCCAGAGTTGGGCACTGCACTCCAGATGTGCCTCCCAGGGCTGAGCAGAGGGGCAGGATCACTCTCTGATCTGCTGGCTCTGCTCTTCCTCACACCCCCCAGGACTGCTGAGTTGATGGCTGGCAAAGAAAACTAATTCCCATTATCGTTCAAAACAGGCACCTCCCTGCAAAGATACTGATTTGACAGAGAGGTCAAAGAAGTCTAGACCATTAAATTTCCTAAAAGTGAGGGGGGAAGCCCACAGTTCTCCCAAGCTAACACAGGCTCAGTTTCTTGGTCAAAATGCCTCCAGCATCAGCCTGCTCAAAACCAGTGCAGATCCAGTTCCTGTGTCTAAGGCATGAAGTCTCCCAGACATATAGACAGGGGGAGGACAACCCTTCAAGTGATTCATGGAGTGCTTCTCTTCTCAGGAAAATTGTTCCTCTTTGGATTTATTTTGAAATGTTCCCCTCCCACTTATTTATTTCTAAATCTTCATGTTATCTAAAAATTCTTTAATTTATATATTTTGCATAGATAAGGAAGCAAAAAAAAATGGGAGGTTTATCTTTAGTATGCCTCTTGTGAATTTCTGTCCTTCTCACATAAACAGATAATGTTTAATCTAGTAAACCTTGGCATAATTTAAAATAGCACTCGTCCCCAAAGTCTTGCAGATCTCCAGCATTTGGAATTTTATTCTTCAGGGAACCCATTAATTTTCACAAAAAGGTCTCAAAGGGCTGTATTAATTAACAGATTCAAGTAATCTACAAAACCTGAAATACTGCCAAAACACTTTGCACGTACTCCTAGCTCATTAAAAATGCCAAAATCCTCAGTTTAACATTAAATAATTCCCAATGGACTTACAAAAAAGCTTACACAAGTATGGAATTTAAAAACTATTTTAAATGCTAGGGAAATTTACTAAGATTTATTATCACGATTACACATAATAAACCTTTCAGAGCTATGGCTCTAACATAAGTTGTAACTGTTACTGTGTGATAAAGTGCTCCATCAGTTAAGTCCTTTCCATATGGACTTTGTGCACCCATTCCCTCACTCCTGCTTTTTAGAGAGCATTTTGTTCAATCTGTCTAGATTACTACAGAAACAGACTCAACCTTACAGCACAATTGATCTAAAGATGATGAAGAGCTCAAGAAGTGATACTGAAGGATGATAAAATCCAACCCTAAAGAGATGAGGAAGCAAACAAAGGCAAAGTAGTACATTGTTTAAACATAAACCCAGGTTGAGGATGCTCATGGATTAGAAATTATTTATAAAGATTTGGCACCACTGTTTAACTCATCAAAAAATGTCCTCTGAAAGTTTCAATGACTATCCAAGTTATGCCATAGTCCCATCTTTGCTCCACTTAAACTGTGGAGTAAGCCAACCAATATATTTTATTCTGTCTTCTCCTCCTTTGTCCTTCTCCCCACACCCCTCCAAGCATGACTGTGCACAGCCCAGTTCCATTTGTGCCTGAAGTCCCCAACGGCCAGGTCACACAATTCTAACCTCAAGGCAAAAAATCATGCCTAAAACCAAGCAGTTTTATTTCCCAATGTGTCAAAGATAAAACATGCCTTCTTTTCAAGAAAAAAAGAGCCAACTGAACAAAAACAAACCCAAAGACCTAAAATCCTTGAATACTCCCATAATGTTACATTCTATTTTCTATTTCTTGTGACTTCTATTTCTCTTGTGACTTCACTTTTCTATGAAGTATTTTCAGTACTTCTTTACCTACATTTGAATAAAAAGTCTTTGTGTAAGTCCTTTCCCCAAATATATACTTCAGCTTGCATAATGGAACTATAACTGTGTGCAGACCTTGGCAGAGATACTCACATGAAAAGCAGGTTGAAGCACTTCATTGTGCAGTAAGTTTAAAGTCTACAGAGTATCACACCTGTTGGAGTGCGCCATTATTTCAGGAATGGCACACATTGTGCTGTACAAAATGGGATACCTTAAATGCCTGAACCATCCACCACAGTAGTTTTTGCTGTATAACCACATGCAACACAAAATGGGCTTGAAGGATATTTTAGTTTCAAAGGCAGCAATTTTCGTATAAGCAATGCTAGTGCATACCTTATTATTAGCTAGTGAATTAAACTCACACCCCAAAAACTATTAAACCTCACATTACTGCTTCATTTCTTGAGGCACACTGAGTTCCATGGATGTTTCCTTGCCACTAGATCAAGATACAGCATTAAAACAACATATTTTGTTTCTATTTTTGCCCTGAATGCTCTGAAACAGGGAATTCAGTTTTACACAGAAAACTCCTCCTGATCTCAGTGGCCATCAATCTTAATTCATTTACTGTTGTCTGGTTTGTCCTTCTTCTGCCACTGTCTCTCTCCTGAGAGGTAACTGATCCATTTAAACACTGTTCACAGCACAGAAAGAATTTTCTGGCCTCCCTGCCTCCCACAAACGCCAGCCAGGAACAATGCAGTTAGCTCTGTGGAATATCTAAAGGATGTACATAATTCTCTCCTCTGGAAGTGTCCAGGGCCAGGTTGGACTTGAAACAGCCTGGGACAGTGGAAGGTTCCCTGCCCATGGCAGGAGTTGGAACAAGATGAGTTTTAAGGTCCCTTCCAACCCAAACCATTCTGTGATTCTATGATATGGAAAACTAGCTTGAAAAACTACACAAAACTGCACCAGAAAAATTTCCCATCATGTGAACAAGGAGTGCTGCTCATTTCTGGCTGATGGTACTTTTGCTTTTGAAAGCAGTGATACAAATATGCACATATTTTACTAAGACAGGCATTTGTAAAAGAAGGCTACGTTAAAATAGCAGTGCTTGAAGAAGCACTATAGCATTTGGCAGCATCAATTCCTGTAAAGTTTTACTGAACATCTTAAAGTTGTCTTGGAATTTGATTTACAGTTGGTTAGCAGAATTATGAGGTTTGATTTCCTAGTACTTTTAACCCATATCTCAAACATATGAAAAAACAAGCAAGTACCAAACAGAAGCATGGGACTTCATTGATTTTAAGTTTAAAAACTCAAACATATTTCAATTCAAAGAAGGTCAAAAAGAAACTGTAACTAGTCTACAAAAGAGATCAATAAATAAATATGAATGAGTTCATTTGCTGTGGTTACATGAGGGATAGCACACACTGACCCTAACCCATGTTACCCAAACACCAAGAACAAAGGACAAAGTTCAAACCGGTAGCAAAAGATCAATTACTAACCAGAAGAGGTTGTTAAAAAAAAATGAGCATTTATATAAAATCATTTAGAATTATGGAATGATTAAAGTTGGAAAAGACATCTAAGATCAAGTCCAACATCAAGCCAGCACTGCCAAGGCCACCACTATACCATGTCTCCAAGTGCCACATCCACACATCTTTTAAGGGGAGACAGTGATGGTGTAGGATGGTGACTCCATCAGTTCTCTGTCCAGTGCATGACAACCTTTCAAAAAAGGAAGTTCCTTTCATAGTGAAGCACAATCTTGCTGATTTTAATACAATAAATTATTGGAAAATATTCAAAATAACCTCTATTTCTGAATTAATTTAAAATCAAAATAAAAAAACTAATCAAGATAAAAAGCACTGTCTGCAGCTAAATGGACAACTATAAACTATAAATTTTAATAAAACAAACTTTTTCTGTTTTGGACACCTGGTGCCTAAAACATGCCATTTCACACACAGATGGCTTTATTTTTAAGGAAAAAAACCCAAACCCAAACAAATAAATATCAACAGAAGCTCAGTCTGGAAATAGCCCTGATAAATGTAGAAACAGTTTTCAGTGTTGCAGACCATTAACTTCCATGATTCTGAGCTCTCACAAGGAAACAAGGATGATCACAGCCTTAGGCAGATGTTCACCTGGGTGACATTTTTATTTCAAATGCCAACACTTACATCCCAGGGCCTGCTAACTGAATTCTCCACCAGTTCTGTTTTAATTATAAGTTAGAGTTATAAATCTAATTGTTTTGAAACAAGGAAAGAAAGAGATCCAAGAAAAGCAGACAAGTTCTATTCTACCATTTAGTACCAATTAGTGTAAAATCAAAATCAAGACGTTCTTTTGTCTGGTTTGACAGAAGAAGTTTGTTACTCACTTACCTCATCTGTCCTACATTGATGATAGAAAAATGTTAACATGAATTTAATGATTTAGCTTAAGACTGAAATAAAAACTCCACAGATTTTCAAATTTTAGCAAAACCTACAACTGGGAGGAAGTTATCAGAATATGCTGAGCATCTCCAAGGAAATGTAGTCATTTTGTCTGAGTCTCCATAGGAGAACTGATCTCTTCTGCTACATGGATGTTTGTTTATACACCTGCAAAGCAGCTGCTGAAAGCTGGATCTGAATTAGAATTTGGGCGCTTACGTGATATAGAAAGTTTGTCCCTGAAGTCAAGCACAGCACCTGAAAATTTGAGTGTTAGTGAAAACATTCAAGTAAGATTATTACTGCCATACATCTGCTCCCTTTCATAGCTCCAAATCCCTAGTTAGGGATCTCTTACTCCTTACCTGATCAGCACAGAACTTAGTGCAAGCAAAAAGCCATAAACCAGTGTGATCTAATTATGGTGTTCACATAGTTTTATGCCAGTCCTAATTAATTATAACAGCAGTGATTAAAGTCTATCCAGTAAATAAACCCATAACCATAACTCACCATGCACCTTTCAGCAGCTCCTAAGGACCTGTTCCAGCACAGGGACATACCTTCCTCCTGGCATCCAGGGGGAACAGAACAAAAGCACCACTGCACACAGTGCACAGGCCCTGGAATTTATGGCATCTCCATCAAAACCCAGGGTTAAAAGTCTATCACTGAATTCCTGGTACTGGTAGGCTATTCCAAGTTTTGTTGACTATGGCAAGAAATAGGTATCCTGGCCTAAAATACTGCTAGAAAAATGGGCATCAGGTACAGAAGTGAAGCTACTGAAAAGTTTGGTTTTTTTAAATAAAGGCAGAGATTGGCCAAGCACTCCAAATATACAGGACTCTCTGCTGCTTGATTTCTTGACCAATTCTATTTGGATGGCTTTTTGTGCTGGAAAATCTCCAGGGAGATAGCTCTGAAAGATTAAGAACTGAAATCTCGAGTAGAGGAACATGGAGGGAACAGTGGTTTGAACAGGTCAATAAACCTCTAAAATTCAGCCTCAGCATTTCAAGGGAAACCTATGGGAATTCACTCTCTTCCCATGAGACCTGAACATGCTTTTCAATGTTTTTAAAACTTCACCTTTCAAACTGAGCTCAAGTTTTACTTTTTCTGTCAATTTTATTGGTTGCATATCCACAAGTGTGTCAACACTGACATTTTCAGAATCTACCATGAAGAAAACATTGAGATCAGAATGGAACAACAGGAAATCATCACTAGGAGGGTTGGTATCATTCTTGTAGTTTTCACAGATATTTCTCCTTATTGCTCTTTTGTACTTAGGAACTTTTATTCAACAATGCAGCAAGTCTGCCCACAATCTAATAATTCTTTTCCTTCTGGCCAGCTGTGTAGTTACTTACTCAAACAAGAGGAAATACACCTAACTTCTTCCTTAAATTTCTTATATTTGTCTTGCTTTCTTTCAGAGACATTGCATCTACTATAGTGCAAGTACTGTGCTCATTTTAATAATTGAAAATACCACTTTAAAATATTTCTATAGTAAAAAAAAAACAGAATTAAAAAAAAAAAAACTACAGCATTAACATCCTGTAAGATAAAGCACTGATATAAGATTTCCCAAGTCACAGGGATTAGAATATAAAGCTACACAAATGGAAACTGCCATCTTTATGCACCTCTGTGTTAGTGCTGTATCTCTAAATCACAGTAACCATAAATACCCTAACCCTTCAGTGATTTTACATTTGGGTTATGGAACTGGTCTACAAATGAGTGGCAGGTGATTTCAGTTTCTATTACTCTAGCCAATAAAGAATCGTAAGTTCAGCAGGTTTGCAATACATGCACAACTTATCATAGGCCAGACTGAGAATAAGGGAAGACTACAAGCATTAATAAATCAGTTTACAATTTCTACAGGATAGTACCAAAGAATGAAAAGTGCTTAATGTTCTTAACTGTGATGTATTAAATGCTTTGGCAAGTAAAATTCCTCATTAAAACACAGCAAGAGCAACCCTACATATCCCATCAGATGATTTTTGGATATTATGCATTATTCTTGTATTTATGTAAGGTACTTCTATTTAGAATATACTTTTAATTTGGCCTCATCTTATATTTTTATTATGTTCCTATTCCTTTCTACCACAATATATTATTCCTGAACCACTCTCTGGTTCTCAGGAAAACCACTCCTCAATGCTCCTCCATTTCCCACAAAACAAACCACTTACCTAGGGGCTTAATTGTACACATATCTTGCTGTAACTGCCTACAAACTCTACTTTACTTTAAAATTTACTTTTCCCAAAGATATGTATTTCTTTACATTGAAAAATTCATAGCCAAGTACTAGAAAATGTAAAAAGTGGTGTATGAAATCAAAACAAAACTTCTAATCAGCCTAAAGAAAGTATTTGTTTCTTGACAAATAGTAGTTCTGAATGGGTGTTAAATATATAATAAAAATGTAACGGGTTTATAAGTTTAAAAGAAAAATTCAGTATTGCAACTTCAATGAGGATCTTTCAGTGAGTAATTATCTAGAATTGTACCAAAGTTAAAGTAGTGTCATGACACATATTAGTCACCTTCTAGAAATCCTAAAGTTTAGCATTTTTCTTTTCTAAAAAAAAAATCCCATCATATGAATTCCCTCATGCTAATTTGTATCTTTCTAAAGCTCAAAAATATACTCCATTAAAAAAAAATAAAAAAATCTCAACATCTTGTTCACACTTCATGAGATATATTTATAAGCTAACTTATTTTCAAACTGATTTTGGTTAGTATATCAGCCCACGTGACAAGCGTCAAAACCATTTCTTTTATTATTGATATATTACATCTGTTCAATATAGAATTATAGAATATCCTGAATTGGAAGAGACCCACCAGGATTCTCCAGTCTAGCTCCTGGTCCTGCCCAGGACACCCCAACAATCCCAGCCTGTGCCTGAGAGTATTGCTCACGTCCATTAAATATTGAGGGTTTAATGCATCTGGAGTCCAGAACAGTCAGATCACCACAGGATGATTGCTTTCAGATAAATACCTCTCATAAACTTACTAACAAAATGTATTCAGCTCTTTTCTGTCCACAAACTTTTGGGAATAACAAGCAAAAAGCCAAGCAATTTAGCAGAGTGACAGTTACCAGGCATCACACCTTTCACTCTGTGGAGAATACACAAGAACCTAAATAAAGTCACAATCATATCTTTTTACAATTTTTTTTTTTTTTTTTTTTTTTTTTTTTTTGCAAACAAGTACTTCTTCTGCAAAATCTGCTCAATAACTATGACAATAGCTAGTAAAAATAAAATACATGCTTTCCCTCTGTTGACCCTGCCTAAAAATTGTCCTTTTTTTTCTGGTAAAGATGCTTGTTCACTAATAAAATTACAGAGATACTCAGCTCTTTTCATGTGTGCACCATAAAAATACAACATGCCTTGAGATTATCCTTCAGATTATTGCTGCTATGTGTTCAAAGTGCCTGTTCCAGCCACAGCCAAGGCCTTCCCTCAGGAGCCATCACTCGTGGCCAGAGCTGCAGACAGAGCTAATGAGAAACAAAAAGGCTTCTAAAGATTCTGGTATCCCAAAGCTTTAGAGATGAACAGGAAGGAACATTTACCCTGCAGGGGAAGAGGGAAAGGTGGAGCCAAGGGAACCATTCACTTCCCTTCTTATTGCTGTATTAGATAGAAGAATCTCCAAAGGAGGGTGAGAGGGTTGGAGCCAGGAGTTCTGCATTCCTACTGCCTCGGCAGAAAGACCTCCCAGAGCTTATCCAAGTGTGAGCCACACAATTCTCACTAATTATTCACAGAGAGCTCACTTTTCCCCTCTATTAAACTGCATTACAGGGAGCTAAACTACATCTGACATTTCTATCAAGTGCTCCCTCCACATAAACTGTGTCCAAGCTGTTGCAGAGCCTGTACAGTAAGTCCATGGAACAATCTCTCCATTACCACATGGGCCTTAATGAAGAGAGAAATTAATTTAATTTGTATAGAAAACAGTGATATTCTGACATCCAGGGCTAAAGCACTGAACTGTGACTCGGAAAGCATGAATTTAATTTCTGCATCTTGCACTCGGGCAATCTTGTAGGAATGATTTCACAAGAGGATAATGCTGGGGACATAAGGACAAGCACAAGGCTGGCAGGGCACATACACAGTGAATTCTTCCCAACCACTGTAAGTGATGTGGAGTTGTCAGGAAAATTAACCCAGAAACACCAGAGGTTTATATCCAAAAAAGGAGACAGAGGAGTCCTTTTACTTTCTTCAAATGACGAGAGAGGCCATGGGGCATTCCCCTGGTGTATCTCAAATTTTTGGAGGACGCAGACTCCTTTTTAGCCTGATTTCTCAGCCACATTTCCCTCTCTCTTTCCCCACTGGCCGAGGTACTTGAGAGGTACAGGCCTCCCAAAATGCCTGATACCTAAGATTCCCCTCTAATGTTTAACCCTCCCTTTTAATTTTTAATTCTGATGGAATTTATGGGTTTTCCCCATTGTTTCTTTCATCTTTTAATATCCAATTTCATTTCTCAGCAAACCTACAGTTTGTTTGTAAAGCAAATACCTTTTCTCCATTCGTCAGTCAGTGGTACCCTTCCCATTGTTTCCTTTATCTCTCAGTGTTAGTTTTATGTAAAGACAAACCTGTCATTCCTCTCAGAGTGTACCTACACTTGCAGGCTTTAGGGTTATTTGTCACCTGTTCTTTGCAGAAGAGTAAGAACTATTAAACACACATTCATACTACTCATAAAGGCCAGTCATGGGGAAAAAAAAAAAGGCATTAATGCAAGAATTTTTCAAAGTACTTGAATTTTCTATATGGCAAAGAGAGAAATAAAAAATTTATTAACAACATTAATTTGATACTAAAATACTTGACAGGTTTATCTGAGAAAGTTAAATGTTTAAAACATCACAAAAAACCCTTACTGCAAGTGTACAGACTGGTCTGTCAGAGTGATCCAAGCTGAGCTGTTGTGTTTTGTCCTTTGTGTCATGGAAAATGAACTAAGTGACTTGCTAATTTTACATTTAACCATCTCTAACACTAGTTTATTCAAATATATGAAAAGGCTGATCAAATGGAGAGATGAAAATAAAACATAAGAATCAGGAATTTCTTCTTATATATACAAGGAGATAGAGAATAACCCAAGCTTCCACTCATATTGCTTTTTTTTTTTTTTTGAAAGAATTTGAGTACTTCAAAAGAGGCCAAATTGAGTATTTGAATACTTCAGCACACACAAAATTCCAGTTCTGCAAGCCACTGTCCACCCTTCTTCAGCAGATGTGAAACTTAATAATACACACTCACAAATACACTTGTGAGTACTATTAGATTTAATTTCTACACACTAATGTGTGTGTTTACAGGCACCTTTTAGCACCCTCCCTTCAATATTCGTGCATACTGATGGATCAAAACTGCCCCTGAGTCTTCTTTTCTCCTGGCTGAGCAGCCCCAGCTCTGACTTTCCTCATATGAGAGATGCCTGCATATCATACTCCTTTAAAAGCAGGTACAATTTCTGTAGGAAAATTAAGCAGCAGCTCATGTTGCTAATGCAAATCTCCAATTCACTCTGACTATTCATGCAAGAAATCAGCATATGATGGCACAATTAAAAAGTTTTACTGTTAATGGAAAAATGTAATTTAATAAAATTTTTTCTAATGCCCTAGGAGGCAAGAACAGAGTTTAAATAATTAGTAAGGATCTTTTTTTACCTCAGTAAACTCTTCAACAGGAAATTTCCTCATGAATTTTGGACTTCGATTCCTCTTTCCTACCTTGTGTTACACAAGGACACAAAGGTTCATATGACTGATCACTTCTTGGTAGACAGACCCTATTTTGCTTGGCATCGTTCAGAGACAGAATAAAATGACATTACTTCACCAGCTTTAAGGCAACAGAGAGATGGAAACAAATGGGCAGAACACAAGAAAAAGGGAGACAACATTTGTCAGCCTGACAGGCAGCAGTCTCAGCAAACCATCAGGGTGACTGTTGTCAGAACTCTACAGGCATCACAGAGAAGGATATCAATGGTAGTGACAAGACAGACCATGACAAAGCTGCTCTGAGATGTTAATGCAGAGCTCTTGGCAAACAAGAACAGCAACAAAAAAGAACTACCAAGATGTTTGTTTTAAAAATCATCTGTGCTACTCTTGCTACTTCATTTACGCACAACACCATTAGAACGTCCTGCTCTTCCCACAAGTACCTCTAGGAAAGCCAAAATCTGGGAATGAAAAAGAAAACAGGGAGTTATGTCTAGAAAAAAACAAAACAGTAAAGAGCAGGTTTCAAATCTGACAGAACACACCACCTTGTTCGTCACACACTGCCAAATTGTGGTGCTATGCCCCACCTTACCAAGTAAATGGAAAACTTGGAACCCTGAAAGACAGTGCACACCAATACCACCCACTTTATAGCAAACTTCAGATATAATCTATTTCACAAGAATTTCCTCATGTAAACACTCAAAGGATTCTCTTCCCTGCATAGCTGGCTCCTCTGTGTGATGTGGATGATATGCATCTAGGTGCATATATGTGCTCAGCTGTTAAGGAGAAAAAGATGGTAAATGTGAACTGAAGAGCAAAAGAGTCCAGGGTTCTGCAGTACTTTCTTGCCTCCACCTCCTGGCACAAGGCTCTCTCTACAAGGCTGTACCTTTAATTTCAGCTACACAATTTCATGCCACAAGTCAATTTGCATGGTTCCCAAAGAGATAAGTTTTTAAAATCTTCTCTGGAATCCACTGATAAAAAATAGGGAAAACTAGTATAGTAAGATATAATGATGAATTAGATCTTATTGAAAAGTTATCTTTTACTGGGCCAATCAGGAAATGCGAGATAATTACTAAACATTTTGTATTTGCTTTTCTTTGCTATTATCTCCACCTTCCTATTTTTACTGTGCCTAGGCAGAGCATTAGCAATTTTTTATCTTTTTCTTTTACAAACTATCAAACAAGGATAAAGGATTTGAGAACATCAGGTTACATGTAAGCAAGAATAATACATATTCCCTATTTATGCAGGCACACTTAGTAGGTAAAACATCTGTTTAAAACATAGAATCACAGAATCTCTAAGGCTGGAAAAGACCTCTAGAGATCAGCAAGTCCAGCCCCACTGTGGTTCATCACTACTCCATGTCCTCTTGTGCCACCTCTACACTTCTGAACACTTCCAGGGACATTTCCAGTGATCCCACCACTGCCCTGGGCAGCCTGTGCCAGTGCCTGACCACCCTGTCAGTGAATAAATTTTTCCTAATATCTAATGCAAACATCCCCTGGCACCTATATTAGGCCATATATTTACAAACTCTATGGCACTTCTGATTGTGAGTAATTGCATAAAAGCAGTGACTGCCAATAATAAATGGGAAGTAAGATTTGAATAGGAAACTGTGACCTCTGTGTGAGGCATGGGAAGGAAGGAAGGAGGACAAAACCATGACATCTTGAAAAATTATCAAAAAAGCCAAGATGATTAGTGCTTATTTTTTCAGCTTCCTCATGGGTAATCATCTCTCCACCATAATACTTAGCATAAATCGTGATTTCCAATGCTGTGCTAAACATTAAAAATGCACTGAATACTGTTTGTGTGGGCACCTTTCTCTCTCCATGTGAAGGTAAGATAAACCATGACAGATGTAGCATTGCATGTGGTGACTGCTGAGGTATTTTCTGTGGGAAATGATACAAAAAGTTACAGCAAAGATGGAAAAAGCAAGTGAGGAGAAAGTGGACAAGTAAGATTAGGAAGATCCTTTAGCCACTGTAGATCTTATTACAGTGCTTCTTATAGGCACAGTAAATTCAGCAGGATATCTAAAAGGACGCTGGAGCAATGTGAATTTAATGCAGAAAAGGAATGCCTGTGTGATGATCTGAGAAGTGGGAATCGTTCAGCTTAGCAGCAAATAAACAGGGTTTCCCAAGGGATTTTTCCTCCCCCTTCACTAACATGAATTTCAATGAATACTGATGAAGGTCTGAAGAACTAATATATGTGAGCTTGTGCAAACTGTGAATTTGGATTTGCAGGTGCTCCAGTTTCTACAGAAATGTAAAAGAACCCAGTAATACCCATAGACAAACCAGATTCTGTTCTGTCCTTTAGATAAACTAGCTCTGGTGAGAAAAATCTGGTCTCATAAGTCAACAGAATGTTTTCTATCTTAGATAGACTTTCTATCCTATGAGCTACAAGAAAAAATTAATTTTCATCTAGTGCATATGGACTTCCCCTTGTGCCTGTAAAATCAGAAAGACAATTATAATTACTAGAAATACATTTAGTGAACATTCAGAATTTCTTTAGAGGGGCTATTTTTATTCAATTCCCTACACAAATAATTTAATCTAAGTCACTCTTCTCTGAAAAATCTTGATTTATGCATTTAATAACCTCTTAGAAAACTAGATTCAGAACTGAATAGCTGTTGTGTCAAACTAAAAACCCAAGCTCTGTGTGCATTACCTGTGTGCCTTGGGATTGGATCCTACAGCATCTAATAAGATATGAGCTCCATTTGCAGCTCTTCCCCTCAAAAATTTGCCACTTCTCTTTTCTGAGTTCTCAATCACCTGCAGTCAACAGGATCCCAAGAGAGACTTTTTTCTTCAAACAGAGATCTGTTCTCCTAAAGCACATGGGAGCCTCAGGACTTTCTGAGTCTGTTATTCCTCTGTCAAATTTGCTAGAAATTGAGCAGGGTATTCAAAAAAATGCTGTAGGAAATACTGTCAAAAAAAGCAAAGCAGGCTACCATAGAGCCTTCAGCACTAACAAGAAAAAAAAGACAGTCACTCTTTTCCATCACTTGAAAAGGCTGATTTTAAGTAGCAGTATTCAGCTACCAAAAAAAATTTTGTTAACTGAAATATTAAGTTTTTTTTTTTCAGACACAGATAAATGTGTAGAAACTATGCCCCCACCCCCAATGTTCACAGAGACTTTTCTAAGCAAATGAAAGGTTCACTTGCTTTGTTTACATTTTTCCAAGCACACCTTAGAATTCTTTTGTTCTTTACATGATTTTATATGACCCCATTTTAAAAGAAGCATTTCAGTTAATTTCAGAGCATTATCCCAGACTCTCATTTTCTTTAAAGGAGCATCTTTACATGAAAGTCAACGTCATATTTTTCAGTCTATAAAATTAAATACATATCCTCTCTGGCAGGTTTCTTTCAGTGTAGTTGCCGTTTCTCCAAGCAAGTTCTAAAGTGTTCCCAAATAAGTTTAAGACATCCAATTTATTTTTATTTTAGGAAATTGCTTGCTGAAGTGGCATTGTATCCTTAAGGTGAGATATGCAGTTATGAATTGCAGAAAGTACTTACAATTCCTCAGCACATTAAGTATCTCTGCTAGCAAAAACTAGAAGCACTGGATATAAGGATCTACAGAAATTATATAAAAACATAATTCAACAAAGAGAAAGAAAACAAGGGATAGACTTACAAGACCATATTTATCTGCTGTTCAGCTACAAAATGATGGAAAAACTTTATTAGAGTTGTCCTTTCCTCACTAAACCAGAGCTTGTAATACTGTCAATTATAAATTAAGTGCTTTTAGATTCACAAGTATTTTGCAACAACATTCAGAAGTACTTTGTAACTGAAACCTGGCTTTATCTACAGGTAAAGGCAGACTTTTAGAAATGCAAACAAGTAACAAGGAAATGATGACTTGAGCCTGAGATACACCAACAGCTTGTGCTGCTGCAGCCTGGAAGGGTCACAGGATGTTTATTCCACCTGATTCACCAAAAATCTTGCCCAATGTGGAAGTGTCTTCTTTGTCCAGACTGGTTTTCTTTCTGGATTGTATTTTTTTAAACACACACTATTCTTGAACCTGGTGTCCTTCACATAAGCCAAAGAAGCCAAAAATACTTGGGTGGATTTGCTACAGCCTCCTCCAAGCAGCAGCACAGAGACACCAGCTGTAAGCTCCCTCAATACTTAGACCAATATGACAATGTCATTTGGGAAAAAGTTATGCAAACCAGACAGAAACCCAAAATTGAGCATCTGGGAGACTTAGCAGAATCCTGTTCATGGAGGCCAAAGCTCACAGCCCTGTGGCGTTATTTACTGCAAAACGTGGGCAGTCACCGAAAGCAACTGTATGTGACCTTTGCATTGAAGTATTAAATGTGTAAGGATTTTATTTTTAAAGTTAATTTAAAAATATTTTCAAATCTAGTCAATGTGTCAGAATTGTCAGAACTTTGCTATGAACTTTTACCTTTTTTTTTTTTTTTTGATTATTTTAGGTTCATTCTTCCTCAGCTGCAGCTAGCAAGCCCTGAAATGTCATTGCTTACAAGCCAATCTAAATTTAAACTCTTCTGATTTTTGACCCAGGGGAATAAACTGCAATCAAATACAAATTGCAAAAATATTCAGCACTATAATTCAGTTTCCTCGAATCTGAGTTTACAATCATCTCTGGTTCATGTTTTTATATCTACTAACCAAATCCCACCCTTCCTACATAAAAGATGAATCTCAATCTGTAAACAGTTCTGCCCAGGTGTTTTACTGTATTTACACTCCCACTGCATTTCATGATCACTTTTCCCACTTTCACATCCTTCATTAAGAGAAGAAGTCCCCCGATTTCTGCCTGTAATTTTTCAGGTATTTGCTTGCAGTAAACACTTCTCAATGACGTGTTGAAAACTAAAACTCCACACGTGCATAATAAAATTAATGTACTGTTCATGGTTCCTACCAGCTCACTGCAAAGTCGTGCACCTTCAAAATGCTGCTCAGTTGATACTGGCCAGATTTCAGGGGTTGAGTGTGTTCTTTAGCATGCTCCAAGTATGGGGTCCCTTCAGGATCAACAGGGAACTCTGAATCCTGCAGAAAAACAAGATTATTAATTCTCAGAAATGATGCAAAAATTCACACATTGTGTCTATTTATATTTCTATTTTGAAAAAAAAACCCAAATTTATCTTATTTTTCCACTCTGCTTTTTCTCTTCTATTCAATTTTCATAATTTTTTAAATTGCTGTTGTCATCATTTTATTGATTTTTATACATATTGTTAAGGCTGACTGCAGGCAGAAAAATTGAACACTAATAATCAGTTCTTTTCAAATTATATTCTTACCATTCAAGATAACTGGCTTGACACAAAACACAGGAGTAGAACTGGAAAGGAAGGAAGGTTTATACCAAACTCCTCAGTGAGATTACTGGCATGGATTAGTTTCCATTTTTCCATGGCCTGTTTGTTTGCTATCCTTTTTTTCCATGGAATGCTAGCTCCATGAGTTGCACCCAGAGGCAAAGCTGCTATATTCTTCAAAAGACCTTTCTTGTAAGTATAATGCCAATAAAAAGTCAAAATATGTGTAGCAAATTTACAGCCTCATTTTCCATTGTTGTGGTTTAAGATACTTCCTAAGATTAATCAGCAGACTAGGAGATTTATTACTAGCTCTAATTAACCAAGCTAAATAGCTTTATTAAAAATAGATTGTCATTAAAGGATGTAAGGAGGGTAACTGTGCACAATATATTTTAAGGACTGCACCATTCATTACAAAACCACTTCCCAAGGCACCACAGTTTGCTGAAGACCTGGCTGATGGCTTCTGTTTGCAACATTTTAGGACATCCTGCTGTGAGAAGCTTTAAAGGAGACTGAAATCGCTGTACTCTTTAAAATGCCCATCAAACACTAAGATTAAGAAGGGAATGAAATCACTGCATTTTAATCTGAAAACACACACACACAGCAGGGATAGCCACTAAGTCTTTTTAGTATTTGTTTACACTAAACTTGATAGCAGCCATCCTGTTTCCTGATAATTTGCAGGGACGAGCATAAAGCAAATTTCAAACTACAGAGTAGCAAAAGAATATCTGTTTGTCTTCAATTTCAGAAGCTCTACACACTGCATTGTCCTACATGTTCCTATTAACCAAGCCAAACTTATGAGGATCATTAAGCTAATGACTTAACAGTTTGAGCCCATCTGTTCTAGGCCCAAGACCTATAAGATATTTTTCAGTGGACTGTGGCTTCAATCACAGGCACAGCCTAACAAAACCACTCCAAAATCCATGGGAAAGTCCCAGTATGGACTTTCAATATTGACTAATATCAAACAAAAGTCTTTCTTCTCTGACTGGGGAGGAAGACAGAATCTGGAAACCATGGAGAGCAAATGATCAAAGTCATCCTTTGCTTAACACAAATACTAGCAAGAGACATACTTTTGGAAGAAACCAAAGGTAGTACATCTGGAATAGTCAGAATTAGGAAATAAATATATCAAATACAAATACATAAAGAATAAAGTAATCTGGAATTATTAATCCAGCGAGGAATGTATTTGTGGCTAAAGTTCCACATTTTTATACAACTGCATATCAAGTTCTGTGTCTCAGCCATAATATTCTTGAAGATCTCTGAAGACAGTTCAAGAAAAATCCACAATTTTCCAAACTTAGGAACAATTATGATAAGTCTGCACTTATCTACACACACACACACTAAACTGAGTAAAGATATTAACTAAAGGTAAGTATAGTCCCAATATGTGTCAGTACCTC
The DNA here is from genome assembly GCA_018697195.1 of Certhia americana. Lineage (NCBI taxonomy): Eukaryota > Metazoa > Chordata > Aves > Passeriformes > Certhiidae > Certhia > Certhia americana. The sequence continues at coordinate 34,672,267 of CM031863.1, read as the reverse complement.
TATGCAACTCTTGGAAGCTTTCTGTACTCCCTGTCTTAGAAAGTTCAACCTTTCAAGATTTATAAATTTGAACAACCCTGATCGTAACATAACAAAGGCATAAAATCAGCATGCTTTTGCAAATTGTTCTCATCCACTTTCTGGAACACAAGCAATAAGTAAACGCCAGCAGACTTACCCATTTCAAAGTGAAAAGAAAGACAAGGCTTTCTGAATAGAAGTGACAGAAAGTCTTGCATTTTTCAGTAGAAAAAGATCCCCAGATACTACTTCAGGAGATAGTGTTGTAAATGATTGCTGTAACATTAAAAAAATACAGCAAAAAGAGAATAATATAAAAATATTACGTTTTTTGTAACTCCGTTGAAAGGATCTGAAATATTTCTGAAACTGCGGCTTTTCCACCCTTTGCAGTAGCAATTCTGTACTCTGTTAGAGCAGGAGAGTTGGCCTTAGTTGAGATAATTCATACCTAGCTTCCCACTGCTGTGAACAGTGGTATCACTTGTCATGGCCAGATGAAATGCTGATTTCAGTAGCTCCCCAGCACACACCAGGTAGAAGTCACAGCGTGACTTTTTTCCCCAGACACAAATATTACTCACTGCAGAATAAAGGGGGTATTTTATCCTAAAATCCTGCTATAATAGAACTGTCCAATAACACTTATATGAAGACAACTCCTCTTTCCTAACAAATTTAAGCAATCAAGTTTCATTATTTAATCCTTATTCTATTATTTCAAATTGCTAAATCCTAAGGGTTAAAGAAAATCCATTACACAAGTTGAGATCTTGCATAACAAGGCTTGTAAAACTTTTACAGGCGTTGACTGCAAAATCTGATGTCCTTCAGCATTGGCAAGGGCCATATGCAAGAAAAATTCAGGAGAACATCCTGAGTGCTAAGGAGCCAAAGCAATATACTGTGGCTTTGTTCACTCCTTTATCTGCTACGTATGAGACGTTTGTACTATGACAAAAACAAAAACCTACCAAGCGTCACTCTCACATCCATATAAAAGAAGAATTATTGCACTTCCTGCCTGTGACATTAAACATCCTTTCACTCTATCACCAAAGGCAAGGAACAGAACATTCAGAAGAGTGTCCTAGGAAGAATCTCTATGAACCAAAACCCTTCTGAATGCATGTCCACAGTCACTGACAAAGGCAAATGGTACCTGGTCCCTGGCTAAACTGTCCCTTTGACAGTGCACTCCCTTTGTTATCTAAAATCACAGGTGCAACAAGCAGCCCCTCACAAGAAGTTGCTATGACTCTTGGGCAATTTACACACAGATTTCCATCAGAAGACAGAAGGCTACAGGATTGTGTGAAGTCATAAATGCATTTCATGCCGTAAGACCTCACAGTTCACATCCAAAAAACAAACCAGAAGAGAAGAGGTTGCCTTTCTTTTGATTGTTCAGCATTTTTTGGTTGCTTTCTTTTCCTTTGAATTTAAGAGCTGAACCATAAAATGATCCAGTGATTTACCCCAGATCAAGCTGAAATTCTCTAGGACAGCTTGTAAACTGAACTCATATCTTCTGAGTCTCAAACTGTTCTTTAATTTCCCCTTATAAGATAAAAAACCTTGTCTTGATGCAAACTGTCACACAATTCAGAAAATTTACCCTTAAATATATTATAAATACCTCTTTTCTGTCCTGTCTTGAATTTTTCCAGTAATACTTTCTTTTCTCTCCCTATAGCAGGGCTCTTCAGAGCAAGTCTACAGATTTCTTTTTCCTCGAGAAAGACACAAGAGACTCATTTCTCAAAACATAGAGAAAGCAATGAATAGGTAAGTGGAAGTGATCTAAATCATCTCAGAGCTGAGAAAAATGTAGTAGAGTTTAATAGAAAACATCCAAATCAGTTTGTCTAAATCACAGCTTGGCCTTGTCTATATCATTATTATAGGTAGTGTTATGTTTCTCCTTATTCAGATGTTAAAAATTGAATTCAGTTGAAGAAGCAGCTTCACTTTGAAACCAGGAACAAACTCAAACCTTGCTACTTTGATTTTGAAAGAAAATAGAGCAATCTTAAGTGAAGCAAAGTCCATCAGACAGCAAACTTGTGATCACTGTGTTTCAGTGAGGGAGGAGAAGGAGCAACCTTTTCTTTTTGCAAAAATTAATGACCATTATCATCACCAGTTCCAATTTGAAAGCTGTCAAGGTCATTCTAAGACTGCAGTTCAGCCATGCACAAGGAACACAGTCACAGGTGCTGGTGTATCCACACATTCAATTTTAAAAGCAAAGACTAGATACTTTTTCAGGAATGTGATGTAAAGAAAATGAAGTTCTTCTTAGGGCACAGCTACTGTTAATGTCCAAGACTCAGCAAGACAGTCTAAACTTGTATCACTACATATTTTCAAGGAAATATTCTATTCTCAATTCTCACCCAAGAATCAGCATTGTGTGTTTTTCGGTAATTAGAAATGACTACTGCACTAATCACTGATCGCTAAACTGACATACCATTGAAATTTTCTTTTCATTCAAAGTTGCAGAGAATTTTATTAATTGTTCACTTAATTTTTCTGAAAAATCTGCTACACTTATATTAAGGAGAATGTGTTTTGCCTATTTTAATTTTAAACCTGTTTCAATATATTGAAATCTCCATATTTTAGTTTTTTAAATATCAAAGCAGTCCTATGGAAACCAGTAGGTGTACTCATAAGCCACTTATTAAATTCAGTTTTCACAACAGGACTTGAATTTTACTCTCAGTTTTTTCCCCAAATTTCAAAACAACTTAAAGATTACTAAGAATCCATACATTCAAAATGTGAAAATAAACAAGACATTCTTAAAACACAAATATATAAATAAGAATGAAAATACCCTTGGCTGTAATTGCTGACAATGAATGAATCTTACTTCTCTATCTATCAAAACTATCGAAGACTATAAAAAATAAAATACATCAAATAAGCAAAACCACTTAAAGAGCAAGCTGGAGTATGAGATTTTCAAACCCCATTTTACTTTTTGTTGACTATTCTTAAAATTGTTTAAAGTTTCAAAGTAAAATTGAGAATATTAAAGTCTGTTCCTGTTTCCCTCTTTCTCATGAAGAAAATCCTGACAGTCTGCTCTCTGAGCAGCTCAGCTTTGGGGCACTAGAGGCAGGCAGATTCAGAAGGAACCAAATGCTAAGCAGGAAAGTATTAAACTAATATTAAAAGCTTTGCTGTAAGAGTGACAGAAAATTGACATCTAATACAGTAGCTGAGCATGATTTTACTTTGTTTTCATATTTCCTGTAATTGAAGGGACAGGGTATCCTTTTCTAGCAGAGTATAAAGAAATGAAGATATTTAGTGCATCCACTGAGCACAGTGCATCAGTGAAATAGTCAGTAGGCACTGTTGTACAATTAATACTGAAACAACTCAATTTCAAAATGCTCCAGTGTCTATAGTAACCATAATACAACACATCTGCACATTATTTTACTATGTTAATCATGACCACAATTGTTTTATAAACATCTGAAATGTAAGGAAAGGAAGCTGAAAGCAATAGCAGAAGAGTGTAGTAAAAACTTTTATTGCCTGCTCCATCTTGCTTGGCTTGCTAATAAAAATAATAAAACTCAGCTACAAAGGTTGTGGCCATATAACTCCTCCTTATTCAGTTTATAAACCTGACAATTTTTCCTTTTTTTAATAAAAAACCCATGAAGATAGTATGTAAGAGGTAGTAAAAGACAGATTAATTTTAAAAGTAATGATAAAACTGTTCTGTCTTCAAATTCAGGGCTAGTGTAGCTCTTCAGACGGTTTGTGAACTAACAGTAAATTTGCACTTGAAATTTCCTCTTGACAATGTCAGTTTTAAGGCTCTGCCACATCAAGTCAAACCATTGCCTATGCAATAAAAGTCTAGAAGGCTTCTCGACTCAATGTCTAACTATGCCACAGATAATCACTTTGGGACTAGAGCTCTCATTAGCACTCATTGATAAATACACTGCAATTATTTTCTACTATCAGAAGGATAAACTTCAAGCTGCTGCACTTCACTAGTTTTGTTTCTTTTACTGCAGCTATTAAGACCAGATTTGATTAGCCAGATAAGATTAATAATCAGATAGGTTTGAAAAAGTAAGATGAAGATAATTGTAGAAAGATCCATCACTGAAATATCATAGCTTTCTTCTAGTTTTCAGCACTAGTGCTTGTTTAACTTTATTACCTCTATTTCAGAAAGTAACAGTATAAAATGAAAAAAATTACTCTATGCCAAGCATACTGCCCAACACTACAGAAATTAAACTACTGCAATGTTTTAGCTTCTGCTAAAACTTTAACACTTCCTTGCAAAGGCATAAGTAAATCACATTTCTCAGTTCAAAGCGACACAACTGTGGCTGATGCTGTTAAGGATGAACATGACACTCCAGTGTGGAGACTGGAACATAAATGTGCACTGGAGGCAGCTGCCCAGTGAGCTGCACAGCTGCCCAGAGGACTCAGAGACTCAGAGCTTGGAGTCATAGGACAAGGCTGGAAGTGGCCAAGGCCAGGCTGGATGGGACTTGGAGCAACCTGTCCAAGTGGAAGGTGTCCCTGACCATGGCAGGGCATAGAATGAGTTGGGTTTTAAGGCCCCTTCCAACCCAAACCATTCTGGGACTCTGTGACCAGAGAAACACAAAACAGCTCCCCGAGCCTTGCTCAAGACTCACCAGAGTACAAGGAGTCGGTTTAAGATGCTCTGCACCACACTGAGTGGAAGACAAAGGCTTAGGCTATATAAAGATGAACAGATAACTTCTCCAGGGAAGGAAGAAGCCTTAAAAAACCTCCCACATTCCTTGGGGATCTGTTCAGTGTTCAAAAGGGTATCTGTACTGTACAGAAATACTCCATGCAGCCTTCTGCCAACCCCTCTACCATCCCAGCTACATCATCAAATGTATTTTAACCCCTTCTTTTGAATACTCTTCTCTGTCACAGCAAATTGCATGACCAACAGTCTCTGCAGAGTCAACAAAGTGAGTGCAGAGTCACAGTAAATTATTCCAGAACATGAACGTACAGTAATTCTGATTGCTAAGTTCAGTTGTGGTCTCAAGAAAGTAACAAAATGATCATCCAACTTTTAATTTACTACACTCTCATAGTGGGAATTGAGCTTAATACATGCAATTGAAATTAATTTCTTAATTTAAAATTATTACAACTCAAAGATACAAAGTCTACAACAATACTGATATGCCCAGATTTTAAATATCTGCTTCTGGTTACCATTAATGGCAGTTATGAAGGTAAGTTTATCACATGTGAAAGAATAAATCCAGTGTTATTTTACTGGTAGTAATTTCCAGTTTGTCACCCTGGTTCTCATCATCATCTCATCACCACATCATAACAAGAAAACATGTTCCTATTTGTTTTTCCAAACAACATGACATGTCCCACAGATAATTAAACAATATGTTCATACAATAGAGATGTACACACAGCTACCTATATAACTTTATCTTGCCTAAACAGCTGCAAACACTGACACAAAATTCAGCTTGATCATTTCACACGGAGAAGTAAAAGAACATCTATGAAAATGCTGCAATAAATTATCATGATATGAAGCATGCAATCGATTTTCATGGCAGTTTTCTAAGTCACAAATAACCATGTGCTATTCCCAAGGATGTTCCCTACCCCTTCCTATAAAAGGCCTATGTTTGAAAATCAACTACATTTATGATCAATGTTAAAACAAACAACAGTGCAATAAAATATAGAAACCTCTTCCAATTATAATTTTATTTTGCAGATTTAAATTTTGATTATTGTGCCATTAAACGTCAGCAATATTTGAAGCTACAGCTGCATATACCACACAATTCATCATGTTAAAGAGGCAATGTTGATTAAATGATAAGTCATCAAGTTACTTCAGTTTTCTGACATACATGAAAATATGTTGCAATATTGTCTTTTCTTTTTTAATTTTCATCATGATTAATGTGAATTTTCTCTACCACAGAAGTACCCTACTACAGAATCACCTAAGCAATGTAGATGCTTTCTTGATTTTCTCCAAGAAAACATCAGTACAAACAATACAAGGCTATCCATTCATCCACAGAGGATGATCCAGAGGACAGCTCATCTGAATTCATTTTTATTTTATTCCTAAAACATATACTGTGAAAGACTCATACAGACTCAACATATACTGGGGAAAAACTCTCTCTTTTTTGTGATTTCTTATGATATGATCTCACCTGCATTTCTAACAAAAGGCTCTCCTACCACAATAATATCCAAACATAGATACCAGAGGTGTGAATAAGTTCTAAATTTTGCCATCCTTCTATTAATTTTTCTAAATATTAACAAACAAGTTTTATTTTTCTTTAAATTACTGTTCTGCTTCTCAGGCACTGTTGGAGACAGCTCAGAAACCGTGTTTACATTCTCAGTAGCCTGGATACACTAATTTCTGCCAGGGCCAAAGTACCCACTGTAATCACCTCAATAACTGTTATAAGGCACCCAGGGTTTACAGAGGTCCATACATCACTACAGTGAACTGGTAAACACATTCAGGGGCCATTAGTTATTGATTTATTTGCAATTATGCATTACAGATGCCGTCCATGTTCCCCCCCCTGGCATTTCATCATCCTGCCTCCATTTCAGGACAGCCAGTAACCATTATCCCAGGTTCCACATAATGAGAAATAATGAAAACAAAGCTGTAAGAGGACTCTGACATGCAGGTACAAAGCTATCAGCTTGTCAATACTGCAGAGAAATGGATTCTTTATAATAAAGAGCTAATTAATTGATTACTGCACTTGTAAGCAATAAGTACTTTATCAAACAGTGATAAAGCTGGTTATCTATCACTGTTAACCACCAGAAATATTTTCAGCACTGCAGGAAGTGGACACAGCAGAATATGAAAGAGATACTGCCAGGCTGACTTCACAAACATGCCAGTAGTGAAACTGAAACTGTAAAAATAAGCCTTAAGGTGTGAGGAAGTCAGTCTGCTCTAGATTCAGCAAGGCAGATTATGAAACCAGACCCAAAATGTCTGTAATTGACTTTGGACCATATAAAGCCCCTGCACTTCCTTGAACTAAATTTCTACTTGAGCTAAACACAGCTTTAAAAAAAATCCATTATTTAGAAATTGAAGGATTGACTGTAACTGCCAATACATTTGCAAAATTCTCTACTAAAAAGCAACTCTATTTCTGTCTCAGAATGTCCTTAGATTCAATTTTCATCTACTAAATTCTATTCTACTTCTATCTGCTAAGTAAATACTGCTATTAAGAATATATTTTGTCCCTCTCTCACAGTCAATGATGAAGAATACCCTAATTAAGCCTGTTCTAGTTGAAGATTACGCTGCTCATTGTAAAGGGGTTGAACGAAATGGCCTTTAAAGGTCCCTTCAAAGCCAAACTATTCTATGATTCTGTGAACTTTAAAAGCACAGTAAAAAAGTATATTTTTATTTCTCTTTTGTTTACCAAGTGATCCAGACTTCCCCTCCACATTTTCCAGGTCCTCTTCACGGAAAAAAATCTCACCAGTGTGACATCTGATAAATTTATCAGTAATTCTACCTTAAACACCAATCAGATTTTTGAGATTCTTCTTCCACCCAAATCACATATTAAAATATTAAATAGTTTTCAAGAAAAAAAAATCTCTGAATACATTTGATTATTCTCCATTTAAGGCTTCATGTCAGACTTAAACATACTAGGAACATTACATTGATTTTGTACAATTCCACAACTGTATCTTCTACAGTCATGGGATAATTTGCATTGATATTCTGTGATATTATAGTGTTGATTATTTATAGTTTTCAGTTCTATTATTTTGTTTCTCCATTCCTTGAGTCACTTTTTACATTTTAAATATTGTTATGAAAGTAGCCACAGACTGCTGGCACTATTTCTTGCAACAGAAGCAGACAAAAAAAACAGAGTAAGTTTATCACCACTTGACTCCCAAGTTACAAAATTGAAACACTGAGCTTTCAAGTGGGATAGCAGAAGCTACAAGATTTTATTCAATTCTTGAAACCTAGCTCATGTACTCTCAATAGAAAGGTAATTTGTTCATGTGGGTTAGGACAGATGGCATGGGGGACCTAAAATAAATTTTACTGTGACGAACAGCAATTGTTTACCCAATGGATCTGTTCTTTTTCTGTATTCAAAATTATATATCCTTAGGAAGAATGTAAGTAGCTGTTTTTATTGCTTTTTATTACCATTAGCCCTTCAAACCCACAAAAGTTTGAGATGGAACTAGGGTCTATTTTGTCTTTTTTTTTTTGGTCTTTCTCCAAACCTATTTATACACAGGTTGTTCTCTGTTCCATCCTCTCTGGCCAAGTCAGAGGGAATATCTGAAACCAATTCTCCCCAACTGTTCTTCAATGGACAGACTGAAGACAGCTTGCAATTTCATTCTAAATTTAGGCACTTGGGCACTGCCACAACAGCTGTGAGATGGAGATGCCAAATTTTGCTCACCAGTAGCTACAGCACAGGATGAGTGTGAAGAATGTACTTCACTAATTTTTAAGACTGCTATATATCAATTATTTCTATGTGGACTCAGAGAGTGGTGGTATAGCCAAGATTGAGACACAAGTGGGTAAAACCCCATAGAATTCACTGACCACAGTTTTCAGCCTGATGCTTGAAGAGACAGCACCAGAAACCTACAACAGAAAGGGATATATATGCCCAACAATACCCAGAAAAATGGACAAATTTCTGATCATAGGCTGCACCCCCCATTCTAACTCATGGGCCGTTACTAGAGATAACTCTGGATAAAAAGAAACTAAAGACAATCTGGAGGTAAGAGGAGTAAGATGTTAGTGGGAAAAAGCAGCCTTACAAGCAAACACTCCAAGAATTTCTGCAGGAGATCACACAAGGGCCTAGAAGCATACAAAATCAGTTTGAAGAAAAATCAAATAAGTAAATGGTACAAATGGGGCATATCACCCAGCTTTTTAGCTAAGTATCCTTTCAATTTATTCTAACCATCTTTATATATTAAATTACTACTTTTGTTTCCTTCATCTACTTCTCTAGCAAAGGCTTTTTCTTCTAACTTTCCCAATTCTTGAAAACCCTCCCTTGAGCCCTGATTCCCTGCCCATACAATTTTGCCTAACTGCCCTTCAAATGTGCCTGAGCAGGGAGGACCCTCCCTTATCCACTGCAATAACACACACAGAAATGTAATTAATTCTAAATCTGAATTTCACCCCAAATTGTACTGCATGAAATAACCTATTTTAGTAAATGTCCAGTTCCTACCTCATCTTCTTAGCACTCTTCTCTGTGACTTCAGTAAAAGCTTTAGGATAACAATCCACCTTAACACATTCCTCTTTAGAGCAGACCCAAGTGGAAATGAGTAGGTAAATTACATTTCCCTTGCCAATGTTCTCCCTGTGTCAGAAATTGTCTTAAGTTGCAGTGCAGGATGTAACCAAAAGCATGTAAGCTGCTGGGGCAGTTTTCTTGATCTCCTCCATGACCCATCCTTCCTCCAGGGGGATATCTTCTGTTAATGGGCCACTGAGTCTCACTGCATGGCTGATAAACTTTCAGCATCCCACTGGGAGATGTTCCACCCTGGGGGAGCAGCCAAGCATTCCTACCTGGATAAAATCTGTGATTTGGAACACCAAGGCAGCCTTTCCACTGGATTCTCAGAGGAAGACCAGCCCATCTCTCATCAGTGGACCTTCAGAGGAAAACTCCACCCTTCTACAGGATCACTGCTCCAACAGAGTCACATCTGCTACTCCAGGAGGACTGCAGTCACCATTTAATGGGACTGCTGCGAACACCCTGACCCACAGGGGGCCAGGTAGTATTCTGACTGTCATTTTTGCATTATTGCATTTTTATTTTAATTTTTCTATTAAATTGTATTTGGTTTGGTTTGTCTTGTTAATTTTTAGTTTATACATATTAATAAAGAACTCTTATTCCTGTTCCCATATCTTTGCCTGAGAGCCCCTTAATTTGAAAGTTATAGTAATTAGGAGGGAGGGGTTTACATTCTCCATTCCAAGGGAGGCTCCTGCCTTCCTTAGCAGACACCTGTCTTTCAAACCAAGACAGAAATCCTACCATTCTTCATTGATTTCACAACACACAAATTCCCTTACCACACACAAATTAAGTTGCCTTTTACCCCCCCTCTACTTTCTGTCCTCTAAAACTCTAAATTATAATCTTCTCTCCCCTTATTTATGATCTAGAATCTGTATCATTGCCTCATTCTCTTTTGTCTTGCAGTTCATAGTCATCTGCCATGTTCTTACTGAACTGTTACTCTTATTTCCTTTCCAGCTTCATGCATTCCTATGTACTTTTACGCAAAGTGGAAAATTCTGTGGAACACAATTATTCCAGTTATGCACGAAGAGATAAGCCGCACTGCCATCTTTCCCATTTTAAGTCCCACTCCCACTAGCATGCATTTCGAAGTGTACTACCTCACCAGTAAGTTCCTTCTTTTGTCTTTCATTTCTACCCTCAGATTTTACATTAACATCTCATTTTCTGTCCTTGTGCTTCTTCCTCCCCTCTGCAAGTGTTGAAGGCAATATTTGGCAAGAGCAAAACTGGAAAACCACCATCACATTCTACTCAAAGGAACTGCAGTTACTAAAAGCCTTTAAAGTTGTTTTTAAACAACTTTACTATGTGATCACAGCTATTACTTTACATCAGATATAAGGCCTGTAATGTTTAAGCCATAAACTGCACCACTGGACTGCCTTTGTACTTGCCCTGAAGGAAATACTAATAAAGTCTCCAACTTTGAGCTCCTAACTGATGAAAAATTCAGTAATACTTTGCCTCCAGACCAGATGGAGAATTTTACTGGAATCACACTGGCAATTTCTTAGATATTAAAGATCCTTTTTTGTTGGGTTTTTTTGTGCTATGGATGAAAACAGAGGGCCCATTCAGGACTGCAGTACATAAAGTAATGCTCACAAACACATCAGACATCATTCCTTTCAATTTCTATCATTTCCACAATTGAAGGCACACAACTTTTTTTATGGAGTGGAAAAAAACTGACATAATATATACTGGTAATGAATTTCAAAAAAGGGATTATGGCATCTCTGATCATTTTCTCAGGATTATATTCCGACCAGTTGTTTCTTAAAACTATTTTATTGATTCAGAACAAAAACATTTAAAAGAAAACCACATTTTAAAATTAAGAAGCCTCTTCCAAAAACACCTATTCTACATTCAATTACAAACAAAATATCCAGAAAGATTATCAAGACTAAAAACTTCTAGTTCTTTCCCTGATGCCAAGTCCTGTATTGAAAGTCAGACATGTTACTGCACTGAGGGTATCCTATAGTGAAATTCAAGGGGTTTGATGCCTTTTTTGAATCAGAAATCATATTAAAAAAAAAAAAACAAAAACCCACCAAAAAAAAGATAATTTTGCAAGACCGTAATTAATAGAGGTTAATTAATCATGTTTGAGAAGTAGGGTACTAACTCCACATTTCTATGCTTAAATTAAGCAATGTTGGAGTTTTTCACTCAAGATATTACTGCTAATTCAAACACACTATTTGTGTGCACCTGTAATCTCAATAGTACTTCGTCACATTTTTGGAGGCTTCTATCAAACTAATGGGTACAATCTCTCCAAAAATTTCCTTTTCTTACTCAGAATCTAAAGAAAATGTAAAGAACGAAGCAGAAGATGCATTCCTATAATTACAGAAAATCAAAATCACTTGAAAATTTCAGGGGCTTTTCTTTTCCTAATTAGAGAATTAAAACATTTCAATCATAACACTGCACAAAGGACATGGGGATGAAACAGCACAGATTTACCTGGATATTTCCTCAGAGGGCTGGGGGGCAGAAACAACCATAAAGAACAAGCTTCAAAGTAACAGCTGAGAGCAGCAGTTCAAATTTCTACAGAAAAACCACTGCATGGAAGTATTATATATATATATATATACACACAATAATAATATATACATATAGTATATATATATAGAAGTATAATATATATAGACATATAACCAACTTTTTTTGTACTGACACCTACTATATATATATATATGTACTTGTAGCTTGCATGCACGCTTCAGTAGAAAGGTAGTCTTTATCACAGCAGCAGAATTACAAACCAAATTTCTCAAACCCAAACCTCCAAACACAGCCCTACTGTATTAGCTGAGCAGGACTGGAGAGAACCCTTCAACACAATGTTCAGAGGACAGCTGTAGAAGAAATGCACAGTATGAAAGTCCTCTGTAGAGGAAAACAAATTCTGACCACTGTTCAATCAGCCTACATTCTTGAACTTACTCAATTCCTCTACAATTCTAGCAGCATTCTGTCTCAGATGTAGAAAGGCTGTGAGGATTCTGTAAGAATCATCAGAAACTTGAAATTCCCTACAGAAATTGTCATCTTCTCTGGAGCGAATGGGAAAAGATTTCCTGGAACATACTGATCAAAGAGCCAACAGATCTTGTGCCTCACACATGCTAATGCAGACACAGCTTCCCTGGCACTGAAGAGCAGGGATTGGAATCCACAGCCGTCCTGCCCAACTCATCATTCCAGGAGAAGACAAGTAACACCAGGAAAATGGATTCTTTTCTGCAAAGAAAGGAAGAAGAAGGGAGAAAAGAAAGCAGTGGCAGGAAACTGGAACCTCATCATTGGCAACATTAGATCTGTTTAACTGATTATTATGATACTAATTACCAGAGAAAATTCATTTACAGTGCAACACTATATATGATAGCTGACTCTAAACAGAAGCTGGTTATTTACAGTTAGAAAGCTTATTAGACAGTATTACCTGCCCAGTCTTAGAATATAAATCTTAAATTCTCAAAAGCATTTAGGCATTTAATGTACCTTTCAACTCAATCCACTCAATGTTTCCATAACCTATTCCTACTAACTTCCATGGCAGGGAACCTGGACACCTTTGCAGAGCTTTCAATATTAATAACTGCTAATTGTATGGAGACTATTTTGAGAAAAAAAACCCCTGAATGTTTAAAACCCTTTGGAAAATGACATTCAATGACTGGGTGTGCAGCTATAAGAAGACAATGCAGACTACAAGTACATCAACCTCTCACAGGCACATACTTGTGTAACTAAAAATAATAGCCAAATTAGAGTTGATACAGACTCACCAAAAAGAGAGCACTAATAAAATCAAATCTCAGCTGTGCCATGACTGCAACAATCCAGTGACATACTAAAGTGATGCTCAAACACATTTGGCTGCAAAGAGGGGCAAAAAGGTTACCCCTTTTTTCTTCTTTCCTCTCATTACCATTGTTACAGTAACTTACTTCTGACAGGAAATTGACAACAAATTAATTCAAACAGTAAAAAGATCTTTAAAAGTAATAAACTCAGGATTTGTAATGTCAGGAACAACACTGACACCTCCAAATCTCTAATTTAAAAGCTTTCCTGACGTTCATAAATTATTAAAACCCCAAACTTTTTAATACAAAAAAACAGCAAAGGACCACTTCAAAAGTTATAAAATGTGAGCCAGTCTGGAGCCTCGCAGAGTAGCTGACACAGCTGATAAGAATAGTCCCTTGCACAGGTGTTGGCATGTTCTGACTGAACTCCCACTCACAGCCTTGGCACAGCCAGCCTCTTTTACTGCCACTGATACTCTCCACTCACATACATTGCCAGATGGTGGCTACAAGCTTACTTGGTGTGTATCCTGACAAAAATGGAAATAAACTACACAGATTGTAAAGAGCTCCTTGCTATGACTCCCAGACCAAAATCAGTTAACCTTGCACCAAATACATGCACCAAAATATAGCAAATGTATGTGAGTGTATTAGCTTGTGTGGTTCTGTTTTTAAAAACAATACAGGAGTTATCAAACACAACACAGGATCTCTCCAATTATCCTTAAATGTACTCCAAATACTGTCAGACTTCCCCCACTCACTCTTTTCATAAACTGTGTAATAAAACACTTAATTAATACATAATAGGCTGTCTTCCATTGAAATAGAACAAAACTCTATAAATAAACAATTATGCCAACAAAGCCCTGTCAGCTTCTCTTCATTGTTATTTTCCAAATTATTTTAGCCTGGGTGGATTTTTGAGATCAAAGCAAGCCTGCACACACTGTTCTTCACAGCTTCAGTGGCAGGCAGGAATTAGTCATGAACTAGGAGTTTGGAGGTGCAGGATCAGAGCAAGGGAAGTTTAGCCAACAAGGGAACAGGAGCAGCAGAATAAACCTTCTAGCCTAGAACTCAAGAGAACATCTCTTTCCAATTACCATCTCTTTCCAATTACTACTGTTTGGACAAAACCAATCGCTCAACAACTGACTGTACATCAAAAAAACCAGAATTTTTTGGATTTGATGACGGATTCCTCTCGCAAAGGGTAATTTTTGAAAGTAAAGATCTCTCCTATTTCATCACTATTTTTTTATGTGAACTATTGAAAAAACAAGGACAGTATCTTCACATTAATCAACCCTGTGCTCTATGCCAAAACATACAATTGGAGTATTCTTAAGTATTATATGACCATGACTGTGTGCTGCTCTTTATTTGTCTGCTTGGTTCAAGCCAGGGCATGTATATCTTGTAGCATAGAACAATTTCTACACCAAGTGTGAAGGAGGCCTGTGGATTCCTCTACTACTGCTAACATCCTTCCCAGACTGAGACATATCACAACTATATGCATTGTTCCTAAATTATCTACAAGAATTAAGTAATCTAAACAGAATTTTTTTTAAAACTTATAATCATTACACACCAGAAGTGTGGAAATATAGTGTAGACATTTTCACATTAACAAGTACCACTAACTTGTAAACTCAATTTTTTTAATGAATAAATATTTTTTAAATACTTTGAACTGTGATTTTGCATAGTGATTTTTTTCTTGTTTATCTCTTTTTTTATGTGGTAATGAACTCTTGAGAGATTTACATCACAGCAAATCTCACTTTTTGCTGTACTGCTTCAAGAGAACAATTTCTTTGTAGGTGCTACAGAAACATGGGGGAGGTTTGCTGTCTGCAGTGAGTGAAACATTCCTGTAATAATAGAAGCAGCTTCAGATTTCTAGTAAATTATAAATGTCTGATTGGCTAATCTGCTTTGGTTAATTTACAGTACATATCACATTATCTGAACTACACAAAGTAAAAAAATTGGAAACAATAAATACAGAACTATGGTATAAAACATACAAAAGAAGTGCAAACTGAAACTCTCCACTGAGTATCTGGTGTTCTGCTGTCACATCAGCATGGTGCGGCCTTTGTTGTGAGTAACAGAATTCTGTAACTAGCCTTTCAAACTTGTGTTGTCAAACTTTGTAATTCAGCACCTTAACTGAAAGGATTTAGAGAATTTACAAAGAGAGCAGAGGTAAGAAAGAGAAGGGGAGCTGCTAGGGAAGAGAGAGGACTTTAGAAAGGAAAAAGGAAAAAAAGCATTGTTCTGAGCGAACTGTGAAAGCACTTGACTCATTCTGCTTTTTAGCCCCCAAAACCAAGCTCAGAGATCATGGCCAAACTCCACAGTAAGGCATTAAACTGCACTTCTGAAAAAAATTAATTTGCAATAAGAGAAGATACCCAATGTCCACAAAATTGTTTAGCAGTTGTGCTTTACAAAGTGGTTGCATGTAGCAGCAATAAATCTGAGTCGCCTTTGCTGTCTGAACATCCCATGAATTATTTCTGTTCCTCTGGTGTAGAAGTTCACCTGTACAGACATCATTCCAGGCTGGGTTCCAGCAGAAATCTGCCGAGCCTCAGCCTCCCTGCTGACAGAGGCTGCACTTTGCTTACTGCATGTCAGAGCAGGTAAGATCAACTAATCCATGATTGTACAACAATCAGTTTTAATCATGATCAAACCTGTCAGGCCTAGATTCAAACTGGAAATCCAATTACAAAGAGGCCTGTGACCCATTAACATTATCCTCATAGTAAGTGACACTCCAATGAAACAGTGTCACATTTTCTGGAGGAAATGCTCTGATTATTAATTCATAAACTGTTTGGAGTGAAGACTTAGTATTTTATTTCATTTCATTGTATTCAAACAGAAACAATTAAGATTTTACTTTCCAATCCCAGAAGTGCTGTTTGAATATACAAGACAAACAGCCCTGAACACTGTGAGCAGTGCCAGAGCTCTTAGGGTATGTTAGAGATTTGTTACCATGAAAACGAAATGCTAATGTTGAATTTCATTTTCCTTAAAGTGATGTTGACATATGCAAAGGCTTTGTTTAAATATTGGAAAAAGGGATTGAAACACCAAAATCCATAACTTACTACAGAATAGTTAATTTAAAATATAAATACCACAGTCAGCACCTGAGCCTTTCCCTCCAGATTTTGGGGGTCTGAGCACTTATTTCATATTTCAATCACATTTCACTAATTTCAAAGGGATCTAGTTTTATCCATGAATAACTTTAGCTGAACTACATTAAAATGGAAAAAAAAAACCCAAAACAAAAAAACTAAACAAACCAATATACCAACCAAGCAAACCAATTAGTATTAACTTCGGCCTCATTTAATCTACTATTTTTTATGTAATTATATCAAGCACTGGTACACATATTACCTTTTTAGCCACATCCCTGAACACCAAGCTAGGTTAACTGCTGAATTGTAGACTGCAAATACTTCTGGAAGAATATTCCTTTAAAAATAGTGATTTTTAAAACTTACTATTTACCCTGTTCAAACACTATTACCATTCTGAACATTTTGACTTGCAGTTGTGTATCAACTACAAGTAACACTTCTATGTGTTTTATCAATACCCAAAACCACCAAGCAGATCATTGATTTGTTATATTGAAAATTAAAACTTAGTATAAAGAGTTTCCAAATTATTACATAATTCTTCCAAGCTCCTGCATCATATACTTTTCATTATGAAACAGACCTTGGGAAAAAAAAATAGAGGAATTGTAACTGGAAATAAACTTTTGTGAAGTTTAGATTTGATTTTTCCTCTCACACAAGAAAAAAACCCTTCTTAAAAACCTTCTCCATTTTCCAAGTGAAATGAAGTTTGCACCAATAACATTGTAACTGAGGTACCCAACACCACTCATCTTGTGTAGTGCATTCTAGCGCTAGTTAGTGCCTCTTCTTCCATAGAAGAAATGGAGATCTTGGCAGAAGCTGAACGTTCCAGGAGCATTGGAATTGCAGTTAGAGGCATCAGAATTCCCTTTGGGGGCTGTAAGCTCCAAAGATCTGTTAGTGAACAACCAAACAAAGCACAGCTAAACCATTCTCCTCCTCTCCTCCCCAGAACTCCCAAATGCTTTCTGAGATAAATGCTGAAGCCTTGACATGTTAATTAAAGGGCAAACAAAGCGTTGCTCCCGAGTTAATGAAAGTGCTCAATTGTGGTCTCAAAGGTCTACACTTCTGCCCTGACCAACAGCTGTGCAAGCACCATCCCACCTCCTGCTGTGGGTGTTCTCTAGGGAGCCTCTGGTGCCTCTGTATAGCTCCCTCTTAACTCAGGCAAAGTCAAATCTTCTCCTACAGCCCCACGTGAATGAGGGGAAGTGTTGCCGGAACTCTGAGGGACCAAGGAAACCTGAAGAAAAACACGTAGCTGATGCCATGGATGGTTTCAAGCATCAGCACTTTACTGTTCTTTCCTACAGCCTTTTATACCATCCATCCTACGTGCATCCCACCTGTGTGGGGCTGACAATTCTGTGTCTCTGAAACTTCATAGCTGAAGGCCTGTCAGGATCCTTTCTTTCCTACAGAAAGCTTCTCACTTTCCCAAGAGAAATTGTGTAAACATATTATCTAAGCAATATTCTTCTCAAAACAACGGGTGGTGTTTTTTCATCCTTGTTTTCCATACCATAGAATATAGTTTCTCTTACTTAGCCAATGGTAATGGGAAGATGGTGTTCCCATTCACCAATCACTTTTTACTTAGCGAAGTACCTTATATAAGGTGCTCCATTTTGTTAATAAAAATTCCTCTTTTCAGCCTTCTGATGAACTTATTTGGAGTCTGTGTGTTTCTGTTCATAAATAATTGCATCCCACCTGTGTGCTCTCTTTCCCCTTTTGTGATTTGGTCAGTACACCTCAGAATTCCATGTTCCTCCACGTTCACTACAGTCCCCCTGTCCTGCACAGCTGTGGCCTGTTAGGGATGAGGCTCCATTCCCTACCACCACAAACTACAGAAACCTCTATGCACAACACAATTCCTAACTCTGTTTGTCCTGAGGAAGACAGCAACAGCTATTTGTAAAAGCAAAGAAAACCAAACGTTTTAAAGTAATTTTATTATATCTGTTACATCTTCTCTGCAAGGAGAACGCAAAGGGTTTTTCTTCAGTTGCAGTACACCCCTCTTTCAGATGATCAAAGCATTTGCATACAAAACCCAGTAATTTTATTACCAGCAGTTTTTGCCAGTGACTATAGCAAGAGTGAAATTCAGTCTCACTGAAGACAACCTATTATTCTAAAATCTGTCATTTTTGACACTCAAATACAGAAAGAAATACGTGAATATGCAAAGCCTATCTACAATTAGAATTAGAATCAAATGCAGCTTACTTCCTAACAACTTTCTGTATTGGTTCTCCATCTTGGGGGCCTATTTTATTCTTGGTAGCATGCAGTGACTCAAAATAAGCCTTGTTTTTCATCACATAGAAAACCCTTTGGATGCTCTGTGAGATAGTTTCATCAACAAGTACCAATGGCTTAAAGAATCAATTTTACTACTAAAAATGCAAGATATTGGGTGTCTTGATTTAACTAAGCTGCAAAGGTGGATGGAAAATTCTATAATAAGTTGTCTTTATAGTTTGGTCTTGCAACTGAATGACTATTTCCTCTACAGCTTTATTTGTTGCTAACATTCTGAAGCATTTTCTCATTTTCTCCATGTAGGCCCAACATCTTTAAACACATTTGAGAAAATCCTAAAACTAAAGCCATCATCACATTATCTATTACAATTCAGAATACAACAGACTATTTTTTAAAAAGGTATGATTTTCACCTAAAAAACAGCTTTCTTTTTAACATTTTCACATCCATAGCAAAAGTATTTTTTAAAAAAATACAGAGTTCCCTGACAAAACATGTAATTCTTTTAAATTAAATCTAAACCAACTAAAGGACATGGTTTAGATTACATCCAGTTAATCTTGGATCATACTCTTACCATTTGAGTCACAGAACATTTAATTCCCTAAGCAGAAGGAAAGAGGCATCATATTCTAAGGATATACATTTTCCTTGCTGCTTAACCCCCCTGTACTCTGAATGACTCGAATTATTTCTACTTTATCACTACTTCTTCCAACAAGTTGTTTTGTAATTCGGGATTTGCTTTTGGGTTTATTTCTGTTCTTTCAACAGATTTTTTTTCTATTTTAAGGATGCATCCTGTTTGCTTTTAGGGTTCTTTTGTGAAGACTATCCAATTTCATTTTCTTTGATAGTTTCATAGACTTCTAATAGACTTCATATTTCATAGACTTCTAATCATTCTTACTGCTCTGGTGTTGGTGCTCCACTTTTCTCCTGAAGAGCTGTGATCAGATTACCCACAAAACTGCAGCCAAAGCCACATGCCATGTGAAATTAGCAAGAGGAATATTCCATGTGCTCCAGGCAATATTCCTGGTTTACACAGCAGCAGCAATTGTTCAGCTATTCCACAACATTATGTGGTTTTCAACTCATGTTAAGCCTGTTTTACACAACATACCCTAGAGCCTACTCTAATTAAAAGCCAATGATCAACTCTTTCTAATCTTCTTGGTCTCTATCTGTACATTGGCTCATTTTTTTAAAGGCAGAGTTTTGTACCTCTTCTTACATTGTCTGTTATTTCTTTAGATCAGTTCTCCAACAGGTCAGGTTTGGAATTTCACTCCTGTCCTCAAACTGCACTTGCTGTTCCAGCCCCACCAAACCCAGGCTACTTGGTCTGCAAATTCTGTCAGTTTATTTTCTATTCCATTTTCCAGATCATTAAGGACAATATCTCCCCGCAAAAAAAGCCTCTTCAGTATATCTGCATGTTCCTAATCTATTTTCCATTAATTTTAAAAGAAAATTATGTCAGGCCAAATGTCCACAGTTGTTCACAGGAATTAATCTGTGAGACAGTATCCAAAGCCTTTTTAAAACCTAAGTGCTCTTGTATGTTATCCATGGTACCTCTTATCTTTCCATGGATGCAATACAGACTGGATTTAAACAATTCTTCCTTGCAAATCCATTTTCCCAGATAATTATTTCCCTGGTTTCTTGCAGATATTGAGTAAAATTTCAGTTATACACTGCCAACTCCCTTAGGAATGTAAGTTATACTCTCTAGTCTATGATTTCTTAGCTTTTACTTTTTATCTCATTTGAAACACAGACATCATATTTTCTTTTCCTTTCTCTAGGCTGCAGTCTTATATTTGGGTAACTTGTATTCATTTTCTTAGCTCCATGTCTGCAGTTTTATTATCCCAGGGAAGGGCTGCAGAAATAAGCATTCCCAGTATTATCTGTCAGTCACCTACTCTCTTCTGAATATCACATCAGTGCTTTCTTAGCCACAGTATTACAAACACATAGTGATTGTCTGTTTCATTTCTGACCCTTCCTAACTACTCTGGGACCATCTTTCCAATTCTGTTCCAAATACACCTGTGCTAATTTATATTCAAACTCAATAATCTGATAAAGTAATCACTTGGTTTCATCTATCCTTCTATTTGAGAGCACAGGAACAGCAGGTCTTTTAAATTTTGTACTCTTTTTTCCATAGAACTAAGGAGAAACTTTAGTGCAATACATGTACTCATGTGATGCTTCAACCCAAAGTCTTATTAATTACAAAAGCCGTATCTGTATGACCACTGGATTTCACTTCTCTGTTTTTAATATACACAATGGCCATAATTGCAAAATCTGTTCCACAGAAACAGATAACTCCTCAACTCCAGAAATGTCCAACATGCCTTTAGATAAAATTTTACAGCAAGTAAAACTTCAGAAAATTAAATTGGGTTGTATGTAGAAATATATGTAGAAATATAATTTAGTGAACATTAATAAGCTGCAATTGTCCTGCTAAGAACTTATAAAAGCAATCAAACATAGAATGTACCCTAAAAGGAACCTGAGAGAGTGAAAATAGGAAAATTTTCAAGAGCATAATGAAATTCACATTATCAAAGGTGCTCTACAAATTTCATGACCTGTGAGCACATTTTAATTAATTTAAATGTTTAAAGTAGTACTCTATGCACATTCTTAATCTAAGACTACTTATGCTATTGATACTGTCTTATTAAGGGCCAGATATGTAAATAGTTTAGACTAATTGTCTGTTACTACAATTTAAGTCGGTCTCTTAACAAATGCTGTAAAGTCAGGATAATACATTCTCTTAGAAAAAAAAAAATCCAGTTGTTTTTTCACTCACTGTTTCAGTGATAAACTTCACATCAAAGGGACTCTGTGTTTTGAATGACATGTCAGCTTTTACAGGATATTGCAGTAACACAATATATGTCTGTCCTTGAAGTAAATGTTCTAGCTCAGCTATGACTCATATTTGCATCTACTTAAAAGCACAGGCATTTGTTAGATCACTATTTAGCTACCAGACACAGAAGAGATGTTAAATCATTTCCATCACCATAGCTCACTGCTATGTAACAGTACAGTTAATACAAATGTTTATAATTTTGTCTCAAGGATACAATCTCATGGCAATATAGTGGCTTTTTACTGAATGGGATATAATCCAAGTGCCTGAACTTATAAATTGGATAACGTGTTGACTCTAAACTTCTGTAAGCTTTAGAAGTTCACTTAAATTTACTGAAACAGGCTTGACAATACTAGACAGTGAATTTTACCTAGATTTTTCACATCTTCTGTTCTCTTTTTCTCTATTTTGTTGTACATGCGTATACAAATACAGAATTTCAATTGCATTTATTTCTTATATATATTCCTCACCAAACTCCATGGAACTAACCAAATTCATGCTCTGACTCCTACTTCCTTCGTGATATAAAGAGAACCTAAATGAATCATAATCTCTATAAGTATAAATCGATTTTACCCTTCCCAATAAAACATTTGAATGACTTATGGAACACTTTTCAGTAGATGTTCATATTCATTCATGTTGAATCATTGTAAGAAAGAATCTAAGTTACATAACACGCAGCAGAATTTTGCAGAAGAAAAGATCTTTTGACATAGGTCAGAGGAGGTTAGACTTCACACAAGCTTGATTCCTATATCACAGAAATTCACCTAAGGAAGAGAAGGCTCACCTTTATACCTCATCCTTTTGAGGGGAACAAATACTTAAGACACCTAAATACTTAAATAAGAACACACTATTTTAATTCAATATGTTGGATTAGAACTGCAGTTCAATAAATGTGCACCACAAGACAGAGTTCTGTCTCTTCTATTTTAAACGCAATTTTAACTCACCTCTTTGCACCCTACACATTCATCATTCCCTCTGCTGTTTCTTTCTAACATCTTAAGCAGTAATTCACATGCACTAACCAAGCTGAAATCCTTTATTAGGGGAAAGGAAATATTTAGAAATAACAGATCCAGGAAATGCGAAGTAAAAAAGAACTATTGATCCATTTGGAAGAGATGCTAATCTCATATCTAAAGTTTGAGATTCTTGCTTAGCCATGGAAAATTGTAGTACATTTAAAAATGCCCATATTTTCTGATGCCTTATTTCTAGAACTAACCCAGTTTTCTAATCCATTGATTAAATAAAGACATCAGGGCCTCTGGTGGGACTCCTCTGGGAAATGTAAGATCTGCAGAAACACAGATACCTGCCAGAACCAGTCAACTAACTGTGCTCATGAATTTCAAAGAACAAGAGCCAGACAAGCACACTACCTGTACAGAGTTTATATTTTGGGGGTGTAGTATAACTTTGCTGAAGTTTTCCATAAAAATCCTGATAACTTCAGTAGAAACAGAAACACAAAAATGATTGCTTCTTGGATTATGAAATTTTATCTGTTCACAAGTCAGAATGAAGAAAGGAGGTACCTCTAAGAGTCTAGCACAGAAGTTTTTCACCACTGCATGAAAAACAGGGAAAGTGGAGATGGACTGACTGGCACGTGCTTCAGATACTAATAGGTGTGGGGACAGTATGGAGAAATATTTGCTACACATGGTGAGAAATTTTTCAGTAAGCAACAGAAGAGATATAGATAGATATAGATACGGTTTTGGGGGTTTTTTTAATTGGGAGCTCAGGAGCAGAAAAAAGAATGAAAACAGAACTAAAATGTTTGTCTGTGGAGAGGTGCACTGCCAAAGGGAAACAGATGAAACCCTCTTGCAAAGCCAGACAGAAACCTAGAAAAATTAATTACCATGAACTTATTCTTGTGGAGACAGAGAAAGGAAAGACTGAAGTTGCTTCTGACTATATCACCATCAACTAAAGTTTTCTTCCTTCTCAAAAAACACAGTTTAAACTCTAACTGTAGTTCTCAAATAAAAATATATCAGTGTAACAGTTTTGGGAGCTTCTGAAATTTTAGATATTACAATATTTACCCCAATTTGGAAAAATAAAAAGCATTGTTATATAGTCCCAAAATGTAACCTCAATAAATAAAACAACTGGAATAAAGTAAACATTCTTTTCCATAATAATATTTAAAAAAAAAATACAATCAGGAATTAATTTTGATTTTGCACAACTTCCAAACTGAATCAGTAACCAACCTCTAGTATATTCAGGTTTATAAGCTCTGACTAATAGGAAATTACCAGTTTTTTGCCCTTAGTCTTGCAGATGATGTCCCTTTTAGTCCCAGCTGAAACAGTCTGAAATTCTGAAAAAGTTTGCAAGCACTATGGAACACATCAGGGTTTCTCAAGTTACAAAAGAAACACAAAGCAAGAAGTAATTACAGCCAGTGCTCCTCCTCTGCTAGGTGATTACATTGGATTCTCAAAAAGTAGACTGCTAGCTTCAATTAATCACAATTTCTGTAATTCCCTGAAAATTTAATTGTAATAGAAACGTGTATTTAATATAAAAAACTTCTTACGTACCTGTCCTATTTACTTCAACTAACCAGGACTTCTAATCACATTGGACAGCTGTGTTTCAGCACAGCTTAGTATAAAGAGGACTGATACTGTACAGCTGGAAAGAACACAGTACCTTTAGATCTCTCCTGCCCATTTTCTTCTCTGCATCTTCATCAGGACCACAGGAAGAGCCTGCAACAATGACGAATTTTTGCTGCCTGGCTTCCCGAAGAGCTTTCTGGGTGGGACCTTCAAACCCTTTCTTCCTTGTACAGTCATGGCCTACTATAAAATCAAACCAACAAAAATACCATCAGAATGCTTTTTATTTACTCTTCTGGAAGCGATCTCCTTATTTAATATTAATCAGACATGACTAATTCTCAAACAAACACCACTTTAAATAAGAAGATATTCAGGTTACTGTGCCATCCACATAAAGTATTCCAGGGCTACCTGTATCTCTGCTTCACAAATAATTTTATCTTATCTAAAGGGTACCCTAGACTTGGCCCCAAAAATGCAATAATTTTGCAGTACAGAGAAAGTCACAGGGAAATGGATGCATTCTTTCACACCCCTCAGAGTCACAGGAAACATCAGCTCACTGCATCCTATCCAGTATCCACCAACAATGCAATATTCTGATGCACAGCTCATAATTCCCTTTGCTTCCCTGCACTTTCTGCCAAGTCACCTTTCAAACAAGGAATTATTGATGAATAGTTAACTCAGCAAAGAAATCCTAAGCAAATAACACAGCTCTAAATCATCAAAGGTTGAAAGGGGTAGGATGAAGAGTACGGCACACGTTGACTGTAGCACAAGGCACCTGCAGCCCTTTGGGATCCCTGTATCTTGCTGCAGTGCTCTGCTGGATGTACAAGGGTCTGCATGAAAAACAATGTAATACTGATTTCCAACAGGATTTGGGCACTTACATCCCTCCAGTTCTCTGGAAAAAAAAATCTCTGACTGAAAGAACACATACAGCTAAAATCCAGACTGAAACAAATGAACTTCATATTAGGCATTTCTAAATGATTGCTCTTGTAAAATGGTTTTAATAAGACCTTTACACCAAAATGCAAAGCTGATGACTTTAAGTTGAAAAAAACCTCAAACACTCCCTCCACTCTTGAGGCAAAAAAAGCAGATCAAGCAACACAAAACTTTCCTGTACACCCAACCTGAGTACAACTGGAACTGATAGAAAGAACAATGCCTGGATTAAGAAACCCTCAGTATTTATGTATTCTTACTCTATTAAAAGTTGAAGCTCCTGTCACAGATATCCTGAATAATAGTTTTCTCTGAGGAACAGTAAACAGCAAAATCAATTTGGATGTCTAACACCTTCTACTCACTTAGTAACTGCTATCCACTAGCATAAATAGCACACAGACTATTTGGTTTGTTGGTCCGTTTATACTTTTTATAAGTATACACATACTTATAAAGCAACAATGTTATGACAGTTCCAGAGCTTTAAAAGTCAGTAACTATGAAAAAAAAGAAAGAGTAAGTTCCAAAGAACTGTTGCACTTAGATGTCAACAGCTTAGGCTTAAAGATTTTCTATTCTGACTGAATTGCACATGGAATGGGCACAACCAGGCTCAAGTACTTCAACTGGTGCATTTTAAATTTCTTTTTGCATGACCTTCTAACTGCAATTGCATCAGATCAAGGAAAGGAATAGCACAGTTAATAGTCTCAGCAATGAGTTAATTCAACCATGAGTAAAGAAACTCATTGAGTTCAACTTTTGAATATAATTGGGTAATAAATAAGCAGCTGTTGTTTTTAGAAAATACAAAAAGAGTGCTGAGCGAGGAGCAGTTTTATAACATGTTTAGAACCAGCTGCTATGGCAGTGTTCACTTAGGTTTATAAGCAAGCCACAATCAACACTGCTAAGCTCCTGCAGGCAAAAGGGGTCTTTTTTCATAGCATCCCTTAATGCTGTGTTTGGATCCATAAGGAAGGGTGCAAGCACAGCTAATATACACCAACAACTTAAATAAAGTATCAGCTCTCTTTGATGATTAGATTCCTCTACATATGATCTTGCTACCATAGCAGGAACGACCACATTTAAAACACAACCAGTTTTTAATGCAAATTTCCTTAAAAAAAAAAATAATCCTTTACATTTTAAAAAGTAATTTGAACTCAGAGTACAATTTTTTAAGAGCTGATTTCTGAGTGGGCATCAGAGAGAGAGAACCAGCCCACAGAATGACAAAATCCTAACAATAATTGCTAACTAGTTACTCTCCAACTACTACATGTTCTTCGTATCAATTGGAAACAAGCAAGACAAGAATTAGGTTTCTTCAGGTATCTTAAAAATTATTAGATGTTCTTCTCTTGAAGGATTTCTGTTCAAAGCTGAACAGCAGCCTGACAGTGAGACAGCAAAAAACTGCTAGTAAATAAATTACACGCTCTGTATTGTGGATGCTATCTTCAATTGCTTGAAATGCAGCAGGATAAAAGCTCCTACATCAAATGCCTGAGTAATAAAGTCCAGAACAGTTGCCCTTAAATTAATATTAAGTACTGTTAATTTTTTTCCACCTAGCTGCCAGGTACAAATTTACAATGCAAACTCAGTGTGAATACTAAGAAGTTCCCCTTTGTTCTTTATGGTGCACTATATGACTCAGCGAAGAAAAAAAGCAGCCCCAAACTAAAACCAAACCCACAATCACTAAATGGTTTGGGTTGCAAGGTGCCTTAAAGCCCATCCACTTCCACCCCTCTGCCACGGGCAGGAACATTTTCCACTATATCCAAGCTTCCTCCAAGCCCTGGCCAGCCTGGCCTTGGACACTTCCAGGGATGGAGCAGCCACAGCTTCTCTGGGCAACCTGTGCCAGGGCCTCCCCACCCTCACAGGGAAGAATTTCTTCCTAATAGCTCATTTAAGCATGAAGCCATTCCCCTTTGTCCTGTCACTATGTGCCCTTGTAAAAAGTTCCTCTCCTGCTTTCTTGGAGTGGATGTGCAGAACCTCACTATGTGCCCTTGTAAAAAGTTCCTCTCCTGCTTTCTTGGAGTGGATGTGCAGAACCTCACAGTTCAGCAAATCCAAAACTAATTAAAAGCCACTCTCAGTGCCCTCTAGCCAAGCCAGCATTCCAGGTGTTCCACACTCAAGTCAGGCTGTGGGACAAATGCAGCATCAGGAGCAGTGAAGGGCGAGCCCCTGCTGCTGGGCAGAGCCTTCCTCCCTCCTTTAGGCTCTGCACTGCAGTGAAAGCAGACACTTGCCAAGAGAGGCAGCTCAGCTTGGCCAAGGATCACTTGCCACTCTGGGTGTGCACTGTCCTCTAACTCAAGCATCCCAATGCACAGAAGTCAGCCCAGAAGACTGAAAAGTGCAGCTGGAAGTCTCCTTACAGCCCAGATTTCCAACTCCAACAGCAATCTGAACTTTGAGAAAAATTAAGCAAACATTTGTCCAGTATCCATGAGAAATTCGCATCTCTCACGAATAAGAAATCAAGAAGGAACAGAATATGATCACCTTTCAAGAGGCAGCAGAAAGTATTTTAAAAACAGACAACTCTACCCACTGAGACTTGCATATGACCTACAGAGGGCAATAAAAATTATGTAGTATTAGAGGACAAAGCAATGAAACAAAATGAATTGAAATACTGATTAATTAATGATACCCAAGGTATGAAGCACATTAAGACTAGGAGAAGTATGTGGGTGGCTGATGAGCTTAATTTGTGTTGGAGAGTGACAAGGGTTTTTTTATATAATTATTTTTCAAATGGTTCCCTTGCTTGTCACTTCTTGGTATTACAGACTGCTCTCAAGATTTCTGGAGAATAAATAAGACTGAAGAGCCAGACAGTGGTTTTTAGAATCAAACAACAAATGAAAGCATGTTTAATATGAAAAGGAGACAGACGAGGCATCCACACTATAAAACATGAGCACAGGGAAGATCCCACACTATATATCCTCAAGCCAGAGGGTACCTTAACAGGAAAGGAAGGCAATGCTTCCTAGCCTCTCCACTCAATTACAAACACAAAAAAAAACCCAACAAAATAAATTTATGTGCCTACTATTCTTTTCCTCAGCCTTGTGTTTTCTAGAGAAACTTTACAAAGTAGAAGCAATTTCATGAACATGGGAACTAATGAAGCTTGATTGTCAAAGGCAGGGGTAATTCAATGGCTTTTTACCTGGGGTGCATTACCAGTGCCAAAGGAAGCTTAGGCTTTAACATATGGGAAAAAAAAAAAAAAAAAAAACAAACAACAAAATACCACAAAACCACAAAACAAACAGGTATTGCAGTTGCCATAATTTGAGCAAATTCTTCACCTGTAAGTTGTATAATATTTGAAGGATTCTCTAATTTCAAGTAAACAGTCATCTCTGATGGAAGTCCTGCTCATGACTAAGGCAGGTGCAACATCCCCTTCACCTGTGAATACTCTGTTGTCAGAAGATGGAGCTCACCACTTCTCTTTTGCACCATCCCAATTTTTCAGGAGAATTTAAGAAACCTGGTTTCTTTGAAACTTATCTTAGTACCAAATGTAGCTGCAATTGAAAAATAGGTTAAAAATTATTAGTGGGATTGATGCTCTCAGAGAATGTGACAACATGAGCTTCATTTACTTAAGAAGGCAGAGATGGCTAGGGTTTTTCTGATGGAGTTATAAAAAATAATGTAAAAATTACACAGGGAAATAGCATGGTACCACACAGATATTATTCCAGCAGGTATTATATCATCTTAGCAATCTTCTGTAAAAATGAGTCTGGATTTCATAATACCACTATTTTCAAAATGTTTCCAGACCACAATGTATGCTTTCTGAAGGGTGAGCTGAGAAAGAACATATGCAAACACACACAAAAAATGGAATATCAGCAGATACAGTAACAAAATCAGTCACAAAATAGATTTCTAGGACAAAGTCCTTCCAAGTTACTCATACATTCCATATTGCCTTCAGCAATCTTGGTGAATACACATCAGAATAAAATATTCAAATGAGAAAACTGCTGCTCAGACACCAGGTCATAAATGTACTGTAAGTATTTTTGGTTTACTGTTACATATTTTGAGATGCACCACATAAAAAAAAAAAAAAAAAAAAAAACAACCAAATAAAAAAAAACCCAAAAAACCAAAATAAATAAACATAACCAGTCTGAGCCTGGTGATGGAAATATTTTACCTTTTGTGTCAGGGATCTGCTTAGTATAACCGGACTCCAAACTTTCTAATGCAGCCTGCAAACCTGTAACCTAATTTTAAAAAGAGGAAAGAACAATATGAAGCAATACGAAAATATTACTTTTGAAGTGTCTGTTCACAACACAGCATTCATGCTGGTGTGCTTCATTAATTCCATCTATAATTTTTTTACCCTTGATTATTGTCTCTAAGTTACGAACATAACTCCTAATTCAAGATTTTGGAAAGACACAGAGCAACGATGCAATAAAACACAGAATCTCTCAAAACACTTCTCCAAATCTATTAAAACAATGCAGACATACAGAATACCAGGGTTCTGACTACACCAGCAACTTTTAGCAACTGCTGTCACTGCACTGATCACAAATTTAATGGCACAATATGAGTTACAGCTTCATCACAACAAAACATCACAAAATATGGTGTTACGCATTACTAAAAACTCATTGCTCTGGAATGAATACAGTTCATAACTGCAGAAGTTCTACATATGTGTATATATATTTATGTGTATATATATATGTGTATATATATTTATGTGTATATATATATATATATATGTATGTGTATATATATCTGCCCCCGAAATTTCATAGCATTGGAACTGTTCCACGTTTTGTACTCCTGATTCAGCAGAACTCCATATGGGCATAAAATTTCTTTCTCTACAGGGCATTTTCTTTTGCTTATTGAAATTTCAAACATATAGTCCTCACTGTTTTATAAGTAAGCCCTGGGGTGACCACAGAAAAACTGGAAGCAGAGGAAAGAAGGAAATGAGAGATGAAGACAGTCAGAAGAGGGTATGAGCATGGTAAATTCCTTTCATTTTACCAACATATAATTGATGCTACTGCTGAAATGCATTTGGGTAGGGTTTTTTTTCTTTTTTTTCCCTGCTTCTTTCCTTAAACACATGCAAGGTAATTCTCTGTCTGTCATCCCTCCTATCTCTGCTTATACTTTTTCCTATCAAAGGGGCAGAATATCTTGAATACATCAGGTAAGATTAGGGAAGTAAAAACAATGTTCAAATATCCAACTCAAGACAGAAAAACTGTCTCTGATCTCCTCATGTATTTTTTTCCAAACTAGCAGGTCACTCCTGGGTATATTTAGGAAAAAATAAAATAATTAACAGTAATAAAGGAAGTTAAAATAAGCTACTTCCAAAGGCATAGACATAAGCATGGGAAACTGTGGATATCACACCTGCTGTACACTGCTGACTCATGTAGAGCTGCACTTACATAAAGCAGCACTGACCAAGTACACACTGACATCTATTATTCCATGGAACCATGTTTCACACATTTTCACTGCAAAAGTTTCACCAAATAATGAAACTCACAAAATAGTCTGCTTCAGAATACTGTGTAAGTGAGTTGCTTTAGCAGAAATATCCTGTGTATATATCAAAGTAAAAACCAGAATCTTCCTTACAGCTGTGCAAGTGGTGTTCACCATGTTTTTACCTGTTCCATTGCTCTGTCTCTCTCCAAACTGGTTAACATTTTCTGTGTCAGTGAATTCTGGTATTTTTCTGACAGCTGCTTCAGCACTGGTTCATAGGATGCATAATGTGCCTTCAGCCTGTGAGCAAGAGGAGGAAAAATGATTGCTCACAGATGAGTTAAATCAGAGATTTAAATCTGCATAACTTTTCTCCTCCCCAAACAAATGAGTAAAATTACCAAAAGGTCAACACAGAGGAGACAGAAAAGCTGTTTAGTGCATAACCAACCAACTGCAATACCACAACAAAGGAGAAAAAAACCAAGTCGGATGAATGAATAAGAGGATTCACAGCTTGTTCGGCCACATCTTAGAACAATCCCTCCAATTTTGTCCTGTTGTTAATCCTTCATACACATACTGCACATTAATTTTGGCTAATTTGTTTTCTTACAGATGGAATGTATTTCACTGGAAGGAGAACTACAGCTGTTATCTGACTACCAAATAAGGTCCTCATCTGGACAAAACAGTCATAATACGATCCCGATTTCTTTCTTCACTACACGTTACACGGTGAATACTTAAGCACTTTAATTCTTTAGACAAACTAAGATTTAGACATGTAATCTCTCATGAGAAACACGTGACACCAACAGCTCCAGAATCACTGCATCCTGCAAAACAGAGCCACAGAGGACAAATCAGTGTAGACTGTCCTCTTGAATTAGCATGTATGCGTTCCAAGGCTGGAGATGTAGAACATGGAGCTGCTATTACATGCACTGATTGATAACAATAACAACAAAACTCGGGGAATTAACTGGAGCTGCAGATGAAAGCCTCTCCCCACTGATACTTTAAAACAAGTGCTGGCATAAACATGCGCAAAGAAGAGATTCTAAACTCGCCTCCTATTCAGAAATTAAATCATTATAACTCAGTAGCAATGGACTAGTTTGGGCTTATTTGCAACCAAAGCAACATAGCAAGTTTCTTGCTGGAAGTTCAAGATGACAGAAAATGCCAAATATGAGAATCAGGAATGCAAAGGTTCTGTACTTGGTGTGATATCGGTTACCCTTAAAATGGGCAAAGGTTCTAAACAGAATCACCACCTATTTATGGCAAAAGATCTGGGTAAAAAAAAAAAAAAAAAACAAACTCAATTTTGTTTCAAACTATTGGAAATACTATGTATTCATTAAGGCATATTGCATCATTGAAAAGCCAACAAAAATAAATAATTGGAAATTCTTTGATCGGTGTGGTACGATGGTCACATGGAGCTGCTGTTTACTAGGACATAACTAAATACACATAGACTCACTTCAGATTCCATAGTGCTACCTCATTATCAGGCAACAATTCAAAATATTGCATTTAAAACTAAATGTACTGCAACTAAAATTATTTTGTACCTTTTCATGTCACAAATCAGCCTGTTTTTCTCCTGGACCACTCGTTTATGATGCATTCGATGGAAGTCTCGTTCCTTCTGCATTTTTAGGAGAGCCTCTTCTGTTTTACTGTGTGTAAAAACAGAAAATGCAAGGCAGCAGTGTTAGTCTCCTCCTGTGAATTATGAATTGCATCAAGGTATGCTGAATACATATGGAATCAATTTTCAGATCTGCACATGCCAACTGTATCTAAGCTGGAAGCTCCTGGTAGTACAACCTGTGCAGGAGAATATGTACTTTTCAGGACTTTTTGCTGAGAGCTGAGGTTCAAAACCATGGGTACTCTTCTGTTCCCCTCAGATCATTTAGACAGAATCCATAAGGATTCTGGCATTATAAATCTCAGAGTTGAGGTCAACTTTATGTTAAGCGCAAGAAGTCTCACGAAGGTACAAAAAACAATCCTCTTGTTCAAAATTCTACATAAAAGTGTATTGATAATAGTGAAAATATCGATTTTTTTAAAAAAAAAATATTTACATCACATCCGTATTGTTGCCTTGCAAATTAATTTGGAGAGCCGTCTGGAAAAAGTTGGGACAAAAAAGTTTTCAATCATGTTTGCAACCTGTCCCAGGTGTTCCCTGGATGTGAGAACAGGCAGCAGAAGGACTCAATTTCAAAATTAATTGTAAACATACAGATGTTATTCTCTGAGCACTTTCTACACACAGCTGTGGGACACCCCGAGGTGCTCTGCTCCACAAACTTAAAGAGAAAATATTCTGCATATATTCAGTACGTTTCCTCCTAGCCTTTACTGATGTGGGTTTTTCAGGTAAGATTAGTAGATGAATTGTTTAATTGCAAGGGAAGCTTGAAATTAACTTGCACTTAGATATTTGCTTCTTGCAGAAATAAAGCTAATTTCCTCTGCAGCAGGAGCTGAAGAATTAGGTAAAACCAAGATGAAAACTGAGTATGCCAAAATCAGAGGTCCAGGACCAAGATCCACAACTGCCAGTGCATTATAATTAATAATTTACAATATAAACAATTTACTAATACAAATCATTTCTATTTGCTATATATGCAAGCTCTCTCTGTGTTACCTATACAAACTACCATACTGACACGTGTACATTTGTATGTGAATTAGTGCTTGTGGCCTGAAGGAGAGCCCAGTGAACTCATGCCAGCAGCTCTGGGGGGTGAAAGCTGGCAGGGCCATGGAACGGGGCAGGGCTGCCCCTCCCACGGCAACCCCAGGCACACACATCCTGCTGTGTTCACAAACACCATGAGCTGGGAAACACAGGAACTCGACTGCTACGGGAGACAAAGCCCACATTAATGATTCTGCTCAGGCTCCTACAAACATTTGAGAGGTAAATGAATCAGTGGGCTCAGGCCAGTGCTGAGAAACAACTTCCTCATGACACCACGCTCAAAATTTGACTTGCCATAAAGACCTTGAATGCAAACCCTGCCCCTTCAGAGCTCAGCAAATGGCTTGTTTTGAGCATAAAAGATGTTACTACAGCCATAGCAAAGCCAATATCCATTTCTTTTAGGGAAGATGTATGTCAGAGTCTGCAGGTCCCTCCATTTAAACTTCTCTCAAGCAAATACTTCTGTTAAAATAGTAACAGAAAGAGGCCAGGGTGCAACAAACCCAAGGAGGGATTTTCAGAGGCAAAAACTGGTCCCACAGAATTTAGATGGGACTACATTCCCCAAGATGCTGCAAGTCATAGCCCTAAAATTTTAACTGAAATAAAGGCAGTTCTAGAAAACATAATTTCAGGCTTTTACCTTTTACTCTATCCAATTTACATGGCACTTAGCAGCAAAGATGCTAAATGCACATTGTAATTAAACAGCTGCATTTAAATATGGTGCACAACATAAAAAGTGTGCACTTTTTTTCTTTTTTTTTTTTCCCATGGTGTAAGTGGGAAAATATGTGCAGGAATAGCTAGATGTTGGTACAGAAACAGGACCAGAACTGAGAATTTTGTTGCTAATGCCATTAACCAAAATAGTAAACATGACTTCCAGGATTACTTATATTTTGACCATTACTTGGCTGTAAGCTGGGTGTGCATTTGTGAGCATGCTTCCCAAAAGGAAAGAAAGGTACCTGCAAATGTTTACATGTCCTAACTGATGCTGTGAATTCAACTACATACCTCAGGCAAAAGCTTGACACAACATTGATTCCATCTGCATAAGAAATTCCTGAACATTCAAAGAGCTTTTAAATATCAAAGTTTACAGTCCTCGTGACCAACACAGTCTTACCCTGACACAACATTTTCTGACTGCACGTTGCTTTTTTTATTTATTGCTTAAATAAATAAAATATTTATTATTATTATATATATAATTAAATATAAATATAAATAAATAAAATAAAATAAATGCTTAAAATATTATTTATTGCTTAAATCAATAGGCAACAGACAGGTTCTGGCCATAGGAAAACACAAAAATACCTGCTATTCAAACGATTTCATATCATCAGATAGGCAGAGTTGAACATGGCTATGAAACTGCAATCTATTTTCAGTTCAGAAAAATGTTACCAGAATATTAAGTGACCAGACACCACTGAAGAAGATAAATTAGAATTAACTAGTCTCATTTACAGTTAACAATTCTCAGTGTTATTTACAAATTTTTCCTGCAAATTAGGAGGAAAGCCCATGCTTCCACTGGGGAAACATTAAGCAGAAAACAGCACCCCTTAGCAATCAACTGGAGCTCAAATGTAGCCTTCAAAATAAAAGGAGCACATTTGAGCTACTGTTTAACTAGTGTCATGTGGCAAACCAAGGTAAAATTGGTTTTGCTTCCTGTCACCACACAATGGCCATTTTTATAAATCATTTAAATAAAGATTAGTAGCGTATCTAAAACCTAAAGTAATAATTATACTTAGTTTTAGAGTAAAAGGATTATGCTGATATTTATTTCTTTTACTGTACGCAGAGACATCAAGATGTCTTCAGACATTGCACAAGCTATAAAATATACATGCTCAAGATACAGAGGAAATTAAGCTAACTGTAATTTTCTCTTTAAATAATGAAACACCACAGTGAAATCTAACCAACAGCCTGCAATCTACTCAATTTGCCCCCCTGCTCACATGCAATCATGTAAATACTGTATTAAAATACCCAAAATACAATTACAGTTAGCTTCTAGACACTAAATGTCTTCCACCAATTGCTAAACAACATTAAAGCAGGAGGTAATTGGTTTACAGGCATTTATCCTGGGCCCCCATACTGCTTAAGTCCCAAATAACATCTCTTTTCTGCAAGATGGCCGTCAAGAGTACCAAGCTCAGAAATACCAAATGTAATTAAAAGCTTCCCTCAAATACATTTCACAGCACTGTAGCTTTCAATCAATGTTTCCCAAGTAATGCACAGAGCAAAATACAAGACTTTCCTTGCTCACAAATCCTTGGTTTCTAACCAGTCAAATCAGCATTTCCCCCGTGCTCTCAGGGATTCTGCTTTCTGAGTCATTCTCTCTGAAAACCTGAAAACTCACACTGTCCTCCAGGTAATTTTGGCTCCTGCTGGAATAGTTACTTTACCACAGCAAAGGCAGTGACTCAAGTTACTGAATGTATGAACAAGAAAAAATGCTGTTAACAGTCACTACACTAAATGGATTTAGTACAGAGTATTATGACCAGGTTTTATCCAAAAGGCATAAAAGAACACAGTAGCCCATGGTATGTACAGAAAAAATGCTCAACTTCACACATTTCAATTATTTCAGAAGCAGTACTGGTTTAATCCATAGACTATTCAAAACAATGTGTATGAAATAAAAAGTCACAAATGCTGAACTTTTAACATTAGTATCAGTGAGATCTCTGAAAGTTATTTGAAATTAAAAGGGTGAAAAGTGAAGTAGTGACAGAGCACTGTTGGCACAGACCAAGTTTTACACCCATCTAGACTGCATTCAGTAATAGCTGACACATTATGGACATAAAGCTCTCCTTGCAAGCGGACAAAGTGGGGTCTGCTTTCAGCAGTGTCTTCACAAGGCACATGCAGAATACCTGCAGTGTGTAACAGGACATGCCAGTGAACCAGGTGTGCTCACACAGAATCTGTGTCATTCAGAACTGCCCTGAACCCCAGTGCCCTCTCTGCAAACACCAAACCAGTGACATGACCCGTTTGTTTGCCACCTGAGTGTTGCTGCTTAAGGTTCCAACAAACACCACGATGTGAAAAAGCAGGGACCAGTTTCACTTTGTGGACTGAACTTGAGTGTTGGGATTTTATCTAACAGAGAACCTGTAGCAACCCAATATACCAGCACTCCTGTCATGGTTTGAAGGACAGGTGTCTGCTAAGGAAGGCAGGAGCCTCCCTTGGAATGGAGAATGCAAACCCCCTCCCTCCTAATTATTATAACTTTGAATTTAAGGGGCTCTCAGGCAAAGACATGGGAATAACAGTTCTTTATTAGGGGAACTGAAATGAACAATAAAACCAAAACACATGCAGTATTTCAAAGGAGAAAAAAACAAACAAAAAAACCCACTGACACAGTCATGGTTACAACCTGACACCCTGTGGGTCAGGGTGTTGGTGGCAGTCCCATTCAGTGGTGGCTGCAGTCCTAGTAGCAGATGTGGCTCTGTTGCAGTGATGCTCCTGTAGAAAGAGTGGAGTTCTTTTGCTGAAGGTCCAGTGGTGAGAGATGGGCCTGGTCTTCTTCTGAGATTCCAGTGGAAAGGCTGCCTTGGTGTTCCAACTCCCAGATTTTTATCCAGGTAGGAATACTTGGCTCCTCCCCCTGGTTGGAGCATTTCCCAATGGGATGATGGAATTCAATCAGTGAGACTCACTGGCCCATGAGCAGAAGATCTCTCCCTGGAGGGAGGCTGGGTTGTGGAAGAGATAAGAAAACTGCCCCAGTGGGTTTATTGACAGTTGGCCATTGACAGACAATTACACCATCACCACCACCCCAGTTTCATCAGGTGGTGACAGAATACAGAGTTTTGGTTACATTTTGCACTGCAACCCATGACAACTCCTTTCCCTCTCCTTCTTGTTCCTGGCTGCACATTACCATGTCATCTTTCAGCCTTTTAACCAGACAACTGCTACAAAAACTCTTCTGGCATCCCATGGAGAGAAAAAAGAGATTCTAATGGGGAAAAAACCCAGCTCATTCAGACCATAGTGAAATGAGTCTGATCTTGATATTGTTAAATAATCATGTAGCAATACAACAAACCCAGGAAAACTCTTACCAAGTCATAATCCACTCAGATTATTTTGTTACACTGTGTTCTGCTACATAGAAGGTGTGAACGGGGGAGGAAGAGAGAAAAAAGGTGGGGAAAAAAAGAAAATAAAGCTCATTGAAATTACCACTGTCAAGGATAAATTTCATGAGGACCACATGTTGTCCTTCCTTCTTTTACTCTGCATGACTGCTTCTTACTCTCCCCCACTCATATGAGATACAATCTTTGAGTACCCATTGTCCAAAGAAGCTGCAGATTAAAAAAGGAAATGTTTTCTCTATGGTCTCTCTCCCAGTGCATCTTGATATTTAGACTACACAATATCTGACTTATTGTTGCCACTGTTTATTGAACTACTTGACTGTGGCCAATTAATTCATTAATTTGAAATGCAATAAATCATTACAATCAGAAAATAATTTAATTACCATTATCAGCAGCAGTGATTATTTTAACATCTAAATAGTTTTGGGTTTTTCTCATAGAAAGGAACAACCTAAATGAAAATTAGCAACTTAAACAGTCCTGAGGAAAGAGATGGAATTAACTTCCATGCTTTGAAACCACACACTGGCAAATCTGAAGTGAGTGCATTATTAGGCCTCAGAGTACAATCTCAATGAACACACACATGTGCAAACACACCATTGTCCAGAAAAGGCCATGTGACATAGGGCTCATCACCACATCTCTCCATTTTATAGGCTAAGTATCTTAACTCTCATGACTGAAGTACTGCAGACTTGTAGAATAAACTACTACAATGTACACTGTACTATAATCAATGATGGTAATTTACACTGACACACCATTACCACTAGGCCCACAGTGATAGATTTTTTGTAATTAAAAACATGAAGAATAAATGCATAGTGATTTTTTTTCCCCATGCTAAAAGTTTGTGGTAGCTGTAATTTATAGTACTGTAATACAAAATGCACGTAACAATTTATTTTTTAGTTCTACCTATTAGGCTCTCACAATTCTCTGTAGTAATTTGTTATGATTACTGGATATTGAAAATTATTTTTGGCCTAGTAAATACAAATGAAAGAAATTAAGATTTAGATTTCTAACAGAACTCAGAAAAACTTGAACTTCAATTATAAATGTCACCTAGAAATAACAGTCTATGTAGCCAGCATAACACACTGGAACTTACTATTTTTCACTAAGTACTTGGGTTTACTTTATCTGGTGATCTACTTCCATATATAAAAGTTTCAATAAAATCATATAACATACTTGACAGAGTGTTCATAGTATTCCAGATCTTTCTTCAAGCTGAGATTCTCAATCTCAAGTTGCTGGTTGCGAGTGTACACATCTGGAACCAGCCCAGCATCCTCAAATCTGAGCACACCTCTCTCAATGAGTTCATACCTGGAAGAAAAGAAACAGGTTTATTTTGCTTATTTTAGTCCATGTTTCCACGTCCTCATTGCACTCATGTTTTCCTTCTCGTGCTACCATTTACCTAAACTAGAATCACAGCAATATTTTCCATCTTAAAGCATTTACCTTCTATGATCATTAAGAATTCACAGCAGTGAATTCACTACCCCACCACACTGTTCTATTCCACAGCTATTCATTCTAAAATGTGCATTTTGCATAACAGTCAAGACACATAACACAGTACTTCACATTAAACAATTATTTTCTTCCTTTCTTCTAAATAGCTTAAATAAAAGGCAGGAACAAATATTCTTGTTCAAATAGCATTTGTATATACTCACAGTCCTGTTTATCTCACATGCTTAAATACATCAAGATTTTTATTTTTTTTGAGGACTCAAACTGCAGATAATAAGGATGAATGAGCCATTTTCAACATGGAATACAGAGCTCACCTAGGGAAATTCCTTCATTCCTTCCTGTTTATTTTCCCTCTCCTTATTTAATATTTCACCAGCCACCGAGAACACTTGATTCCGTGCTGTAGAAGGCTGAAGGTTGCTTTAGTTAAATACTTGCACAGACTGACTTGGATTTTAAGAAGTATCCGAAGCAGCCTGGAATGCTGGGTAGCACCCTAGGAATTTCTACATCTCCAGCAATAACACCTACTCACTCAGTATCCTATTTTAGGACTATCCATCTTTTGGTGATGTGTCAGTAAAATCTAACAATACAGTACAGACAGAGGAGTGAAACCTCAGCCATGAAATCAGCTCACCAGAGGTTGCATGGAGTTGTAATTAACTTAAATCAGATAAACCCCACAAGCACCTTCCCTGCT
Source organism: Certhia americana (assembly GCA_018697195.1). NCBI lineage: Eukaryota > Metazoa > Chordata > Aves > Passeriformes > Certhiidae > Certhia > Certhia americana. The sequence continues at coordinate 34,632,423 of CM031863.1, read as the reverse complement.
GGGAAGATGTTCTGGGTGGGAGCTCACTAGACAGAGCCACTTGAACATTATTTGCCTTTTCAGATGAAAAATATATTGAATCAGTGCATTTTTCTGTTTCCAAGTAATAAGGAAGTATGAAAAGAACAGAAGTAAATAGAAATAAAAATCATACTAAACACTATCTCCCACACCTGGATATAAGCAGCAGATCTGAAATCTGAAGACAGTAATCACCAATATCACTGATCAATAATCATGCTGCTGAAACAAAAAGCATTTCTTAAAAAAAAGCAACATTTACTTAACATCCTCCACAAAAAACTTAAGGGGAACGTTAGTATCTCTGTCCAAACGACTTCCTACTGTCAGCTATGCATTTGAATTCTGAGGATACTTCTTGGAATACTCATCCTCTGAATTAAGCTGTCACAGTCACCACCAGTAGATGAAAAATTCATCTGAACATGTCCACAGTAAAATTCATTCTATCATCACTTCATTTTCTTAAGCAAATGACTGTAGGAACAGGCTTTAACACTGAGAAAGAAGCTTAGGGGTTTTTTTCTTTCCTCCAAACAGTGACTGATGCACAGGTATAATTCCTATCAGAAATATTGCAAATAAGGGCAGCCTCGTGGCAGAAATTCACAACTCTAGGTACTCCTTCACTTGCTGGAAGTATTTCCTCCACTGAATGCCCTAAGTACACCTCATAAAACCCAGCAAGTATCTGCATGAAGACTCATCAAACATTGATAATTGATGAACCTGAACTCCAGCAGAATTAAATTCTGACAGTTCTCATGAACCACAATTAATACCAATAAATTCACTACACCCTTGTCTAAGAACAGTACTGAAAGTGAATGCTTTTGTGCATGTAGCAGAAATGGAAAACTACACAACAAACTGCACCGAGAAATCTCATTATCTTTCACCAGCCTGGTCCTGTAAATCTCACAGACCTCCTCCATACCAAGCCAACTGCCAAATAGCTGCTCTCCTCACTTCTTTCATTGCACATGGAAATTAAATTAGTTCCATGCACACACAGGTATTTTACTGAGCTTTTCAGAACTACTGAGTTATAATTCTTAAATCACTATTAAATATTAACCAAGAATCTGGAAACCTAAGGAACAGATGGTTAACTCTGATTTTGTCATCAAAGCTCAGTGCAGTCTGACTGAAAACAATACATTATTGCTATATACTTTCCATTATAACTCCTAGAAAGTGGATTTCAAAGGAATCAAGTTGCACAGAGGCTATGCAATAAACTGATAGCTCACAAAGACCTGAGCTCTTAGGATTAAGAGGAAGACTGGGAGATGCAGGAATTCACAGCTGATCAGCCCTCTGAACTTCATACTTAAAAGCTGTCCATCCAGTATCTTCAATAAGAGACAGAAGTGCTATCAAGTCTTGTATAACAAATGAATGGAAAATGTAATGGAAAATTAGATATTCAAAAAATAATTTAACTGTGAAGTTCCTTAAAGGATAATGAAAATAAAAAGTTTATATGCAAAACTACATAATTAAAGAAAAAAATCACTACAACTGTTATAAAATTATTCATTAATTCATTGAAAAATAAGGGGGTTGGCATAAATTAAACCATAATCAAATCACAGCATTTTATAAGCTGGATAGAGTGTTTTCCCAAAATGCAAAATAAACACAGACAATTTGGTCCAATTTAAGTGACCTTTAGATCCCAGACAGACAATAATTTCAAAGCCAGCCTTTTGATAAATTTTCTCTACGTTAATTAATTTCTCATTTTAAATTCCATTAGTACTTGATCACCACAGCATGAGAGCAAGAGTGTCATCCCAATACATAATGAGGAACCCGAGTACACTAATCTGCTCTCACTTTCATTAATATTGTAAATTATCCATTTCAAACCAACATGAAACATTTTGAAATAAGGTATTAATGCAGAAAGCCTCTATACAGTAAGATCAGATACTGACATACTGAGCTCATTTGTAAAGCTACTGAAATTAGAAAAGTACTTATAGAGAAAAAATATATGTACAGCTAAGAATTTACAAGATAGGGCCTGTTAAATCCTGCACTTCCTGTAAAAAAGCAATTTGAATTTTTTCATTGATATAAATTCAGACTCTAAGTGCTTCAAAGAAAGCTGTAGCTTCATAAAAAGGTCACTATTATATCTGTCTAGTATTAATTATCTTTTAACATAAAAATTATTAGACTTCAAACTTAATACTTCAAAGTTCATTCGTATCAGTTCTTTTGTTGAGAAAGAATACAGAAGGGTAGTTCTCCTTCTGCAAGGAATCATTTAAGTCCATGGTTACACTATCAAAAATTACTAATTCCAAAGGCAATACCTGATTGATGAGTAAGACCAGAGTCTTGCAAATGACAGCACAGATTCTACACCTGAAAATATTTCTAAAGAAATTTAAAAGCTTCAATGCATTTGTATAAAAAAATAAGATGTTTCTAACTTTTTTTCCTAATTTTCAAATTGCACAATTTCAAGAGACTTTTACTAAAAAACCCCTCTGCACTTCTCATGTCTGAAACTGAGAACAAGGTTAATCAAAGGGAGGTGTTTCCACTTTTCAGAATTTCTCCAACATAACCTGCTGATTCAAAGCAAGTCTGTAACTTCATGTATTTCAACAGAACTTTATGACAATGTCATTTTTGCTCCAAAGCAATTCAGCTCTCCTCCGAAGCTTTGCAGTGTTCCTAACACGTAATTTTTAATCAACAGTAAAAAAAAGTATACATCCTACATGATGTATGAAGAGAGTGGTATATTTAAACAAAGGTGCACCTTTAAACTTCTCCATGAAGTACGGACAAAATACCTGTCATCTACATCTACATTTCTAAGCTTGGAAAAAGAAGATAGCAATAGCTCAAGAGTTTATTATTCTTCTGATTACTGTATAAACTAAATCTTAAAAAATAAATAACACGCATATTTGTTAACTGCTGTACAAAAGTTACCAATTAATAAATATACTGATTATTCTACTTAAACAACAGTTCCTCATTCTCACCAGGAATGCATTTGTTTGTTGAAACACCACATATTTAAGGAGGATGTGTACTCAGGAGAGGTTTATGAAAAAATATCCTGGAATATCAAAAATATTTGAATCCTAACCATCTAATTCCCAAAGCAACATGGTCACTTAAATTATTTTACCATTCAGTCTGGAAGCAGTCAAGGGTTCTAGACATTCCCAATCTGACCAGGAAATTGCAGAAGAAGTCATCCATTGCTTGAGGTACTTCTGATACCGATTTCTCAGATGTCAGAACCGGATGAAAAGCCTGAAATTAAATTTTGGTAACTGTTAAACTTACAAGAGAAATGTCATGGTCACACTTTCTATTTCTGAAGTCATCGAAAGTCACAGATCTACCGGAGCGCAGCAGAATGTTCCTCTTGTCTTTACAGATCAGAAGTGTAATCAGTGATGCTTCTAATGGCAAGGTTTGTGAAAGGTTATAAAGAAGTAACTCAACCCCCCTTTATTTAAGCAGGTATTCCAAACCTGACATCATCTGGCAGAGCCTTAAAAGTATTAAAACTGACAGATGGCCTTTTGTCACTGACACCAGAGTAAAAATCAGTCCTTATCTAATGAAGACTGTAGCAAGGTGCCAGTAGAATGGCTTGTATCCTTTTTGTAATGGTGCATGCAATGGAGGGACAGACAGAACCCCAGCTCCATCACCTGATCCCTTAGGAATAATTCTCACAGAGATCAAGTGTCCCTTTCCTCTCAACACGCACTGAAGGAAGCTGCCAGACAGCACTACTACAAGTGTTAGCAGAAGGCAGATGGTGCACCAGGGCTTTGTGGGCAGCTCCCCCAGTGCCTCCCAGACAGACAGCTCTGCTGAGAAGGTCAGCTCATGGGGCAAGCACATTGCCAAAAGCAGAATCAACATGGAACAGAGCAGTCCTACTACAGAGAAAAAAAAAAAATAAAAACCTTCCACAGCTTTCTGATGCAATGCAAATCTCTTCCCATCACCCAAGCCCATTCAGCCTACTCAGCACACAGCTTAGTGTTTAGATCTTCCAGAGAATTCAACATGCAAGGGAGCATGGAAAAAAAGGAAAATATGATCCAGCCTGAGACTACTCCCCCACAAAAAGCATTTAAAGACAATGAGATGAGCGAGACTGCCACAGCTTGGCAGGCAAAGAGGTGGCCTTATTTCATTCAAATATCAAAAGAATTGCAGTGACTTGACATACCAAAATGTGAGGGTCTTGGATTTGGGAACTCCACAAGGGCACAGTGCCACAACGGACCTGCTCGACAATGCATGACAAGCTACTGCACTGCACATGCATCTTGGTGAGAGATTATAAAAAATACCACAAAAACTGAAAAAAAAATCCCACTGAGAGATTTATCAAGCCATGCGAAAGGCCCTGACTGCAAATCATTTCCTCCACTCATTCATAAAAGAATCTGTAAGGCCAGGGATTTCTGATAACTCCATTCATTTATGGCTTATTCATGCCCTTAGTGGCAGCTCTCTCACAAGTACATAAATTACCTGAAGATAAAGGCATTTCTCTTGATAAAACAGAAACACTGGAAAAATCTCTTGGCCATTTTGCATAACACAGAAAGTGTTGTCTTCAATCCGAGCAACCTACCTAATATTACCAGAAAGGATTGTACATGTCTGATGGAAGCCATGTAACACTGCCTTATGACTAATGCAATATGCCAAGTGCAGTGTAATATTCAGCATATTTTCATTACTAGAGCTCCAGTACACGAGGCAGGTTTATTTTCTAATTGTGGTAATACAAGAACCAAAGACTACATGAGCAGACATGCAGCTGCATCCCTTGGCTTGCTCCTTTCTTTTATTCCAAGTGAAGAAAATGTCTAATATTGTTGCTTGTAGTTTTCCAAACCCATCTCTAAAGCCAGGCTTTGGAAGAAGTGACACAGTTTGATTCCCTTAATAAATGGAAATTTGATAGGAATTAATTTCATCCGTGCAGAATAGAATTTATTAGTGAGATACCAGCACCGAGCATCATTTCAGGAACCAAAGCTCAAGCAGGGAACAATACAGGGAGAAATGAATTCAGTCTAACAGGCACAGAAGAGCAGCGGAGTCTCAGGAAACCAGAACTGAATTCCCAGCTCTTTCCCAGACTTTGGGAGTGGTATTAAGCCAACCACTTGCTTCAGTTTCATTGCAACCATGGCTGACTACTAACAGAATACCATAACAAGAGTTTTTGTTGTATATATTTGTTTGTTTGGAAATGAGGAAAATACAATCAATTACAATGATGCAAACAGACATCCCATAGCATTTGTACGGACAAAACCATCTTACTAAAAGACTCTGATGGTGGAGTCAAAATAAATTAAATATTTGCTTTGTTAAGTATTTCTTTGTGCTAACTAAAATATTTTAAAATTGTGGGTGTAAAGACTGCAAATATGTCCAGTAAAATAAATTAATTTCTAAAAGCTTAACTTTAGGAACTTCCACAGCACTTCTAAGAATTTCTGTCCTTGCAAGAATTTCTGTCCACTGAAGAAATATGAACACCCAATAAATTAATAATTTCTCTGGAAAACAAGGTAAGATATTCTTGAAAAACTTATTAAATTTAAGAAGACTATAAAAAGGGAATTCAAGGATTTAAACATGCTCAAACAATTTGAAAATCAAGCATACATAAATGGCAACATTAATGACTGTCAATGTTACTTCTCATTATCACTGTAGATAATAAGAGGACAAAAAGCCTGGAAGGAAAGTCTGACAGCTCTAACTACTGAAGAAAGTCTTTCAGACAGCTTTCATCTCTGTGTGGCTTTGCAGAAGTTTTGCATCCTTTTCCTACAGTCCCTATCAGCTGGATATTTTCTTTTACATACAGAATACTTTTTGCTTGCGTTGAAAAATAATTTATACTACTTTAAAATGTCTCACAAAAAAAAAAAAGTAGAGATATGCTTAAGGACAAATGATCATTACTCAACTCAGAAACTGGATAGTTTTAATATCTGCAACTGAAAAATATCCTATTTTTATATTTTTGGGTGATGACTGATCTGTGCACCTAGCATTGCACTTTAAAATGGGATTACATACACAAGTAAACAGCAAACTGAGCTCTTAAATAACTTGAAACTATCATCCAGGTTATGGTTAGCACACAAGTTAATTTATTTTAGCCAAGATTACAAGCTATTTAATAAAATAGGCAAATTATCTATCATGTGAAGAAGACAACCTTCTACTTCGCTTCCTAGCTTAGAGTTTGGATGTTGATTCAATATTAATTCACAGGAAACAGTGCTTCTGACTTGGGTCACCAGAAGCACTTGGCTTTTCAGGGAATTAATATCAAACAATCGAGGCAGTGAGCCTCACAAAATACACAGTAAATCATTATGAAAGCTGTCAGGGAACTAGCAAGTGTATTAGAACATTTCTCTATTCGTGTCTTTCTGTCCAAAGGCTGAAAACATTACTTCAGTTTCAAAATTACAGAAAAAATTAAGCCTCCAAATAATAAATCAAGCAGAAAGAAGGCAGACAACTCTTAGAATAAGCTTAATATCAAAGAGAATTTGAGTTTAAGCACAAATTATCTGCTGGTTTTAAGGAAAGATAACAATTTCTTCAGTTTGAGTAACTGGGAGAGACATTAGCATACTGTTTCCTACCACTCCAAGTTCAACAAATCAATGAAGAGGTAAAAGATTATTTAAATACAGCACTGTCAAAAGATCAATAGGTTTAAAAATATTCTCCCTTTTTTCACTTTCTATTTTAACATCAACTCACACAGTAAAACAATCATAACCTTAGATATCCCTAAGGAACATGAAGAATTTCCACTACTTCCTTAGCATTAAGCATTTCCCATCTCTAACACTTCTGCAATCTTTCCCTTAATTTTCATGCATATTCAATTTTAATACACATAAAACGCTGTTATTGTCAGTTTCCACTCAAGAGTTGGATCTAAGGTACAAAACTTATCTGTTGATAAGGACATTCTCTCTCCATTTTAAGTATCAATCACTTAATTTCATCTTTTGTCTATTAATAATTTACTTTTGCAAAACAAAGAGTATGGCTGTACCCTTCTGATGAGGCTACAAGATAGTGGTGATATTGGAAAGACAGCAGAGAAAAGCACTTTTCCATTAGGGAGTTCAAAACAAGTAAATTCAGGTAAATCCTATTTTCAAAAATGCAATACAACAATCCCATTGTGTAACTCTGAACTATTACACAACTGCTTTGAAATCAAACTGCATATGTAAGGAATGTCCAAACAAATGATGTGGAATGACTGATAATTCCATTAATATTTTGATTCAACATAGGGCAACAATCCATTCTTTATTTTCAATATATGAACAATCTCTTTTAGCAAAGTATTCAAGTACAACCTTTTGTGGGTGTTAAGCAGATGCAGTTTCTCTCCTGTGCCAGGGATCACATTCTCATTTAATCTGCTCACAAAAAGAACAAACCCTAAAATACTGATGCACTTCAATAACAGTAATATATTTTAAATAATCTAGCTAAAGGTTTGCTACAAGTATTTGAAATACCAGGTTGTTTACAGAACACAAAATGAACACAAATTAAAGGAAGATGAAAGCCAGGAAACCTAAGCTGTCCTTTCCGCTATGGCATATGTTTACTCCTGTAAGCTTGTAAGAAAGCAAGAGACAATCTTTCCCACACAAATATTTCATAATTAGTATAAATTTTTGTGTATAAATTTCAAGCCACTAATGCCATCTGAATTACAGACTCTGAGAATGTTTAGAAAGCTCTTACTAAAATTTTGGCTTCTTCATTCTGCTCTTGAATAGTCTGCAAAGCTTTGGACAGATCCTCATCATCTTCATGAAGACTCGACTCATCACCTGCTGAAACCTAAATGAAATTACGTAAAGTTTGGTATCAACACATTTTACACATCTTTCTTTCACAATACAACTGTTCCCACTCCCATTACAACTGCTGAAAACAATCCCCTCCTTGTTAAAATATCATATTGCCATATTTAAATAGAAATCCTATTACTGAAATATTTGTTATAAATAAGCTGAAATATCTCAATAGATGTTTTATCTAAATAGAAATTCTTTTATCTTTAAAAAAGTATTACGGATAATAAATAATTTGTAGTATAATAATTAGGTATTTAGTATAAAGGTAATACACAACAATTCAACTAACACTGAATCTTCTCTTGAAAAACAGATATTCCCTCTATCAACACTTTCTAAAAGGATATTTGTGTCATTTCTCCCAGGAGGTCTATGTGACTGATGAAGTAAAAAGAATGAAACATGAACACTCTACCAAAATATATCAGAAGATTATCAATTTAGTAAGGTACCTCTTCATACTGATAATCATCTTTAGAGTCATCTGTTATGGTAATGCCTGCAGGTTGAGTTAAGTCTGAAACAGCTGGTGCATGTGAGAAGTTCCAACATACAAAAATATCATAAAATACCCATCTAAAAATCTGCTATCACCACCTCCACCCTTGTTCGTTTCAACTTTCAAGGTTTCCTTGAACTTGAGCAAGCCCAGTTCTGTGCACAAAGACAAAATTTAGGTGTAAGCTTTTACAGAAGGTTTGAACACCATTAAAAACTGACTCATCAGATCCCAGAAGCCAAGCACTATTCCAAAATAAAACAGCAGCTCCATTGTGCTCTCAGCCAGTCATCACTTTTGAGAGGGGTCTTTCTGCACTAGGATTTCCACGGCCTTCTAAGAAGAACTAGCTTCATGCTCTCAGAAAATACCATTTTTCAGCAAATTCAGATGCGTGTGTTCAAACAGGAACAACTTAGATCAAACCCTGAACACCACAGGGCCACTTAAAAGAGCTGATGCAAACGCCTTGGTAATCACAAGACAGTTACAATAAAAAGGAACTTTCAAAACTCAAAAATTCATTTGGAAATTATCTACAGTTCCTTGAAGCGCATTAGAGTCAAATTTTTGATTAAACGTAACTACAAACAGTCTAAAATAAAAGCCAAATAAACATCTTTTCATCCACTAACCTCACAGTGCATGAAAGAATAATGAAATGTTTTTAGCAGATGCTGTTGACAGCTTCCCTAGGAAATCAGTTAGCCTACAAGTGACCCATGTAAATAAACTAGGAATTAACTTCCAAAGAAAAGAAAAGCTGGCAATTCAGTACTTCACAGAGAAAAAGAAGAAAACCAACATGATTTGCCAGCTTTGCACCAGGTTGCCCAAATCTGAATTATTCTCTGAAAAACAGGCCTTTTGCCAGTTTTCACAGTTCAATATATATGTAAAAGTACAAAATATAGACAAAAGTATCATCTGCATTCAAGACCACAGCATTACAGCATCAGAAAAACTCAGATAAATTGTACCCATCTGGAAGGCTAACAGCTGAACACCATAACCCCCTGACAAGTAATAAACTTTCAAAAACTGGGAATTTTTTTCCTCAATTTTCTATTGACCTGACTGTCCTTGTGATCCACTATGGTCTAAACTAATGTGTCACTGCAAGCAATTTGGCCAGACTAAAATATTACTGAAAAAGCCTGGGGTGTTTTCCTCATGGTTTGTTTGTTTGTGTTCCCCTACCAAAAAGCATAGCTACATTCACTATTAAACAGAGAAATTAATTTTAATTAATTTTAAAAAAACCTGCATTTCTCCACAGTGTTAAATCTGCTGAGGCAGTGCTTTTGAAGCACACCGCACTGAAAACAGCTGTGCAGATTCACTAAGGTAGAAATTGAGGTATGAGCTGCAAAAGGACACACTTCCACTTTTTTAATTGGCTTTATATTGGCTTACAACTTAATTCTAGCAAAGCAGGAAAAACTAAGTTATGGTGGAGTCTGTGACCTAAAGTATGATTGTTTAGCCTCTAAAAGCCTTAGAGCTTCTTGATTTGCAGCTAGCAGATAGAAAAGAGAACAGATGCAGATCATCTGGCCTAGTGACAAAAGGAGAATTTGGGTCGTGTGACCAAAAAAATTACACATTTAAAAGCCATAAACTTCCAACATAATTTGCTACAAGTAAAATGTGGAACGAATTGGGTGGGGATTTTTGCTCTAAAAGCCACAGCAAAGGTGAGTTACGTATCACAACCCTCCTACTCGGTCCTCCTGAGTACAAACCAAAATCCATGAATACCCCAGCAGCTATTCTGTATCAGGAAATTAAAGGAATACCTTTTCCAGCAGCATGTTGGGACTGGGAGTCTTAATAACAAACCTCATCCCTCCTCCACAGGTATTTTACATTTACTGCTCAATAGCTAATATGGGAGAGGTGACAAGAGCTCTTCATGCCGGGCTTTTAACTTGTGCTCAGGCTGCCCCACCAGCACAGGAGGATTCAATTCTCCCACTTTTCCAAGGGGCCTTCAGGAAGCCCGACCTTCAGCCAGGAAAGCAAATACCACCTTACAGTGAGCAAGACCCCCCTGCCTCTGCAGGCCAAAACCATACGTAATTCATAGAATTGCTTAAGTTGAAAAAGACCTCTAAGACCAAACTGTTCCCATAGCACCACGTTCACAGCTAAACCGCGTCCTCAAGTGCCATACCCACACAGGGAGTTTTAACACTCCCAGAGATGGAGTGGTTTCCTTGGGCAGCCCGCTCCAATGCCTGGCCACCCACTAAAGGAAGGAATTTTTTTCTTGATATCTAAACGTCCCCTGGCACAACTTGAGGCCGTTTCCTCTTGTCCCATGCCATGTTCCCTGGGAGCAGAGCCCGCCCGTCCCTGGCTGCCCGCTCCTGTCGGAGTTGTGCAGAGCCTCCCGCAGGTTCCCCCGCAGCCTCCTTTGCTCCCTCAACTGCTCCTAGGGCTCCAGCCCCTTCCCCAGCTCCGCTGCCCTTCCCTGCACAGGCTCCAGCCGCTTTTCAGTCTTCCGGAACAGCAACCCACAAAAAGAACCGACAAGCCGGGAGGATTTTTGACTTTTCCCTCCCGTACTCTCCACGCTGCCCTCGCCCCACCCGATCCCCCCCACCCGATCCCCCCCCTCCAGCAGGTGCCGGGGCCGCCCCGGCTGAGGCCGGGGGGAGGCTGAGGAGACATCCCCCTGAGCCGGGGAACTGGCCCCTCTCAGAGGAGCAGGAGGACGGGGATGGAGAGGGAAAAGACTGGGGAGGAAGAAGGATACTCTGCAGGCTGAACGCCGCCTCAGAGACCGCCGCCTCCTCCGCCATGGCCGCGGCGTTGCCGGGGGCGACCTCTCGCGAGGAGAGGCGCCCGTGCCGCGGCGGGAAGAGACACGGGTTAAATTTAATTTAAATTAATTTCGTTTAACTCAATTCAGAGTTTGTAACTCCAGGCGAAGCTCCTCGCGCGTTTGGGAGCGGTGGGGTGTAAGGACGAGGAGTCTCCGGAGGGATCCAGGGGCGTCCCCTCAGGGCGGACACCTGCGGCCCCGCCGCTAAGCACACACCGCCCTTCCCGAAGGGGAAGGAAAAACAGCTGGAACTGAGGGGGGAAACCTCTTCCAAAGAAGCGGAAACTCCTAAGGGACTAATTCCCTCTGCAGATAGAACATTTTTGTAGCTGGAAACTAAGTCCTGTGGGACTGGTTGCTTAAGTCCCTTCAGAACCCACTCATTCGCCTGTGATTCTATATTCACGTTTAAAAGCAGTTTTCCCAGGAAAAAAGTTTGGGAGAGCAACATATATTTGTGGGGAACGCATGTCATGGCTCCTAGGAGTTTGAAATAAAGTTGCAGGCTGCGACATAAAAATTTCTGTCGCTTTTTCTTGTTTTAAGGTAAGCGTAGATATAACAGTCCTAAATTTGCATTGAGTTAAGGGGCTTTACATGCAACAGGAACTCAGAATCAGTGCTTGAATTAATGTAAAGTGATGGAAATAAGTGCCCAAAGTATTTAGGGAGGAAAAAAGTAATCAAAAAATTGCTAATAGTTGGGTTGAAAGGAGAGGCACTAGCTTTGCTTGCAGGGTTAACAAGAAAAAAACAGCAAAACAAAGCAAACAAAAAAAAAACCCAAAAACCCCTCACCAAACACCTAAGCATTGAAATACAGCCTGAAGATCAGAGAATGTGTAAGTGGAGGAAACTGAATTCCATAATTCAGTTAAGACTTTATCCTGAAAAGATACAATCCTGCAAGAGGACCTGCTGCCTGTGAAACTACTGTTTTGGCACTATGCACAGATTGTCACACAGGATTGCCATTTCTCTCCCATGGCAGACACGTCCCTGAAAAATGACAAGTACTTTGGCACTGTCAAAGTCTCCAAATTCTAATAAAAGAACAGTGTTTTGGCACAAGATTGTCACAACACTGCAAAGATGACAAAAACTGTTGTATTCCCTCAAATTCTCTCAAACACTGTTTTTGAGTTTAATACATGTCAGAGCTTTAACTCAGTTGGTTTCAAGAGGTAGAGGGCAAATTCTGACATACTTTTCTTGATCTTTGGTGGTTGGGGTTTCCCCCCACTTCAGATTAAACTGATGTGACCAGAACAATATTCTTTCATCATATCAAACCCACCAGAGGCATCCTGAACTCCAGCAGAGCATCTCAAGAAAAGAATAAGCAGAATTGGCACAATGTTCACCAGTCAGTTCTCCTAAACTGCAGATTGAAAAGGTGATAACACTACAAAAGTTGGAAAGGCTGCAACTGAAGGCATCATTCTCTTAGTTTGAGATTTAGAAGTTTGCAATTCCACCACAAATCACAAAGTGTAACTTTATGGCATACAGGGAAGCACAGCTGATTAAGTTAATACCTCTCCATTCTGTCAGCAACATTTGCTGTTAGCTTTTACATAAAGAGTTGAACAAACAAAATGCTAAGCAATACCCTTCTCTGAGTGCTCTCTCTCTGTAGGCCTAACTTTTCCCTACAATTTATTCACAGGACTTCTCTGTCTCACTAAAACATGGAAATGTATGGTATCCACAACTGAAGAAGAGTGATGAAAGCTTAAAAAGGGCTTAGAAAGGTGCTTCGGGGAAGATGGTGATTAGAAAACAATTAATAGTGATGGACAAAAGGACCTCAGTCTTCTTGGTTTATTTAAGGAATCATTAAAGATCAACATCAGTGGTTAATGGATTTGGTAAGAAAAGCTATGCAAAAATAGAACCCTATCAAGAGAGTAGATCTAGGTTAGATACTAAGAAGAAATTGTTAGATACTAAGAAGAAATTGAGGGTGGGGAGGCCCTGGCGCAGGTTTCCCAGAGAAGCTGTGGCTGCCCCATCCCTGGAAGTTTCCAAGACCAGGCTGGACAGGGCTTGGAACAACCTGGGATAATGGAAGGTGTCCCTACCCAGGGAAGGGGTGGAGTTGGATGAGCTTTAAGGTCTCTTCCAATCTAAACCACTTTGTGATTCTATAATACCCAGTAATACAGAGCATTAGCTAAAAATAAGGCATAACTAAAAGCAAAGAGCAAGTTTTTTAGCAAATCCAACTGATTTTCAAGTATCCAGAAGGATTTTAAGAACCACAGGGTTCTTTTTTAAAAGTTATATTCTCCATTCAGACAGCAGCTAGTTCAGGGCATCCTATGGCTCCCATTTTCAGGAGTCAGATATAGTCAGTGCACTCTGCAAAAAAAGTCGAAGCAAAAGCAAAGCAATTCTATCATACATGGATGTTTGCCAATACAGTAAAGGACCCATAGAGTTTATTTTATTACTTTTAAATAAAAGTCGGTTGGTCAAAGATTGTTATTTCCCAAAGATTTAAAGCTTTGTTTGGAAACAGCGTTTGGTTGGCAACTTCTAAACTCTTTATGTCATCCCACTGTGACTATATAAATGGCCTCATCGTACTGACATTTTCCTTCAAAAGGCATAACAAGCCAACTAGTTTCTCTCTACCTCGTTCAGAGCCACCTGCCATAAATACTTTATATTTGATTATTGCTAAGCTGAATTCCAAGCACCCAATTCACCCTGGTTTATAGCCTCATAACAGTCTGGGTTATAAATGATTATCATCTCCCAAATGGCAGCAACCAGTGCTGTTACTGTATCCCATAACTTCTCGAGAGAAAGACATGGCAGCAGCATCTGCTGTAGCTTGAGCATTTCATTAGACAGGCTGCTTGCTTTTCTCACAGAGCAAAGACTGAGGCGTGTACCTCCGCCAGATCTGTCAGGCAGATAGATCAGCCAGACAAGGTAGAGGATTTAAAAGAGACCATTTATGAAAACTGGAATGCTCCAGAAGCATTGCCTGTGCTCCCAATCCCTATGGGCCAGGTACTCTTCCCTTTATACCACCACCTGAAAGACTGAGAGACTCTCCTTGCATTCAGAGCTAATATCCCCTCCTGCTGAATTCAACGATCCATCTGACTACAGTTTTAACAAGTTGAGTTAAAAACCCAGAACAATCACGTGAACTGCTTTCAGTGACTTTCCCTCCCCTGCAGGAACACATCCAAAAGGTTCAGTACACACACTTAATCACAGCAGACAAGCAGCTAACAAAGAATTATCTGCCCCACTGACTTTCACACACCCATTTCTAATTGTTCTTCAGCAGGGCTTTTGGGGAGGAAGGACGAGGCAATGTCAGCAATTCCGCTTTCTGAATGGGCACAAAGCATGGGCAGGAATGCTCTGACAGCAGTATCACTATGACAGTCAAGAGGCCATTGTCCACACGGTCATGGTGGAGCACGGGACCACAGCTGGAAGCCAGAATGAGTTGGCAAACATCTTGTTCCAACTTCTGCCGTGCCATCTGGCTTCCAGTGAGGTGACTGACGTTAAATGTATTTTCTCTGTATTGCCATCTGGCAGCTGCTTGTACAACAACAGAGAAACATGCAGAATTTGGCTAAGAGTTATCCCAAGAATCACATCAAGGATATTTGTAACAGAGACTCTGAAATGGAAAAAAGCTTACAAGGAAAGTTTTGTCGGCTGCAGGCATTACAGGCACAGAGTATTGCAGGTGGGTAAGAGGGAGTGGGAAATTGTATATCCCTATGTTTTGCATGTGTTTATTTTGCTGAGTTCCCATAAAAGTTTCTACAGGGAAGGAAGGGACATGCATGCAGGTTTCCAAAGGACACAGATATTGTATCCAGTATTTGCACAAGAGATTGTGTTTTCACAGCCTGGCAAATGTGCTGTTCTTGAGAAGCATCAGCATATTTCCCATGCTGTGGATGCACAATCACTTTCCAACTTTAGAAAAGCAGGACATTTTATTTTTTTTCCTGCTGTAATGTTGTACACCAGAGGTACTTCTGATAAAGGAAGGAGATTTAAGAAATTGATTAGTACAAACACAGTCTCAAAAAAGAGAGACTCTGCTACTTTAACAGAAGTTTCATCAAAAAATGTCAGGATTGGCAAATGCAGTGTAACTACAGTGTAATAATACCTGTAATGCCAGGTCATCTTTATAAAGGTCCCATTTGCAAAGCCACAGTAACCTTGCTGAGCTTTAAATGCAAGAGATAGGGTACTTCAAAAAAAGGGAGTGGGATTTTTAATAAATATGATCTCATGACAGCTTAAATCAATCAACTTTCTACCTCTAGCTCCTGCTACTCTTTTCCTTGCTTCTGTGTTGGTGTTCATATGAGTCTCAAATAATTTAAACCTTAAAAAGATAATCCAGATGATTTTTTTTTTTTTTTTAAAAAAAAGGGGGGGGGGAAAGTGTTAGTTTTTTTCTGTTTGATCACCTTTTTTTTAATGAGGAAAAGTAAAACTAAAATTGACATTCAGAGTTAAGCTGAAGTAACTAAATATGTTTTTGTCTCTACTCTGTAAGAAGAACACTAAATACATAAGGCTCTGTTTCATTTCCAGGTATTTCTATAGATTAGACGTAGGATACACTAAATCTCTTAAAAAAGGGTTTGAGTGGAGATCATATGAAAACAAAAATGTCTGTTTTCCAGCACATCAGCATTTCTGCTGCTGGTCGTTCTCCTAAGCATTTTATTGAAACACAATGAGCATTGGGTGGAACACCAGTTACAACTTAATCACCAAACGCAAAAGATTGCTTCTTTAGTAAATTTCAAAAATTCAGTCTGATTTCTGGCTTCAGTGTCGCACAGCTCTTTCACAGGAAAGAAAGAGACAATAATCTGCTCAAAACCCAACAATATCAGTGAAAACAGAAGTATGAAGAGTTTTTACTGCACTTAGAGAAAAATCTGGGAGTCAACAGTCAAGCATTTTGTCAATAATACAGCACAGACATCAGTACAACATGAGCCCAGAGCATGGCTCTGTGGTGTGCAGGTTTCCCACTGCAGACTTGGAATGGTAATGTGTAGTGGTCTGCCCTGCAGATAGGGGTGGAAATCTTAACTCCAAACCATGGGTCAGCTCTCAATCAGGATGAGCTGGTACCCACCCCCAATTACCTCATTTGGTTTATGGAAATCATTTCCAGAAAGTTCTCAGTTCTTGTTGTTGTTATTGGTTAACTTTTGCTGCAATATTTTCCATATTCCTAATCGCCTTCCCCCATTGGATTATCCCTACTTTCTCCACCCTAAACCCCTGCCCCATGTTCATGCTTAAGAATGCTGTTACCCTGGACCTTCCTGCTCTTTTTCGGTCCGTTCCCTTGTACTGTGCATGGCTTATGGTTTGTTATTTTCCCGTTATTAAAAAGTTCTGTTTCTGGACGACCGAATCAGAGTGTCTCTCTCACAAAGATGCCAAGGTTGGGTGACCTGAGACGAAGCACCGGTTATCTCATCCGGGCTAGAATCAGACACTTCAGTACCACAGTAATGTATATGTACACTGTAATGTGTAATAGAAGAGTTATTCTAGCCACACTGATGCTGCTCTTGCCAAGATCTACAGCCTCCACACCTCTGGCTGGTGTTGCCCTTGAAAAGTATCAGGAGCATTGGACAGACCAATTAAGTTGGCTCTGCCTGTTCTAAATTTGGGAGCATTTTTGCATCACAGATAGAACAAATAGTGCTAGAAGACAACAGAGGTGCCACGTAGTAACTTTTTATTTTACAGGTGGGTAGAGTGAGCAGTGTTCTCTCTAAACTCCTGTTTTATGAACACAAGTATTTATACAGCTTATAGGGACTAATGATCGTTGGTTCCTGATAATTAGAAAGTTTTCTCTTAATATGTTCTTCTCCCCTTTGAAATTAAGTTTGGTTAATATGGTCTTCAAGGCAACTGTGACCACAAAGCAGCTAATAAACTCCTCCTACAAGCCAAGAAAAAAATTAACTCCATGTGGCTCTTGTAAAAGGAAAAGCCACCAACCTTGGCACAAAAGACCAGAGAAAACAACGTGCTGTATTTTTTCCTAGTCTGTGCTTAGCAAGAGAGGCAAGAATTGAGACACCACCATGTCAAAAAACATGAGCTAAGGGACAAGGAACACAAAAGCTTGAAGAAACTGCTCCTTTTTCTTATTTTACCATACTTCCAAGGGCTTCACTACTTGTTACCCAGTGATGCATCTTCCCATTGGAAGTCTTAATTCTCATGCTGATAATTAGAACATGCCAGAGTCATTTTAGGTGGTTTCCTGCTCATTGGTTTTGGAGGTCATGTATGTACATGCTCACATTAAAACCAGACATGACTACATTTTCTCTGTCAAAATCAGATTAAAAATTTACATAAAGAAATACATCTACCAAAACCATAAATTATTCAAAATGATTGGGTGCTTCAACAAAATTTTCTCCTTGCACCCAATCCTGTCTTTTATCTATATCTTAGTAAGATAGAGTGCAGTCTTCTTCACTTTTTTCCCTTCTTGTTGCCCCAAAAACACTTGCCTGCTCTTTGATGCTTTCCTTGCTTGGGCTCACTCCTCCCTTTTTTTTCTCTAGCTTTCCCTATTTTGACCAACCATTTACCTTTCTGTTTTTAGTAACTTTGACAACCCTCAGCTATTTCTTCAACCTGTGTTTTCAGATATAGGCCTAGAATAAGCTGTTTATTCTTGTTCATTAAAAAACCCCAGGAAATTATACCCAAACAATGGCCCAAGAGGTCACAGAATTTGATGCAAAATGAGCAAAGAGTAGCAGGGGATTTGTAGCCAAAAGCAATGTTTGCTAGCAGAGCTTTTAGCCAAGCCCTTCCTTACCTGCTTAAAGCTTGTTGTCTTGATGGAGACCAAGCATGGAATTTTAAGTTCCTATAGAATTTCCTTTGATTTTATTGCACTGTCATTTTTCTCACATATGGAATATGAAAATATGAGCAACTTCAAAGTATCCACTTCTGTCTTAGCTGAGCAGAGGGTGGCAATGTATACTGGTTTCTCTAGGTTAATACACAATGAGGACTGTGCTGTCTTTATGTCCATCTCTTTGCTTTGTTATTATTAACAGAAAAATAGAATTCCAGGAAACAATTCTATAAAAATGCACCATTATGGGTAGGTTTCTTTTTTTTTTTTTTTTTTTTTTAGAAAAAATGCAAAAACTCTTCTGTATCCAATACTGATTGCCATTTGTGATGTGAATAAAGCATTTCATGGCTTTCATTTTCACATGCCTCTGATGAAAGCAATAGTACAATATTGGCACCCTATACCTAAAGGTCAAAGCTTTGCTTTGTAGGGCTTTTAATATTTTGTTTAAATGTTGAAATGCCACATAATTGAAATCTGGAAATGCTATGTTTAAGTTCTTTCCTTTTACCTTCATGCTACTTCTAGCACAGCCATAACTTTTGCTATCAAGCCTTTTGCTCATTTTTGTATAGAACAGAGTGAGCAAATATTGGTAATTCAGGTTCTCAGACTAGACCTAAATCTTGGCCACCCTGTGTTGAGTTTGAAGATACCCAAAGTGGTTTGAGATGGACTAGCTCACACACTGGAAGCTTGCCTTAATATAAATTCTTCTCATAATTACACTTCAGATATGTTCCCAGTAACTTAGAACCAAATCCTTAACATGAGATGAGAATCTAAAGAGGCCCACAGGGACACAGGAACCTGAGAGGCTTTCACTGACTCTGAATCTTTAAAATTGGCTCTGCCAACTTGTCCCCTTTCTGAAAATGGCAATTGCAGTGCCCAGGCCCAAGAGAAACTTGCGTCTCGAGTCCACCTCCTGAAACCAGGGCTGAGGGACCCAAGCCCCCAAGCAGGATGTCTTTTCAGATAAACTCTTTCCAATGCTGTTCTGACCAGAGGAGGCAGCTCCTTGCTCTGTTTTGATTTCTATCCTCCCCTCCCGAGGCTGTGAGCTGTCCAAAACAGGCATTTACAAGGCAGTCTGATGGCTGCTGATTACTCTCCACTGGTCAGGCACAGAAAGAAGTGTAACCTTACTTCCAATAGCAGCTTATTCCACTGGAAGTTAAGATGATATAGCTATTTAAGGAATCAAAAAATTACTCCCTTAAATAAACCTGACTTTAAAACAAATACCTCCCTTTAAAGGCAATTCTGACCCTTCAAAATATACAGCTGAGTTCAGAAGAGAAAATTCAGAATTTCCTCACATAAATTCACCTTTAATCAGAATACATATTCCAACTTTACTGGGACATAATGTGAGTATCTTCACAGGCAAGCATGACCATCTTTTCCTTTTCGTAAGAATCTCAGCTCACCTTGCTGGGCTTTGTAGGGTTGATAACTCCACAAATGGTTCTGTTCAGGAGTGAATGTTCAATGCCAGCTAGGTAAGGCTTGGTTCCCTAGGTATTGCCCTTCCCCAATTCAAACCCCATACCAAAGCACAGCTCCTTATAGTCCATTCTTTTGGCAGTCCATTCTCTTTTGGCAAAGAAACCTAAAACAAAGCATGGAAAGAAAAGCAAACTATATGGCGTAACTCATCCATGTCTCTTGACATTTCCATCACACATGTGCAATTTTCACATTTTTCAAGTTTTTTTAAAGCACAGGCAACATTAAACCTTTACAAGCTAGGGACTACAAATCAGTTATGTCTGAACATACAACAAGTGGCTACATTTGCAATCCCCACTCTTGCAGAAGGCAAGATCACTTGCTTGGGGAAAAAAAGAACAAAATCAAAAAACCCAAACCCAAGCCAACCTTGTGCAAAAGCACAAAAGCATCTTTACACATGAAGCTTCCAAGTGAACTAGAATTTTTGAAGGAGTACCTATGTCCAGACTACAATTCTTTCTCCCTCTCTCCTGTTCAGGAGGGAGCATGCATGTAGGGCACAATGCAAAGTACCTGTGTGTCTTCAACTGTCCTGGGAGACTTCACATGATGTCAGACCCATGGTGAGCCATTAGCTGGAGTGCTTCTGAGCCTGGACAGCCTTTCTTTTGTACTTCAGTTGGCAAGGCAGAGCATCTTGCCCAGTCTCCACCCTCCTTAGCCCGTGCCAGGTGATTTCACCGTGAGCCAGCAATTACTCAGACTGGCATGTGGTCAGGTCATGTGTCAGATACATTTATCTCATTTACAAGTAGAAGATTCTCCAATGAATAATTCAGAAAGAAATAATCGTCTTCATGGTCCATTTTCCCAACCCCAGGCTTTGTTTCTAACAAGCACCCGCTGAACCTAGCAAGACATGTCGATTACAGAAGGAGCAATTTAAAAATTATTGTGTGCGCACGCAGACATCACCCCATGGTTTTACTTACTGCTAAAATAAACAGCAATCTGTCGGCCCAACCCTCAGTGAAATCATGTGAGGCTTTCCTATCCACTTAAAATGGAGCTGGACTGAATCTAATAATCTGAACCCGTAATGTTCATCATTCACAGACTCTCATCATCACACGTAAAATGATCTGCCTTTTGGAAACTACTTGTTATTTTCTACTCACCAGCCTCAGGGCACCCAGGTTTCCACAAAACACATAAAAATAGTAATAGCTACACTATGATATTGCCCAGCAAATCTAAGGCAAAAGGAGGTAAAGTTATGTCAGCAGTGTTTTCTTGATCCTTCCTTTTTAAAATGAGATTTGCCATACTTCATAAATCCATGCCTAAGTCTGTTTTCTCCTCATTGGTGCATGAATCTCAATTATAAAACTATTAAGATGGTGCGGAGAACCTGTTTCTTCATCTGTATACTATCCCATGGGTACCTTACTTCGTGCAAACAAAACAGCAGAAATTTTGGTAATTAGATTACAGGGGATAATTTGTGCTAAATAGCAACTCTGATGAAAGTGTTAAAACATAACCCATTCCCCCAGCCTTTTTTTTTCATGCTGAGCATGGCTGGTGAGATTGGTGTAATTGTGACGTCCAGCCCAAATCCCAATATCTGAAGGAAAATATGTAGGAGCAAGCACCAGTCCAATTTTTTTTTTTTCCCTAACTGTATCAGCTAGTCCAATTCAAAAATATTATGATTCCTGCCAGGCTGTGCTTGAAATCCAGCAATTTTAAACACAGGAGGAATGCAGGAATAACCTCTAAACTTCACACATTAAATTATGTCACAGACAAAACAGACCTATAGATTTTGCCTTTACAGCAAGAGGCACAACAGAGGATTAGTTTTCTGTTTGACTCTAAGCTGTCTAACTGGACGTTTTCAGACTTGACATCTCACTTCCTTCAATTTCCAGAATCCACCATGAGACTCCCTGAAGGAAATTGGGTTCAGAGGAGGATGGCACCTGAACTGGACAAAATCTGCCAGCATCTGCAGCTGCAGCCCCATCCGTACTCTCATTCACCCGTGAAATGAAGGTGAGTGCTCACCAGCCAACTGGAGCTATTCCCAGTAAGCCCAAGTGAGGAGTTCAGTCTATATATGAGAAGTCTTGTGACCATTAAACACTTTGCCTGTTCCATCATTACATAGAACACAATGCTTAATTAGCTTTTGATTATCACTCCCAATACTGGAAATTAATATTAACAAGTAGCAATGATTCTCAGCATTGATGAAATTTGTCCCCTTTTCTGGGTTTGATAACTTTACCCAGACACCCAGACCAAAAGCCTCACTGTGAAAATCCAGAGTGCACTGATACTGGGAGCTGGAAACCAGCTCTGGTTCCAGGATTGTGGATGGACTTTGTAAAGTCAGCCAAAGCTTCAGTGTCTGAGTGTTTATTCTTGCACATGTATATAAATGTAGATCTCAGTTCTGCATTTTTAATCCACCTTGGAATTACTAAGCATGATGACGTTTCATTGCCAATATAATTTTATAGAGGCACTGGTTGTTAGGATACAGCTTTGTT
Organism: Certhia americana; assembly: GCA_018697195.1. NCBI lineage: Eukaryota > Metazoa > Chordata > Aves > Passeriformes > Certhiidae > Certhia > Certhia americana. The sequence goes on along the minus strand of CM031863.1, from coordinate 34,610,204 downwards.
CACCACAGTTAACCATACTGTCTCAATTCATCATGCACCCACCAGACCATAAATCTGCTAATTAGAGAGAGACACATCTCCAGCTACAGTATTTGAACAGCACCTTCCTCCCAGGCATGGATTCAGTGATGTTTCTCTCACTGCACTGTGTCAGCTTTATGCTTTCACTGGTCACAGCTAATTAGGACTGAGTGAGCTGTGCTATTGTAGCTCTAAAATGCTGATGTTATAAGCAGCTCATATCCAGCACTGAGAGAGGGCCACCTGAAGGCACACCAGTCTCCATAGCAGCCTCCCTTCTTCCCTGACCGTAGACACTGCTTTATACATCCCCCTTAGAGTTGTCCATGAGCAAAGACAAAGCACAACTTTCACCAGGCTCAGCCGGTTTCAACTCCAAGACCCATACCCATCTGCTGCAAAGTGCAGTGGTTCAGATATGAAAACTTGGCAGGACAGGAGGTCTCTATCTGAACCTTACAGAAGGGACCATTTGACTTAGGTCACCATTAAGCCACGTGCCATTATCAGTGCTGAAGGCCTGTGTGAGGACTGCCAGCTTTGCCCATAAAAGTTCCCTGCTTTTCTGTAATTTTATCAGTGATAATAAGGGCCCCTAATGGGGATATTTATAATCTTTGTCCAATCCGTCATCTTTACTTCTTAGCCATTACCACATAAAGATCCTTACTTCTGCACAGGGAATTTAGATTCCAACCATGGAAATTCCTCTAACAGTGTAATTGTCTGATCCTTTATTAGAGGGAAGATTCCAGATCTGTTAAAATCAAGGAAAAGATCCTATGGGTGTCAATGGTCTTTGTGTTAGGATCCCATGAAAACTTTTTCCTCCTGACAAAGCAGAGCACTTTCCACAGACCAAGCATTGTTGAGGCAACCTGTTAATACTGAAAAATCAAACATTTACAATTCCTTCCCTTCTTCTCAGGTGTTACCACATCAACTTGTCCCCTGTGGCAGTGATAAACCCTTGCACTAAAGGCACATGCATGTTGTCCACAGCTAAAGGGGAGACGGTGATCCTCTTACAAAAGTCAGGCAATTTCAAAACTTCTCCAGGCATCCCAGAATGTCCTCTTAGTGAGCAATTAAAATTATTCTTTTTTGACATTTAAACAATTTTAAGCTAAAAATCACTTTTAAATTATCAGATATTTTGGCCTTAAGTCTGAGGCCATCTTGCAGCATGCACACCTTGCATTCACTGTGGTATTTCCCCAAGGATGTGTTGTGCTACCCAGTTTCTCTCCCAACCAGCAACTTCACAAACTGACAAACTATAAGAAGGGCTTCTTCTACAGAATGAAGAATCAATAGCTGTCTACTTGGATAGACTCAAAAAGTGCTTAACTTTTAATTGAATGCTGGAAAAGAAAATGCAAAGCACAAGAGCTCAAAACAGCATGAAGCCTGCATAATTATCTTTCTCCTTGCAGTTCCTCGTGTGGGCTGGAGACTAATTAAACACATGTGCAGGCTACAAAATTATGGCTATATCTTTAGTCAGTTTGCAAGGGGACCTAAGCAGAAGGAAAGTACCAGCAAGGAACAGGAGCCACAGCCAGCTGTCTGATATTGTTTTCACTGGTACCTTTGCTTTAACTTCAGCCGTCTAGAGCAAAGATAAATTAGATTTTGCATCTGCTTTGCAATGAGACAAATAAAGTTCAAGACAACGGTGAACTCAGGCTTCTATGAGTGGTATAAACACACATACAGGAGTTTTGAAACATTTTGATGCTGACTTCATGCACATATACAGATATATAAAACATATATATAAATATATAAATATATCTATACAGATTTTTTGTTATAGAGCTACCTACCCGAACATGAGCCATTATATAACTCAGAAATAAATTAAAATCGGCATTTTTCTTCTTTCTGGTGCAAAAACACAAAACCAAGTTAAGCTTTTAATCTTAAAATCCCTTTGTTACCATTTATCATGTTAACAAACATGATAAAACACCCAATTAAAAAGCATATCTGTTTTTTAATATAATACTTTTGTAAAGTATTTCTCTGGCATACAGGCCCTACTTCCCTCTTCTCCCTCCTTTCAAGAAGAAAAAAGATTTCAGTCTGTTCACCAGGGCCTTAAATCATGTCTCTTTTCACATTTAAAGTAAAAGCACCTGCCCAGGCTGGCTCTCAGCTGGCAGGATTGAATTAGAGCTCAGCAACCATTGCCCTAATAGGAGGCAATATTATTAACTTTAATTCATTCACATCAGCATTGATCAGAAGCAGTTACTGAGTACCAGGAAAGATACTGGGACATCAGTACATGGCACTCAAGGCCAGTGTAATTACCACAGAATTGAGGGATGCTGTGATCAGTCCAAACAGTTGTGTGTAATTGTAATGGAAAGTTCCGATCTGTAGATTTCACCCCACATGCACTGTATGAAGGCTCTCACATACAAAGGCTTGTGGTTTCTGTGAGTCTGCAGTCCCCAAAAAACTGTCAGCTACTCCATAAACTGTAGTTGGCAAGTACATTTTTAAGGTGATGATGGAAATCTTCAAATTATATTTCCCACTGGTGAAGCACTGCTCATAAATGGTGCTGCTCCTGGGTGCACAAATTAAAATGAAGCTTTCAGATATGGCAGAGTGTGGCTCTGGCAGAATAGTTCAATGTCACTCCAGGATCCCAAGAGCTCTGGTGGAGCAAGACTGGAAGACCTTGGATGTGTTGTCAGTCTCTCTAAAAGCCATTAAACTTTTTAGATACCCAAAAGCCTGAAATCCCCCAAGCAGAGGGATGCCTTCCTAAAAACATTTGTTGTGAGAGGGGCTGTGGTAGAAGTTGGCATGGGTGAAATCTTCCAAGATAAATGATCCTTTCTCATCTTTACCAGCATCTGCACTCCATCATCATTTTAAAACCTCCAATGTAAATAAATGCACCACTGAATCCTGTCTCTGTTTCTCCTCCATTTCGCTGCTCCTCTCTTCTGCCGAGCATTCCCGTTCTCTCTCCGTGCCTGGAGAAGCACAGGAGGGGTTGTGGGAACACAGCATAGGTGGATGACTGGTTTCTTTTGCTCTCACGTCTCTGGACGAAGCTCCTTCCATCGGTATCATTGCTCCACATTCCATCAGGAGCTTTCTGTCGCCAAACTCCCCCTCTCCCCTTTCCAAACCTCTGGAAGCAGGAGGGGGCAGCAGTGACAAGAGGGCTGGCTGCTCACGTAGGTCCTCCCCGTGGCAAACACCACGCTCAGGTTCAGCTGTCTGGGGCCACCTCAGGCCGTCAGCTATCGCAGAGCTATCCGGGAGCACTTCTAATTTCAGGTGTCCCCGAACACAGCTGTCCCTGAGCGGTCCCCTGCTTGCCCAGCCCTTCTGGCTCAGCTCCCATGGGATGCTCAGCTCCTGCGAGCGCGTCTGGGGCCGCCGCCAGTCCCCATAGCGCGGCCAATGCTGCCACCCTAATGCAAAGCAAAGAATTAGCTGCGCCAGGCAGGAGGAGAGAGCTGTGTGTGTCCCTGCCCCTGCACTGAGTCCCCTCAGGGAGCCACACTGAGGGCATGGCTGAGGGCATATTGTCCGTTCCTTTGCAGAGATTTCAGAATAGGCATCAGCAGCCTCCTGCGATGCACGGGGTTTTCTCGGAAAGGCATCCCTCGCTGGGAAAAGGGATGCACAGAGGCAGAGGTACAGCCCTGGCTGATGGGGAAGCCCGCTCGCCCTTCTCAGCCCCTGAGCGGTCAAACAGAGAATAATTAATTTTTTATATGCTCTTTCTCACAGTCACATGGTGTGAAAAATCGTTGAAGAGAAACCTTCAAAGCATATCCGGCAGAGCATTAAACTGATGGGAAAAGACCACTGTCATTTTTATCCATTCGAAATCATTAGGTAGCATGATTTAAAATAAATTTTTTTAAAGCCTAGAAAAATCCAGAATAGATTAAATAAATGCTGTTGCCTATCAGTTGAATATTTTGTCTCTGTGAGCGTCTGGGTAACCGGTGCCCGGAGCAGCGGGGAGGCACAAGGCAATGCTGACATCTACCGTCGGCAGCCCCGAACCGCCCGCACCCCCTCCCGCAGCCGGGAATCCCGGCTCCAGCTGGGGCCAAGCACACGCATCAATAAGCCAAGGAAATATTACCCCGGCCGTGATGTTACAACCCTAGGGAACGAGTGATCTGAAGCGCAAATATTTATAGAAGGGTGTATTGCCATGCTCTCAATTTTGTTACTGGGCTAAGGCAACTTCAAAGCACATGTACTCAGAGCAGGTAAACGTTTGCTTTCATTAGGACACACACAGGACTTTCAATTTGCATCAATTCGCTCCCCCCTCCTGGACTTATTTTCTCTATTAAGTTTTACACTGTTCCTTTCATCCAATTAGTACTAAAATCTTATCCCTTTTTATTTTTTTCATCATGGTGCAGATTTCTTTTGCATGTTTTATTCCCTGCAGCAAGAAAGACTAAACTGCAAAAAAAAAAAAAAACGATAAGAAAAAAAAAGGCCCTGAAGATTACAAATGAAGCTTATAAAGGTGTTTATACTTCTGCTACAGTGATTGAATGCTGTATCTGTAATAACAACAAGTGACATCCAGGAATCCCTTGTATTGTACCTTGCAGGAGCCACCAATGGGGGGAGGAATAAACCTTGGAGCTGCAAACTGCAATACAGACAGGCACTGGGAATTATTAGAAGCAGAGAAATTGTGTATGGCTGTGCATCTGTTAGGGAGAATAAGCAGCATCTACCTCTTCCGTGTATGGCAAAGCAGGCAAAGTGGCTTACAGCTCTGTGTCAAGAGGTTGTAAAAGTTTATAGCAAGATTCCTACTTGCATCTTAGTGGAGCAGTCTAATTAGAAGCAATTAATTTACTTATAAAGTGGAATTGCAACAATTCCTGGTGGCATCTCCTTGACTCACTGTGCACAAGCAGCTATTGTTACAAAGTAGGACAGACATTGGAAAGGATCCCACTATTTCTGACATATCTCATCAAAAATCACTTGAAAATAAAAGAGGCTTTGGGCTTGTCTTTCCTCTCCCATCCTTATCTATATTCTGTGCTGGTATGTACGAGGCCCAGCTGGGGAGGCCTGGCACAAAACTCTGTAAGATCAACACTCCACAAGCATTTTAACTAAAATACAAGGTGTATTTGGATAGGGATGGTGGCTTTGCTGTGACTCTGGGGAGGAGAGCAGAAGCTGGGCTGGTCAGAATTTTTCTGATGGAAGAGTTCATCAAGAGAAACTCCTCAGACAGGCTGGTAATGGCAGTGGGGCTCTCTGGTATGCTGAAAAGCCTGAGCTAATCTAATCCCCTTCTGTTGCTTAATTTGGCCTCAGTTCTCTTCCCTGCTTCCTCTTGTGTGGGTTGTTTTCGATGGGTAGCATTTTCTCCCTGCTTCAAAAGTGTTATGTTCCCTTGAATAAGAAAGGGGGGAACCTTGGAAAAAAAAGCTCCCCATTTTCAAGATAGAAAAGTGGTATCTAGCTAGACTCTTCTCTTTCCTCATGTTTATATTCTAACACCATCTGCCTCTTGCAATGTTGTGTTTACTGCACACATGTACCATAAAGAGTTGTTTGTTTGTTGGATGAGTGGGGTCATGGTGCTGTCAGTATCCCAGCTGTATCTTCCTGCTTGGTTCTGTCTTCCCTTTGCAGGAGCTCACAGGTTCCCTCTGCACAGGAGTAAAATGGCTTCTGTGTTGATGCTTGGGTTTTTATTAAGAAGACACTTGTAGAGCCTCAGTAGGGTGGAGAACTTTGTTCTGTGGGCACTGAACACAAATCACTCCCATGTTGGTGGGAGGGAGGAGGAGGAAGGACTGCACGAGGACTGCATGAGCAAGGTGGGGGAGTCCATGGGATCCTGGTGGCCACAGGCCACCCTCTGCCACCCCTCAGCAATGGGGACCTGAGCTGACACCTTGTCATCTTGGCAGAAGCACTTTGGGAGATAAAAAGGGTCTGGGTAGTTCCCAGGAAGCTCCAGCCCTTTCCCTGCAGCACAGGAGGTCCCACCTGAAGTCAGGGGAGGCTATGGCCTGTCTGGAAAAGCTGTTTTGAGGGAGATGCTTTCTAACACAGTAACAAAATAAAACATCTCTGTGCCTAAAGGGAAAGAAGAAAGCACTGTTCTTGTGCCATGGCTCAGAGCGTTCAGCCCTCCCTGCATTCCAGGGCACTAAAACCAGCAGAGCAGAGACGAGGGCTGGCTGCTCTGGGGCAGGGACCTCCTTGGGGTTTAGGGGGTGCCCAAAGCTGGCACCTTCCAGTTTAAGGAGAGTTGGAGGGAGCAACAATATAATCCCACCCTCTTTTTTTCAGTGTATGAGGTAATGAACATCTTTAGTGCTTAAAGGTGCTGTGAGAAGCTGCAGGGCATGTGTGAATGCCAACATTTTATAGAAGGGGTGGTTTTATTGCCAGCACACTTTAAAAAAAATCCCTGCAGTTTATATTAATAAGACTGGATGTTATTGCATGTCAGGAGTTATTGTGATTTATAAAGTACTTCTTACGTGGTGTGTAATGAAAACCCTTGGCTTTCAGTCCCAGTCACTAACAGGAGATGATAGCAGCTTTTTCTGCAACAGCCAACTTGACCTGGAACCTTCTATCACTTTTAATGGTGCTTTAGTGCTGCCTTTTGCTTTCACCTGAGCTTAGGGCAGAGTCAACTTTCATAAAGTGAAAAAATAGCAGAATCCTTTTAGGGGAAAAAAAAATACCAACAAACTGTTAAGGGGGAGAACTGCACTGCTTGGTATTAATGTCCCAAACAGCCCTGCTGTGTAAGTGCAGTGCTGCAGAGTTGGTCCTTTAATAACATGCTCTGTCTGCTCTTCCCAAGCCTCTCATTCAGGACTATTTCTCTTCTCTTGAGAATTTCACATCTGAGAGATGATAAAAATATGAACAGGGAGAGAAAGGGGTGGAGATGAGTGTAAGCAGATTGATGGGTCCACAGCTAGGAAAGGGTTCCTGAGTGTGCTTATTGAAAAAAAAAAAAAAAAATTAAAAACCACGCTGAATTAAGACCCCCATAAACCTATGTTTAACACCAAAAGTGTATTGCCATAAGGGAAGACACTCTTTCAGAAGGGGATTCTTAAGGACCATGCTGTATTATTCTTTTTCCCAAAAGCATGTGTGTGTATATATAAATTTTAAAAAGCAACAGGCACGGGCTCCTTTGTTACTTCTCTGTTGAGTTGTCTTTTAAAGGATTAGGTAAGGTGTGGGTACAGGTTGATAACTGGGCATCACCATCCTGCTATAACACAGCCCAGCACAGAACTTCTGACCTGTGCATCATCTCTGCAACATGAGCTGTTTATTTATAGTCCTGTGGCATCCCCAGTGCTGGAGCAAGTGGGAATTCCTGGAAAGGCAAAGGCCTTGGCAAGCTCCCTGGGTCAGGAAAGGTGTCAGAAATGGCTCCAGCCCGAACAAAGCCCAGGACACACTAACAGGGCTCTGGCTCCATAGGGCAGCAGGGGGAGGTTTGATTCATATTAATTCATCGAAAGCAACTCATGTATCCTGCTGGGCTAAATGCAACAGAGTTGCTGGGAATCTCCCTGCAGAGCCGCGTTTTTCCGCTGTCCATGCTGCGTGTGGATGTAGAGCAGGCACAGCAGAGTCCCCGCCCCTGCCTCTCCCGAGTCCGCTGGGGCAACCTGTGAGCCGGCGGCTGGAAACAAGTGCAATAGGACTCTTTTTCCAGGGGTAAGGAAAAGAGCTTCTCACTTAGAGGGCTGAAAAATATCTCATAAATACCCAGAAAAGTGGTCATTTTTGGCAGCGAAAATGGGTGATGTCACTTGATCTGGTTTGGACCTTTTGTCACCGAGCACGGCTGGCCCCATCCTGCCTCCCCAGGTATGGAAAGAGCTCCTATCAGGCTCTTGCTGGATTTTCATACCTATGAAACCCCATGAGCTATTCTGCTGGCAGTTGGGACATGTGGGAAGGCTGGAAAAACCTGTCTGAATGGAATTGCTACTGGAAAAATTGTAATTGTACTTGGCAATCCAGTCTTTTAGGTTGTGCTTTCTTTATAACTGAACACAAGACTAGGTCCAAGGCAGAAACACGATGTAAAAGGAAAATAAAACTTAACTTTGGGTGATGACTGCCATCCTCCTTTGAGATGCAAAGGAACATCAGGAAAGTGGCAGGGAATAGTCTTCTATGGAATCATCACAGCAGCCACCAGAGCCAAGTACAAGGGGTGGTACAATTGCTTTAGAGAATGGCAAATATTTTACAGAGAGCCTCCCTCTGAAATGCAGGTGGAGAATGACCACAGATGCTTCCAGGAGACTTAACTGTCCTTGCCAGCAAGGCTCATTATCCATACATAAACATATGGGCTGCCTCTCAACAGCAAAGTGCAGTGTTTTTCAAGAGAGTATTTTAAATCTGAACTGCTTGAGTGTCAAATTGGTTCAGTCTGGCTTCATTTTAATTGCAGCAGCCATTGGATCATGCTGGTGGGTGAGGGAAAATGTGCTACTTCTGTAGGCAAAGGAAGATATGTTTGCAAAATTACTGCCTGTAAAACACTGCTCTGTCTTTCAGCATCACCACAAGGGTGAGAATGGAGGTCAGCAATGGGCCTTAGTACCAGTTCCAGTGGGGTTTTCCTCTGGGCCCCAGCCAGGGTTACCTTCTTAAGAGAGTGCTGCCTCTTGTTGGTGGAAACTCTGGAAAGACAGAGCTGGACCTTGGGTCTGTTGGCCTACAGCACCTGCAGTCCCTTTTGTCAGAGCAGGCAGGTGGAAAACACAGCCAGGTTAGACCAATAATGGTGTTTGATCCTCATTCTGCATTTGTGTGAGGCACTGGAGAGCAGAGCCCTAGGGAAGCAGGCACTTTCCTGCAGGTATTTAACAAGGTGTGGCAGAAAAATGAGGAGAGGGCAGTACCTCTGGAGGCAGAATTAGCAATGAAGGGGTTTTCTCCCCTCAGGCCCCATTTATAACCACCTCACTGGTGATGAAGGGGAGGCCCAGGTACTTCAAAGCATGTGTAATGTTGGGAGTGGGCTAAGAAGGAGCTGCCTTTGAAGTGTAACTTGAGAATAGTGGGTTGGGCATGTGACAAGAGGGGTGAGTGTCCTGACAAGTGGAACAATTTGGGTGGAAGGAGGGAGAGAATTTTTTTTTTTTTCTAAGCTATTGTATCAATGCTCACCTGGAGACCTGTTCCCATCTCCTCAGTTTGGCCAGGCTTCTCAAGTAATAGTTACTGTGGCAGCAGTCACAGTGCTGGGTATTCTAGTTGGTGAAGTAGAACTAGAAGGTGCCAGGACTATGCTGAAAGAGGAGGAGGATTATAACGTGGTGGTGCTCACTCTCCTGGGAATGGACCTTGGGCAGGAGTGAACCAAATCCATTTCAGCAAGCTTGGCTGGGGCACAGTGCCCTCAGCTTTCAGTGCTCAGCAATCCTGCTCTCCACAGAAAATGAAATAAAATCACTGTGGTTGCTTTACATGTAGCCCAGCCCTTGGTGAAGGAGCCTGGGTGCCCCACCACTGCAGCTCAGCAGCATGAAGCAACACTGCTGACACACAACATCTGCTGTTCCCCCAAAGCCTGAGCACAGTCTGTGAGTTTTATTTTTTTTTATTTCCTAGGTCTGAAAAAGATGCCCAGGACAGCACAGATGTGTTATTGTTGGGGTGTCATCTTTCTTCAAATAGCCAAGTCTTTACATTTAAATGTGAATTTTTGGGGATGCTGAAAGCCTTTTAGAAATCACTCTGCCCTTGTACTGTAAACTTAGCAGCAAAACCTTCAAGAATGCAGGAATGGAAACTTGATGCCTGCAGCTATCCTCTCTAAGCTCATACTATTTGTGAATAAAGGTTAATAATGTCTGAAACAAAACTCAGTTCCATTTACCATCCTTTGGCAAAGCAAAACAAACCACTACAAAAACAACCCACCCTGTAAGTATTAATTCAGGAAAGCAAGTAGCAGGTTTTGTCCATCCACTATCAAGAACAGCAAAAAAAAGTGTACAATCCAGCCCAGCCACTAAAACCACAACCAGCAAAGCTAAATTATAACTGACGAGCTTAGGTTAAAAACATTGTTAAAAACAAAATAGGTTAAAAACAAGAAGAACTTGTTTTTAAATGACGAGCTTAGGTTAAAAACATTGTTAAAAACAAAATAGGTTAAAAACAAGAAGAACTGCCAGTCCATCCTCATCCCCAACTCTGTCCTTGCCAGTGTCAGTGTTCAGGGCTCTCATTTCTTGCTGTTCCCAGCTTAAGGTGCTCAGCTTCCACTTCTTTCTACCTCCACACTATCATGAGCTTTTACTCACAAGATAGGAGTTTTCCAACTCCAATTTAGAAAACAAGGTGTTTTTCCCAGATGGAGGCTGAAGTCCCAAACATAAGCAATGACAATACATTGAACCCACTGGGGACAAAGCAATCCCAAAATCACCCAACATGTTTCTAGCTCACTCCTCATTAGTGAGACCTGAAAAACAGCCCAAACCCACAAAAGGAGTCCTCTATGCGAGGCAAGGAATATCTAAGGCCTGCTAGCTAATTCCTGCTCTTACAGAGGAGTGGTGACTGCAGCCTCAGAGCACAGCTGTAGCTGAAAAGAGTTTGTGAGGGACAAGAAAGGATGTGGAATTAGAAGAGTACCTGAGGTTGAGGGGTGCTGCCAATGTCTTTCCCTTGTTTGGATTCCAAAATTCCCAGTACACAGGCTTCTGCCCTGTATTCAAAATTTATGAGCCAAATCCTGCAGAGAAAAGGTCAGTGGTCGTAAAGAAAAACCACCCCAACTGGGACTTTTCATTGAGCTGTTTATTTCTCCTCTGGGTCCTTCAGCCTCCTGAGTGTTGTTGAACCAGGATTTTGCATAACCATAAGAGGTACACCTTTTCCTTTAAAAAAATCTCAGAAATCTCTTGGGTTGCTGACAAAAGGCCTGATTTTGGAGAGGCTTTGGGATCTGGCTGCATCTGAAGGTGGTTACATCAATAGCTTTCAATTACCTGCAATCAGCTGCAACCTGAGGTGTGGGGTTTGTTAAGAGGGCAGTGGCTTTGGTTTAAGAGTCTCCTGCACCGTGCTTTGGTGTGTTCTGACTGGAAGAAGGAAAAGTTTGGGTTCATGGCAGTGGAGGTGTTTGATGGATTCTGTTGTATTTATCCTTTGAGGAATTTGGAGGTCTGTTTTCCTGTCTGTGCAGGTGTTGCAAGCCTGGCGCTGAGTGTAACTGGGGGCTGCTGCACACAGCATGGGGGAGTCTGTCTTTTGCAATATGACCTAACTTCTTCCTCTAGGAGTGAATAGTGTGTAAAAAAGTACAACAATATTGCTTTTCTGTGGTAGTTTGGCTTTTCCTCTTGCCTTGCTTGTTTCTAAAAAGGTAACCACAGTTATGATTCCACAAACTTGCCCCCTGTGCTCAGCTTTCTGCAGAACACTTGCAGAGCCCAATATCAGAGCATTCCCAGTCCTGGCAGGAAAGCCTCACTTGTGTTAATAGGGTCAATAAAGATGCTGAGCCTTCCCCAGCTTTGTGCTGGGGTGATTGACCTGCTGAGGGGTTCACTTGGAGCCTCTGAAATGACTCGAGTCTCCCACTGTGTGTGGATCAAAGGGAGCAGCTCTCTGTGATGAGGTAGGGCTGATCAGGATGTCACCAAGTAAATTGGACTGCTGGCCAAACTGTCAGAGCTTGTGTCAGAACTCAGGTGGGTGACAGCCAGGCACTGCTGTTATTATGGAAAACAAGATATCTGAGGTTTATATTCCCCTGGCCCTGTTCCTCCTGGTGCTGTACACACCAGAGAAGTGTCTACTTGGAGCCTCTTTCTGCTTACGCAAGGCTAGATGGGGGAGAAGGGAATTGCTCTGGGTTATATGACAGCCCAGGACAGAGCTGAGGCTGGACATGGGCTATGCCAGCTGTCCTAGCAGAGCTTGTGTGTAGCTCTTGCAACAAGAGTAGCTGTAAAAATAATCTACAGTTTATTTTTTCATCTCTACTTGGTCACTTTTTTATTTCCCAGGGGACTAAGGCTGCCCAGAGAAGGTGTGGCTGCCCCATCCCTGGAAGTGTCCAAGGCCAGGTTGGACGGGACTTGGAGCAGCCTGGGATAGTGGAAGGTGTTCCTGTCTGTGGCAGGGGGTGGAATGAGATGATTTTAGGGTCCCTTCCAAGCCAAACCTTTCTGGGATTCTCTGACATCCCCTGAAAACACCATTTCTGTAGTGTTAGTGCAGGTGGGGCAAGCTGGCTCCAGCATTTGGTCTCATCCCTCCAAACCCAACCTGTGTGCCAGCTGCTTCCCTGCTCCCCTCCCACACACCTTCCTGGGGAGCACAGGCTGCAGCCTCCTCCAGGTCTGCTGCCTGAAAGGCCTTTGCCCGTGTCTTGCATACAAATTGCTGCCATTGAGAGATTTTTTTTTCCTCCCTTAGCTGAATTATTGTGAGAATTTCAATTTAGTAAAAGAAGAGCCTCAAAAGCGATAGTTTCCATGTCCAGGGAGAAAGATTGCTGCTTTTCAGGTTTGAAAAGTGCAGGTGGCAGAAGGAAAGCCCATGCACCGGAGGCCAGCAGCTGGCACTTTGCTTGGCTCCTCTCTGCCATTTTTGGGATACTCAGGTGCTGTTTCAGGGCACACCAACAAATTTTTCACTGCCAGCAGGCCTGTAAGGAAAGGCTGCTCTGCGTGGGTGATTATTTTATTTTCTTGCCTTTTGTTTTTTCTTTCCCACCCCAGCCAGAGCCTTGGCACAACTTCTGACTCTCCTACATTGCCATCTGACAGCAGCACGCGCCTTGTGTGGCACTTGGCACCTGCAGAAGGGCACCTCGGGCACGGCTTTGGGTGAGGGATGGGGAAGCTTCTGCCCTGCCTTAGGGATGCAGCAGCCCTGGATTCATGTCTGATATCCCACCTGGGGCTTCTTCCCCCCAGGCCCTAACCAGGAGCTCCTCTCTGCAGAGGAGGGAGCAGGGAAAGGAAAACCAAAATTCAGGTTCCTGCAAGAGGCACCGTGCATGCACCAGCTTGCTTTCAGTGGCTGAGACCGGGCAGAGCTTCCTCCTCACTTGTCATTGCAAATGCATAATATCTAGCTCTTCCCCTCTTCTCTTAAAGAAATTGCTTTAAAAATAATCCACTTTTTTTTTTTCCTTTTAACTAAAGGAGGCTCTTTTGTCACTCAAACATTCTTGCTGGTTAGTTCCATGCCTGTGTACTTCTGAATTTGCTTAGAGGGTTGTGATAATCCTTAAATCTGCTTTTAAGCCAGCCTGGTCTCCCTGTCCTGTCTGCTGAGGGCAGCTTGTGGCAGCCTGAAGTTTAAACGGCTGAGGGCACTCAGGGATGGGCCATTACCACATTTAAACATTTCTCCGAAATGCTAGGAAAGGCCTCAGCAGGAGGAAAAAAATATTTGTATGCTTAATTAAGTGACCAAGATAATGAATATGTGCCCAGCTCCAGGCCTGCAGGGAAGGTAGCACAGGCAATGGATCCAGCTGTTACTTAACAGTGCAAAAGCTTCACTGCTTCAGGGAGGTTAGGTGTGTCGTGAGCTGATGTCTTTTATAGCTGAAATATTTGGAAAAAGCCATCCCAACTCTGCCAGAGCATCAGGGATCAGTGGAATTTTTAACTCCTGGCCAGAGGAGGCTGCCTGCATGGGGCAGAGCTTGTTCCTGCCTGGCCCCACATGTCTGGGGCAGTGGATGGGGATGCTGAGCTTCTCCAGGTGCCTCTAGGAAAGTGCTGCTGGCTCAGGATCTGCCAAGCCTTCCCTGTGGGTAGACTGGAGGTGAAAAACAAGCAGGTTTGTTCCACACTGAACATGCCCACGTCTTGTCACACAAATGTGCAGCACGGATGAAAACAAAAAACAAGCTACAGATGGACACTGGCAACCTGTCGCTAAGCACAAGCCTCTGAATTCAAAATAAACGTAATGCAGCAGCTCAGTGTGGTCTCAATGGCATCCATGGATTTCCATGATGGATATTGTAATATCCTGATCCTTGTTCACACCTGAGACTTGATTTCAATTCAGATTTCATCAGCATGTAAAATAAATTCCTGAATGGGTCGTAAAGTCTTGTACTAGTTATTGGCTCCACAGGGGAGTGTCTGAGTGCTCATGATGTAGAAGGCCCTTGGGAATTCCTTGGAATTCCCTTGGGAATTCTGGCCTGGAAGCTTGGCCAGAATTGGCTCCTGAAGGTGCCTTGATCTGTCTTGAGACTTGCAGATGCTGCTTAGGTCATTCAAGAGAAGTTCCTCCAATGCTAGTAGACACTTACAACAAAGACATCACAACTTCAAGGGCCTTCAAAAGGATTCTACCCATTCCTGAGTCCCCTGCTGTTCACCAGTTCTTCCTTAATGCTTCCCCTTGACCTCTGCTGCTGCAGGTGGCACCTCCTGCTTACCCTGTCCCACAAGCCAGCCCAGACAGGAGACAGCTCTCCCCAGGAGGTCTGACAAGCTGCACATATCAGAAACAGCCAAAGGAAACCATGCAAATGTTGTTTTCCTTATTTCTCCAGGGCAGGAGCTGAGGCAGCAAATGCATTTCTCTAGAATTGCAGCTCCTCTGGGCTGCCTCCCATGCAAAATTTTTTCTGGAGGCAATTAAGATTTAATTCCAGCTGCCAAGGCTTTCTTCTCCTACCCAAGGAGGTAAGAGCAGCTGCACTTGGCCAGACCCAAGCTCCCTCTTGCCTGGTATTTCATCTTTGGCTGATGAGAGATCAGAGGTGGCTGAGGAGGCAAAAGCAGGCACATTTCCTTACCTGAGCTCCTCATCAGCCACATATCCCCTGCCTGTGGCTGCCAGAGCACCAGAAAACCCAGTACCTGCCTCTCCTTGGAAAGGGCTCCCAAATAATGGGCACAGGAAAATCAAGAGCCAGATAGCTGTGGTAGAGGTCCTGTGAAACTCAGTGAGCTCTGAGTAATTAATTGTGTGGCACATAGATCTGTGTGTGTGCCAGAGTAATTAACTGAAGTGAAACACATGCTCTTCCAGTCTTATACACTGTGGCTCAGACAAAAATGAAGAAATGAAGATGACCATCAAAATGAAGTGTTTCTCTATTAGCAAGGCTCAGGGACATCTCTCAGCTATGTAATTAATTTTCATTGTGAGTGAGTGACTCCTGTCAGGCCTTCAGCTGAGACAGGGCATCTCTCTCCCACAAGGAAGACCATAACTATTCCGATACATGAAGGTCTATGGAGAGTGAAGATTTTTTCATGTTTGAAAATTTTCCAGCTGATGGAAATAGAGAAGCTCCTGCTGAGAATGTCCCTCTTCACTGAGGGACTGCAGGGGTCTCTGCACATCAGCGAGGACCACAATGTCTTATACTTGGGTTTGCACAACAAACAGGGACAGGAAACAGAATTAATGCTCACAACCATTTTTTTTTCCTCAAAGGCCATGACTGACATCAGCCACCCCCGGTGAGGTATGAGGACCTTGTGGAGGCTCACATGGACCTCACTCAGATCAGCTGGGGTCATTACCCTGTCTCTGCTCCTTTAGGTGGTGTGCAGCCTCCAGCTATGCCAGGGACTCTTGAGTACAGACAGCAAGTAACAGCAGAGGGAGGAACAGAGCCCTCAGAAGGACTTTGCTCTTCTGCTGCCATGAAGTTGCTGAAATTCCTGGACAATGACAGCAGCAGCTGGATGGCTTTCCCTGCCAATAAAGGCTGCATTGTTTCTGGTCTCCCCAGCATCACCAGGGATGCTCTGAAGTCTTCGTCAGACGAGTTCCCCGTGGCGAAGCCCAGCAAAGGAGATGCTCACATGAGTGCTGCACAGCTGCACATGGGGTCAGGGAATGCCAGGACGGGAAAATTTAAGCAAGGCATGTTCTGCACTCTTTGTTGTCAAGCAGGTAAAACTTTGTGTGTGACACACATAATTTTTAGCTGTTTGCATAGTAATTTAACTTAAAATGTATCTAAAAGGTCAAAGTGCTAAAACGCAAACACTTAAAAAGTATGACCTTTATAATTACCCTCATAGAGAAAATATTTACACTGTCTTAGCTTTCGTTAGCTGCTGAAATACCTTCTAGTGGCATGGAAAAAAACCAAAAACCAAACCCAAACTATGCTATGTTTTAATTGCAGCCTGGCTTTTGATCAGATGTGTATTTTGAAGAAAAAAAAAAAAAAAAAAAAAAAAAAAAAAAGAGGAGGAGAGAGAAAAATGTGGCTTTGTGTGTATTCTGTGTTACATTATTACTCAGTAAGCCTTAAACCACAAAAGCTCCTACGGGAAGATTCATTATCGCATTAAGCACGAGATAGGGAGGGGATGCCTTGCTGGCAGCCGCAGACAATATGTTGCTTTTTCACTTTGTTTGGGTTGATTTTCCCCCCCACCCCCCCGCCCCTCCCCTCTGGGGGCTGCGCGTGCTAGAGAAACAGTTTAAGACACAGTCGGGTGGAAAAAAAATTTAAAAATAAAAATAAATTTAAAAAAATAAAAATAAAAATAAAAATAGAGGAAGAAGGAGAAGAAAGGCAGACGGAGGCAAGTGACCGCAGTGCAAAGCGCTGGAGGTTTCTAACGGCTCCCTCCGACTTCAAACACCTCCCCAGGCTGCAGAGAGCCCTCGCCCTGCGGCTTCCAGCCTGGCAAGCGCCGCCCGAGAGAGACCCCGCGGGGCAGGCATCGCCCCGGGGCCCGCATCCCCCGCGGGCATCCCCCGTTCCCCAGCAGCTGGGCTCTCCAGCCCCGCACCGGCCATCCCTGCCCTCCCTACTGCTCTGCAGTGCTGGGTTCTCCCCCCTGGCAGCCTCTGCTGCCCTCTGAAAGCTCCTCTTATCCCCCGGGAATGGCAGCGGTCCGGCTCTCTCAGGGAAGGGACCTGGCAAACAACCAGGAACGTTTGCAGAGCACCCAGATCTCCTGCTTGCAAGGAATGGGGAAATGGAGGTGTTTTCCTCCCTTAATCGCTGATTTTACAGTGGCTCAGTTTGTGGGTGACTGCTCTGAGCCAGCAGTGGGGAAAAAAAGAGCGGAGATTTTGGAAAAGGCTCAACACCTGTCTTCTGACAGGAGGAAGGTTTCAGGCGTCTCTTACGGGATGCTCGCTAATGAATAGCCTGGCAAGCACGGTTTCTTTTTAAATAACAGTGTAGGCTGTCTTCTCATACTGATGATACACTTAAAAAAGAAGGTATTAAAGCCCATTTATTCTGCTGTGAAAACTAAAATCCTTGCGACAGAGGCCTGCCTTGGATTGTTCTTTTGGTTACAAACCCCATTCTTCCTGCAAGGGAATTCTGCAGTTTCAAGACTGACTGGTTCCCTAATTTGTGTCTTTAAAAAAAAACCAAACCAAAGATACATCACTTGCGCATTATATTTTATTGATGTTACTGTAAAATACATATTTGCTTGCATTCCTAATTGGGGAAGCACAGATGGCAGTGGCTTCTGCTGGAGTGATACGCTCTTTAAAATATCTGGTAACATTACAACAAAGTGTAGTCATTAAAATAAGTGTCTGTGTGTGCTGCAGGATTTTTGTTCTTAGGAGCAAAGCTCTCTCTGTTTTAGAGAGGGAAGGCTTGGTTTTAACCCATGCCTGGGCTGGTACCTGGCATGGTGGAAAAAATCTGGCACAGTGGGATAAATCTGGCATGGTTCACCTGACCGTGGTGC
Organism: Certhia americana; assembly: GCA_018697195.1. Lineage (NCBI taxonomy): Eukaryota > Metazoa > Chordata > Aves > Passeriformes > Certhiidae > Certhia > Certhia americana. Next base: position 34,592,463 of record CM031863.1, on the reverse strand, counting down.
TGACAAAACCTCTTGCTTGAGGGCAAATTTATAGTTTATGCATGAAGGTGTTCATAAGGAGCTGATGTGTCCACAGGGTCTGGAGTTGGTAGAAGTCATAGATGAATTTATTTTGGTGTTGTGTGTACAACAGAGGGGCAGCTGAGGAGCAGCCGCTTCCTCCTGGGAAATGCGTTGGGGCTTAGGATGTCCTGAAGGCTTAGCCCTTGGAAGGATCCTGCTGTTCTGGAAGGGAAAAATCAGAAAAATTAAGAGGAAAACAAAACCAAAAAGAGGTAGCATTGGATAAAGGTTGTTCATCTTCAGAAGACTCTTTTCATTTTCTTATCCAAATCAAACTGTCGTGAGCAACCACAGAGCAAGTGAGCAGCATTTTCCAGAGCGCTCGCAATGTGTTCGCAGCAAGCAGCGAGCACGGGCAGAGAAGGAGGGAGAAGCTCTTTCAGTAGCTTAATTTTAAAAGCAGCTTTGTGGTGCAGCCACCACCACCAGGTGCCCTCTGTGCTTTAACCTTTGCCACGGACACCTCAGCCTCAGCGGCTTGGCTACAGCTCTGCAGCATCCCTTGTGGACCACACCAGTGCCCTGAGGCCTTGCCTCGTGTTAGGAGGGTTAAAATGCCAGCAGCTCACGGAGAACTGGAGTTTCCTTGGCTCCGTTTTCAAAGGCTGCACTCCAGCCGTGCATTCTCGGGCATTCCTGGCGTTAGGAGTTTTGCAGTCTCTGCAGAGGCTCATCCTGTGCTGGATTCCCATTGCAGCAGCCTCAGCCTGCTTGGCCACACGCTCGGAGCTATCAGCTCCTGTGCGTTTAATTAGCAGCCTTACCTACCCAGCTGGCAGAGCCCTGCGGTTACCAGGGCCTCCCTGTTGTGGTTTGCTATGGAAATTAAGGGTGGTTGTAAAAATCTAGGCCTTTGGCAGGAGAGGGAGTGAGCAACATCATAGCAAGGTATGGAAACTATATATCACTTTCCTCCCCTGCCTGCTCTGCTCCCTTTTGCTGGAGAGGGAAATGCTGGGATGGCATAGGATGGCTGGAAGGTCATTGTGTGCTTTCTCATGACAAGCTTGCCCGTTGTTTGGTTGTAGCAGGATTGAATAAGCCATTGGGAATGCCATGGATGTAAATATGTCTCCTTGTTTAACACAAAGTGTGATTTGCTGATGAGTCGTTTTGGTTCCTCCCCCCCACACCCCATTTGTGTGTTGAAATTAACAGGTGTGTGAGGATTTGGGGGAGAGGGAGAAGGATAGGCAGGTGGAGCCTTAGGGAAGGGTTTCCCAACTTCCTGATGAAGGGATTGAGGGCAACTTAGGGGTGTGGAGGGTGAGAGGCTGGACATGAGCCAGCCTCGTGGACCCGCAGCCCAGAAACCAAACGTGTCCTGGGATTGTCCTCAGTGTGGACAGCAGGAGAGGGGGAATTCTGTCTCTCTGCCCCCCTCAGGTGAGACCCCACCTGCAGAGCTGCCTCCAACCCTGGGGACCAGCACAGGAAGAACATGGAGCTGTTGAAGCCAGTCCAGAGGAAGCACTGAGATGATCAGAGGGATGGAGCAGCTCTGCTGTGAGGAAAGGCTGGGAGAATTGGGATTGTTCAGCCAGGAAAAGAGAAACTTCCAGGTGATCTAATTTTAGCCTTCCAATACAATTTACACGGGCCTGGAGGGCCTGACAGGACAAGGGGGAATGGCTTCAAACTGACAGAGGGTAGGTTTACATTCGATATTAGGAAAAATTCTTCCCTATGAGGGGGGTGAGGCCCTGGTACAACTTGCCCAGAAAAGCTGTGGCTGCCCCAGCCCTGGAAGTGTTCAAGGCCAAATTAGGCAGGGCTCAGAGCACCTTGGGATAGAGGAAGGTGTCCCTACTCATGGCAGGGGGTGGAACTGGATGGGCTTTAAGGTCCCTTCCAACCCAGGTCATTCTACAATTCTGTGCTCACATTTTGGAGCGGGAGGAGTTTCCAATGCCTGGGCATGGGAAAGGCGGGAGAGCTGACTCACTCTAAACTTCGAGCAAGCTGTCAACGTGCTGCTAAGAAGGAGGCAGTCAGGGAAAAAGATTCTCCTGGCTCTCCAGCCCCCCAGGCAGAATTCCCCAGGGGCTCCGGGAAAGGATGGGGTGTTTTTGGGGAGTGCTCTGGCAGCGGTGCCACATGTTCCAAATGGAGCAGCTCAGCAGCGCTGGCTCTGTCTAAGGTATCAATGCGCCTCCAGCCAGAGCAGGTGCTGGAGGAGGAGGCTGGGAGGGAGGGGGGTGAGGTACCAGCTGCGTTATTAAGCCTGAACCCAAACCCTTTGAAGTCAATAGAAAAATTATCCTCGACTTTGATACACTTTGGATTGCATCTTTTAAGTCATGAGAAAGACATCCACCTTATTAAAGAAGCAGCAGAACGCTACTGTTGGTTTCATATGCTTTTATTTTTTAATGGCAGTGCTAGGCTTAGCCTTGGGCACTATCTGAGACTCATAAATAACCCATGTCAAGTGTAACACACCTACTGAACAGCCACAGAAGACAGAGGACTTGGCTGTTTATCTCCCTGCATTTTTCAGTAACGAGCCACTTGTATGTTAGGAGGGGTAGATGTCCTCTAGCATTCATTAATAAAGCATCCCTAAACAGCCAGGCTTCTCCTTGATCATGCAGGGCTAATGCGATAAATATCTTCTTTCCACACTCTCCTGACAACTGAAAGGCAGGAATGCAGTCTAACTTCCCATGACAGTTGGGCAGGAATATGACAAGGCTGATTTCTCATTCACTTTTGTCATGTCCAGGTCCGGCAGCCGGTCGCTGCCGGGACAGCGAAAGCAGAGCAGGGGTCACTCCTGGGAAAGCATTCCCAGCACAGCACTGGAGTCACCTGCTGTGCTTATGGGATAAGTGAGACCCCATGGGAAAAACCTTCAAGGTCACAGTGGAGGGGCTTGGAACAAGCTGGTCTACTGGGTGCTGCCCCTGCCCTTGGCAGGGGGTGGAATGAGATGAGCCTTAAGGTCCCTTCCAAACCAATCTGTTCTAAGATTCTATGATAAATTCAGAATCATTTTAAAATATTATCTCATGGGCAGCCACAGGGATGTGTATGCAAGCCCCAGCCTGTTTGGTCAGCGAGGGGCAATAGCTGGAGGTCAGATGCCACCATCAAAATAGCTTGGGGGACCACCAATTGCTCTCAGGAGTCAAAACAGGCCTAAAAAGCATCGAAATTTGTTCATTACTGATTTTGTACAGTGTTTTGGTTTTTTCCCCCAGTAGCTCATTCCAGCTGGAAGGCCTTATGTGAATATACATCACATATATATATATATATATATATATATTTATATATTTATATATTTATATATTTATATATTTTTTTATATATATATGTGTGTGTGTGTGTGTGCAAATTTATATTACTATGATATATATATGTGTATGTGTGTATGTGCAAATTTATATTACTGATGTATATATATATGTAAATATACCTTACATATATATCTAAACATGTGCTGATAAAGTGTAGATACCAGCCATGCAGCCGTTGACCTGTGGCACCACCGTGCCCCACAGCAGCCAGATTGGTTTAATTCAGGCAGCAGAGAATTGCACCAGGGACTAAAGCTGGACCCCTGCATCATTTGCAACACAGCAGTCCTTGAAAGCCCCTGATGTATGAGAGCTTGTTTTTGCATGGTTTTTGCTCAGCTAACGTGTCCCACCTCCTTCCCAGCACGCAGGTGTCTCACCTGAGCCCTCCTGTTTCTGGAGGGGGCAGGACAGCCTCCTCTGCTGTGACTGCTGTGTACAGGTATCTCTTTCTCTCCACCAGCCCCGTGTTGTTACTCGTTCTCTCCCTTTCCACCTCTGTCCCTTGCTAATGACGGAGGAAGGCTGAATTCCTGCACGGCCTGTCTGCTCCGAGGCTGACACAGCCTGGGTGAGGTCAGCCCTCTGCCCCCATTTCCTTGTGCTGGTTTAAGTGTACGGCAAAGCCGGGGCTTGCTGCTCAGGAAGTTTGAGATGGCTGCTGGGGAGCAGGGCTGTGATGGGCTTTGTTTGCACACTGGGATTACTGGGGATGCCTGGTCTAGAGCAGCCTCAGACACTGAGCTAAAGCCAGTTTGCTCCTAAGCCATTTAACCCTTTAAAAGGAGAAAAAAGAAATAAAGGAGGTCAACCATGAAAGAGAATTTAATGATTGCAGCTCATACATAAATATTTGCTGCTTCTCCCCAGTGCATGATTCCTGTAGTTTCTCTTGTTAAAGAGGACACCCATGGGACTCTTGGTTTAAAAATATTTCTGTTTCCAAAGCCTTTTAAGGACCTTAGATAGTCCTTATTGCTGTGGGGGAGGGACAGGGAGAGGGGCCAGAAGGGGCCGGGATATACAGAAGCAGCTCTTTGACACGTCCTCTGTCAGGGTGCAAAGGATACCCTCCCTACCTCCAAAAAGTTGTTACCTGTTTCCTTCCCCTCCTTGCCCCCTGGCCTGGCAGGAGCCAGAGCAGCAAGCCAGGATCCGTAGATTTTTTTTTTTTTCCCCTTCCCAAGCAGCTTTCTCCTGGCAGCAGCCCCGTGCCATTCTCAGGGCAGCAAAATTCACAGAGGAGCCCAATGAAATAGCATCCTTGTAACTGGGAGTGTATTTCCAGGCAGCCCTGCTGCAGCAAGGGCGGGCTGAAGGACAGAGCTCAGGCTGCAGTTCTTTCCTTGTGTGTCAACTGGGCTACGGGAGCCAAAACAGGAGGGAGCAGACAGGGCTTCGGGCAGAAGCTGCTTTAGGGGAATGTGGATTAATCCTCCTCCTTAGCCCCTCTTTAAATGATCACAGACTGGAGGTTATTTTAAAAGAAGCTAAAAAGGAGACGCTTCACTGCTTTATCCCCATGGCTTTGGATTTTCAAAGGAATTTGAGTATCCAGAAAGATTTTTCACTCTGCACAGGCCATGCATTCTCAGCAGTCTCCTTTTCTTGTGCCATCTTTTCATTTCCCTGATCCCTCTCTCCCCATGACTGAGCCACATCTGGCTTTCCTGAAAGCAAAGCCTCGAAAAAAAACCCATCCAGTTGAAGCATTCAACCTATTCCAGCATTCATTTTCCCTCAGAGAGGTCCAGACGTGCAAGGACAGTCTTCTGCAGCAGAAACCTTAGAGTAACGGTGTTAATTGCTGAAGAGTTGGGGTTTGGTTTTGCTAACCACAAGTGCGAGTGGAAACAGCCTCATAGGATACAGTTGCGCTGCGATCTGGCAGGTGTTAAATAGCACAGCCAGGGCTCCAGCGTCTCTGGCTGCTCGGCTTTGTGGTGGTTTCTGACTAATGGGTGCCAGCTTCACTTCTACCTTTGAGGAGCCTTGGCAGATGCTCGCTGAACCTCCCCCAGGGCTCCAGTCATGCTAAGTTAAAACCTTGTTCAAACCCCGGGAGGCACAGTCTGTCCCACAAACTGATGTCTCAAATGGGGCTTCTCCAACGGATTAAAATCTGCTTTCCACTCCCTTGCATGTGGGCAGAAACCCCAAATCCTTATGACACCTATATGAAACTGCCTCTTTTCTTTTCATGTCAAGCAGTTTCCATCCAAGACATTGAACTGAAATTTTATTTTGATGCACCAAGCGTGCCTGAGGTTTCTTACAGAGCAAGAGATGGTTGCACAAAGCCTCAAGAAGCAAACCTGAGTTGGTTGTTTCCCCTTTCAGAAAACCTTTAAGGTCTTTCCCAAAGACTCTTTAAACATCCCCCTTCTCCCCCCCCAGCCTCCTCTTCCCACCTCCTGATCTTTTTTATGGATAGGAATAAAAGTCTTTGTGAAATGTAGCCCTGCTGTATTTGTAGCACCAGGAGCCCCAGTGGGACAATTGCATGTGTAGTGGTTGGGAGAACCAAAGCCTGGCCCTGCTCTGGTTTTATGTCTGATCCTTTGTGTGCATCAGGGCTTTTTTAATACAAGAAGTTCAAGATCAGGAATGTTCCAAATTTCACTTTTAACTAATGGGGAAAAAAAAAAAACCAACAAAAAACCCAACAAAAAAGAAAAAAACAAAAAAAAAAACCAAAAAACCCCCCACCAGCTGGGAAGTTCCTGGTTTTCCCAAACATCAAGCATTTTACTTATATGAAGAAGGTTTGGAATGAGAGCTTTTTCTAGCCCTTGTGCTTCCAGCTGGAAGGGCAAGGGTGGTGTGTGCCCAAACTGGAAGGGTGGCCAGGACCAGGGCCATAAGCTGAAGATGGATTTTCAGGTGGGTTCAGGGAGAACCAGCCCTCCCAACTCTGATGCTGACAGCACTACTCCAAATGACCAAACCAGCATTCAATCTAGGGCAGCTCTGTCAGGTGGAGGTCCCCCCAGTCCCCTGGTGTGCTGCAGAGGAGATGAGACTGAGGCTGTCCCGATGCCTGCACACAGACCATGGTGCCATGAGCAAGGAAGTGGCTGTGTGCTCCTTCTGCCTGCCTTGGGTACAAACCCAATTCCTTCACTGCAGCTTTTCCTACCCAGCACTCCTCCTGCCCTGTGCATCTCCTCTGCTGCACACCTGCCTCTCTCTGTTGTAGCTTGGCTTCCTTGCTCTGCCCACAGGAAGGGCTCAGGGGACACCCCAGCCATGTGGCATCTCCCTTTCCCTCTCTCCCCCAGCTCCCTCCCACCTGGGTGCCCTGGCAGTGTTTTGGCCACATTTGATAGAGGGATAACCACTGTCAGAGCAAACAGCACCTTTGGTTTTCACAACTGCAGAAAAGAGAGGGGGACACCTGCAGGTGGGGGCTGCTCCCCCCCCAGCACATCTGGAGCCACAGCTGCCAAGTGGAGTTGGCTCAAACAGAAGTGGCTCTTCCTTGCAGAGAAAGATTTTCTGGGGGGATTGAGTGAGAAATGAAGGAAGTGCAAGAAATGCACAGAGGCTCGAAGAGGGTGACAGGGAGTTGGTGCAGCTGGAGCAGGGCAGGGGGTGCAGCCAACACCTCCTGTTTCTGTGTAGCCCTCTGCAGCCAGGCTGGCTGGCCCCCAGCTCTGGGGTAGCTGGTAGCTCACCCAGCCCTCTGTTTTCAAAGGACCCTCCGAGAGCTGCTTTTCATGCCTGATATGCTCCTCCAGACTGGTGTTGGGCAAACGTTCTGCAGGATGTGACACAGCCAGTTCTCCTACAGGAACCTTCTCCAGACCTTGGCAGCACAACTCCTTACTCCCTCTGCCTGCCCTTGGCTGTGCCCCTTTGATGCTGCAGCACTCTTCCTTGGGGTGCTGGAGCCTGAATCCCATAGGAGTTCCAGGGTTTTCATCTCAGACCCCTGACCTTGCCCAGACAAGGGGGATGTGCAATACATCCCATGGGGAGCTTGTACTTTGGTCCAGCAGTAGGGGATTCAGCATCAGTGCTGCATGGCCCAGCCAAACTCACCTTCTGAACAAAAGGAGGCTCTTAAAATGCTATGGGAGGGGTAGAAAGGAATCTTTTCCAGGAGCTAATACAGCATTTTTGCAATGGGGTTTTTTTTGCTTTTTTTTTGTTTTGTTTTTTTTGGGGTTTTTTTTTTTTTTTGTTTTTTCTTTGTATAAAGCTATGATCTGAGGACTGAGTGTTATCAGAATGTCCCTTATGGCACACCTGGCAAGAGGGAGGAAAACAGATTTATTTATTTTTTTAACCTGTGGAACATAAAGGAACTAAAACATCCCTGCAGATCTTAAAATCCTTGATACTTCTGCATTCCCTCAGAAGCTGAAAATGAGCGGAGTTTCATTTTAAAGCCCTCATTCTGTGCCTTTGAAACAAACGTTCTCTTCTTTCTGATAAATGATTAAAATGCCAGCAATTTATTTTTTAAAGGAAAAGACCACAGGAATTTCTGAGCTCCACACCCCAACTCAGGTATAAATTTGTCCTTGATGAGATGATGTTCCTGTACTTTACTCCCCATACACTTACTTCCACAACAAGGGAATAAAAAGGGGTTGCCCCAAAATAGTAATTGCAATGACAAAGAAATGGTGGCTTAGAGAAGATATGCTTGATATGCCACTTTCCAGTGGTGATTTCAGCTGAATTCAGTAACAGTGAATTGGTTTCTGAGGTGTTTTTTGTATGTATGTAAAAGCCAAGCACACTTTGGCTTTTAAAAAGGTTATTATAACCAATGTTATTGACAAACTTGAAGGTATAAGATTTTATTCTTTCTCTGCCACCACGGATAATGAAGTTTTATCAACTCCCTTTTATTACAGTAATCTAAAACTGTATCCTGTAATAGGGTCATAAACGTTTAATGAAACAGAATGCTGTGTGAATAAAAAAAAAAGGAGAGAAAAACAAGCTTTAGGGTGGACAATTGGAGAACAAAAGGGAACCCAAGTAGCCCGGGTGTCTCTAGTCCAGCGCCTCAGTGAACAGTGCTTCTCCACCCTCCCCACTGGGCCAGTGTGTAGCCTGGGCATCTCTTGCTTCACTCCCCAGTGGTATTTTCCCCCCGGGTTGAAACTTTACCATGCCCAAAGTGAGGTGCTGAAATGCTGCCCTGATCTTTGTCATGTCTCTATTCTTTTCCCCCCTGCAACTTAACCCCTTTCTGGTGTGTTCTGCGGTGACTTCTAAAGTATTGTTTCACTGTGTGAGTAAAGCAAGGGGCTGTTAATTACTGAATTGCTGTTAATTACAAATGCTGCCCAACTGCCACCCCTGGGGCTTTCAAAGAGCAGCTGTGCAGCGCTGTGCCATGGCGGTTGCCGTCACTCTGCAATGACAATAGGAAAAACTGATAATAAACATCAAACTCGTCTGCCTTTTACCACAGAGAACAGAAAGTTCAAGTGTGGTGGAAAGTTTTGGGGGTTGTTGTGTAAATTACCCCTCACCTGTTGGCTCTGTAACCTTTACTGGGGGAAGTTTGCAGGCCGGGGAAGAGGGTAGGCATCCCACGCCTCCCCAGGTTTGAGAGAGGAGCTTGGGACCCTGCTTGGGGGTTTTGAGCTTGGGAAGGATGGATGCCATACAAAGGGGTTTGGAGAGTCCTGGGAGCTGAGGTAGTGGAGTGTGTTTTGCCCTGGGAGGGTTCCAAGAGATCCCTTGCAAACACATGCAACTGCACAGGCAACTTCTGCAGTTCATCATCTGCTCTTGGTCCTTCAAAAAAGCACACCTAAAAATATCCTTTGTTAATTTTGGGTAGCCAGCTTCCACAAGATGGATATTTGTAAATACTAAGGTGTATCCCCATGTATGTAAGAGAAGTAGCTGATATTACACAAAATAATAGCCTGGCCTGTAATCAAACCATGATAAGGTGGCCTTTGCCATGCCAAAATTGGCTTACAGCACCCTAAAACAAATAGGCATAAGTAGGCAAACAAAAAAATGGCCAGAAATAGGATAATTCCTTGTATGCAAGGGTCACTTGTTGGGAACCGCTCATGCTCAGCCATGTGAACTTGAGTCAGTGTGGAGGGGTGAAATAAGCAGCGGGAAGATCTGGAACACCCTGGTGTTTGTGTGTGCAGCTCCGATTTCATTTGGTAAATACTGCGGTTAAAAAAATCACTAATTGTTGGAAACATGATCATAGTAAGCAAATAATATTATTCCTTAGTTATCTCCACGTGTTCTCCTCTCCCAGAGCTTTAGCTGGGTACTTCTTGTTTCTGTCCTCTCTTCCCTCTGTTGCCATGCCTGCAGCTATGGATTAACAGCAAGAATAAAGATTATAACTAGCCGAAAAATTTTAGCGATTTTTTAATATAAAATTTGAATTTAAAAAAGAAATTGCCAGTTCATTAATTGCCATTCACCAACCTGTTATTTTTTGCATTTTTCTTGAGAACACTGAGGGCCTAAAATCATGAAATATATTTCCAGAAGTAGCAAACTTTCGTTCAGGTGGACATTTTCCAAGTTTGACTGACAGAAATAAAAATGGAGGGAAAAAACCCAACAGTTCAGAGTTTTGTTGGAAAAGATTCTACCAAGTTGCACATTTTTTTATGTGTCAAGCTATATTGTAAATGACATGCCTTTACTACAGTAAACTTGCAGAGCTGGTTAGTTTTCTTCTGTTTCTCCTACTCTGGACTAATGATTGTGACAAATTTATAGTAGTTTGTACTAAATCCTAACTTTTCCCTTTTTTTTTTTTTTTTTTTTTTTTGGTCTTAGTGGAGTAAGTTGTGGCCCAAAAGGACTATTGTGATGTAGAGAGTGATGTGATTGAAAATTTATTTTCCACCTACACAGGTCTTCTTTTAAGTGGGCTTTTTGTCCCCCCTGCTTTGTTTTAGTGAAAACGGGGAGCATCGTTGTGGAAAGAGAAGCTTTAAAAACAACACGGGATCTGGAAGCTCCCTAACACAAAGTACATGAATTATCAGAGCCAGCTTTCAAAATGTGCCTGTGCAAGTGCTACACTCAGACAGGTTTCCAAAAGTAAACTGGAGTGGTTCTAAGATAAATTGTGCCCCAGAGAAAAGCAATAAATAGCCCAGCCACATGCTGGCTGTGCCTCGGCTCTGTGCTCCCATTATTTATGAAAAGGTAGAACTCGAGCTGCGGTTCCAGAGAACCCCTTGATCAGCATATTTATTTTACTAATAACCTTTAAAGACAATATTAAACCACCCAAAACACAAGAGTCACTGCAAGATTGGAAATTGATGATGGATTTTAAATATGCATTAAGGGCAAAAAAATTGGGATGAGTGCGGTTTCCCTTGAAGTCTCTCCCTGATAGCTGTGCTACTACAAAAAATTCTTATTCCACTGGAAAACAGCTCTTTTCTGCACTTTATACTGCTATTTCTGCTCTGTCCTTGCTTCTTGCGTATGTGGATTATTAGAACTTCTAGCCCTTCTGTTCTGTGATGGTCATGGGAGACTCTTGCAGGAAATATAAGTACTCTAACTGTTATTGTGCATGGGAAGGTTAATTTAAACTGTAAGAGGCACTTATGGAGCCCATTCAACTTCTGGATGGAAAAAAAAAAGGCTAAATTCAAATGAAGATATTGGTTGAAGTGTTCTGTTGAATTGAGACCTATACATAAAAATTGAAAGGGAAAACTCTGTATTTCATGCCACTGAAAGGAATACTGAAAGAACAGGACAAAAAAAACCCCAGCCATATCTGCAGTACTTACTTATCAAAGTAAAAGACAAGCCTTTGTCTCACAACAGAGAAAAACCTGGTAAAATTATAGAAATTCTGCTTGTGAGTCTATAAACAAGGTTGTATTAAAAACACTCTTAAAACTGGCTCCTGGGATTTTCTCTCTGAATTCATATCACTTATGGAAAATATCTGGACTGTACTGAATGTCTGGATCTCTGTGTAGATTTTGAGCTATCCCAACAGAGGTATGGGAAGTCAGCAGGGCTGAACACTCAGCCAGCAGGTGAGTGCATATAAACACACAGTAACCTATGGGATATGGGGTATGGGGCGTGGGGTATGGGATATGGGGTGTGGCATATGGGATATGGGATATGGGGTATGGGATAAGGGGTATAGGGTATGGGGTATAGGATATGGGATATGGGGTATGGGATATGGGGTATGGGGTATGGGGTATGGGATATGGGGTATAGGATATGGGATATGGGGTATAGGATATGGGGTATAGGATATGGGGTATGGGGTATGGGATATGGGGTATAGGATATGGGGTATAGGATATGG
>CM031863.1:34565565-34580693 GCA_018697195.1 Certhia americana | reverse complement strand
TATGGGGTATGGGGTATGGGGTATGGGATATGGGGTATAGGATATGGGATATGGGGTATAGGATATGGGGTATAGGATATGGGGTATGGGGTATAGGATATGGGATATGGGGTATGGGATATGGGGTATAGGATATGGGGTATAGGATATGGGGTATGGGGTATAGGATATGGGATATGGGGTATGGGATATGTGGTATAGGATATGGGGTATAGGATATGGGATATGGGGTATAGGATATGGGGTATAGGATATGGGGTATGGGGTATGGGATATGGGATATGGGGTATAGGATATGGGGTATGGGATTAGTCTTTACCCAGCAGCACTGACTGTCTGGGGATTGTTTCCATGCAGGTGTGATCCCAGTGAAATGCATGGATAGGTGACTTTGGCTGGTCTCCATGTTGTCGTTCTCTGAGGGACTTCTCAGCATCCAAGCCTTCAGATGTGTTGATGTCAGTTTGCTGAGGGGTCCCATGTGTAGTTCCCAAATGGAGCAAATTATCTCTTTTCATGGACTTTGAATAAACAAATACTCAGCAGGGTGATGGGTTGGGTCCTTTTTCAGAAATTGCTTTGAGAAGTGAAATTTGAAAGCTAAACAGCACAAGGCTCATCTATATAAACAATTCTCTCCCTTAGGAGTCCTGCTATATAGAGACAAATGTAGTCCGAATAAGGAAAAGAATTTTCAAGAAGTCAGCACAGAAAATGCCCCATTTGTGTGGGCATGAATTGGGGTGGGGACTTACCTGCATTCTCACAACGCCATGCTTACCTTAAGGCATGGCCTGAAAATCCCGGGACTCTTTATTGAATATCTTTTTTTTCCCCCTTCCCTGTTCAACATAAAGAGCAATTTACAGACAAATTGTTCTGCTGTTAGGCATTTCTGCATGCCTGAAACCACGGCTAAGCTTTAAGCAGGGAGAATCCATAAATGGTGCGTTGCCGTCAGCCATTTATCTGGCAGCTTGGTACTATTTTAATGTGTCACTGCTGCAGGAGGAAGGCAGGGGAGCCTTATCTGCTGCTGCAGTCTGGTGTTAAATGTTACCCTCTCTCTGGATGGAGCGTGGGGAGCCTACTTCCCCCCAGTGAGGCTACAGGGTGTCCCCTCTGTCCCACCAGCCCTGGGCAATGGTGACATCAGGGAATGAACAATCTCCTTGTTTTCTAAGGATCCACCTCAGCCTTTGGCCATGAGGCTGCACGCTGTAGTTGGGTAGAAATGGTCATTCAGGCCAGACCAGGAACTGAAGTGAGATGCAATAAAGAATATTTGTACTGCGAGGGACAGGTTGGCACTTTCTGTAATAACTCAGCTGAAGCCAGCAACCCTTCCTGCTGTGTCTGTTCTTGGATGGGACTGTCCCTCCTTCCTCACTGCTCCCGACTGCTGGGGCAGGCAGGACATCTCTGCATGCTCACAAAGAGCACCACACAGCCCTGGGCCAAGGCGTTTTGTCCTCCTTGTCCCTCAGGGACCTCTGATAAAATGGATATATATAGCACTAGGGAAATACAGAGCAACACTGTGCCCCTCCCTTAGAAAGGTAGCTGTCACATGTTGCCTTCAACTTATTAATTAACCCACTATGAAACATCATCAAAGAATGTGTCATCAATAATGCGGCATCAAATAAACTTGCAACTTAGTCGAGTTCCTCTAAGACAATGGATAGGGTTGTTTTGCTTGCCTGGAGAAATTCAAAGCTAAAAACAGAACTGTAAAATCAAATCAGAGTATTAATTTCTGTGAGGGATTAAAAAAAGAATTAAAATATTGGAATAGCTTGGGATGATCTAAAAGTGTTCAGAAAGAGAGAGCACAGTTTAGCCCAGTTTCCTTTTTCCCTTAAGGCTGATCCAACTCCAGGCAGGAAGAGTGTGCATGGATGAAGCTGCTCAGTGTTAAAAAAACCTCTTCCCTGTCTAATGCCATAAAGTTACCCTACACTGTCTGGAAGCTGTGATAAGAAACAGGACAGTGCTGTCAAGATACCATGCTTTAAATTTTGGATAATGTACTACCAGGATGTTTAAAATAGCTAAACTGCAAACTGATCTTGCAGGCATAAAAGCTGTGCTGGTTACATAAAATATAATAATGTACCCTTCAGCTCAGTGACATGTTCCATGTAGGATATTATGTACTATATGAAATCAGTAACATATAAGAGAGCAGAGAAGAGTTTCAAAGCCCAGATGGGAGCAAAGAGTAATAGCAGAGAGTAGAACATGATGATATATATGACACGAAGAAGAAATAAGAATTAGATTGAATCTCAAGGAAAATTGAAGTTCTCCATGAGAAGATAAATATAATCTAAAACAAAGGTATTTGGCAGGAAGGAGCTACTTAAAAGGCAATCTCATTGGAAGTGCCTAAGCAGATAGCAAATCAGATATGAACATGGGATGCAATTGAAAAATAGATGTCTAAATGCCAGTGCAATTCTGACCTGCGCTGTGACAGGGAGGAAGGATGAGATGCTTTTTCACACAACACACAGGTGACAGCCTTTGGTAGGAAACATGATCATTGGGAGCCTTGATACTAACACTCCAGTGACTGGGATGTGAGGAGGAGAGAGGATTCTGCAGAGAAATTTCGGATGCATTAGACACAGACCTGTGCCAGAGCACAGCTGAGCAAGTCTGGCTGAGTGGCCACCTGCATATGGATGGGTGCTTGCAAGGAGCTGATGCAGGGAAGTGTGGTGGAAACCATGGGCACAGCATGTCTGAGACTGACCAAATGAAACTTCTGCTCATATTTCAGGAGAAAAATTGTTCACTTAAGCTGGTCCAGCTTCGAACAGAAAGGGATGGGAGCCCTGACGTTTGTCATGTAAAAGGAGTTTTTATGACTGAGTCGCTAAGGAGCCAAAGAGCATATAACACCATGTGTCTCCCCACTTCGTGGCTGTGGGCTTTTGGGCTGCCACTGACAAAGCCGAGGCCATGCACTGTCAGGAAGAAAGGCTGAGATAAGCTGGGAGGTTGTTCCACCTCTCCTTTGCTCTGCTCTGCCCTGAAGTCAGGGCTGCTCAATAGCTCAAAATGTTTCAAGTACTGGGGGTGGCCAGTGGGTGTCAGTTTTGCTCTATGAAGCAGCTGATGGAGCTTCCCTTATCTAAAGTGAGAAACCACCTTTTAAAGGAGGCAGTGGAAAAAAACATCCCCATGGAGAAATACAAGATCAGCCCCACGGCTTGGTATTGTGTGTTTTCATAGGTCTGTCTCCTTTAAGTGCAGTCACAGACAGTAATTCTCAAACAAGTCAGTTTTCCTCTTTTGGTATCTCTGATTTTAGGGCAATGACAACTAAACGAGGGTTTTCAGCAGAGCTCTTTTGTCTTAGAAAAGAGGAAGCCACCACCTACAGTCAGACAAATGCTTTATTTTAAAGGGCCATAAGTGTAAATGTGCAAAAGTCTTGCATGAGCCTTCTTGGATAACCTCACTGGAGGGTTGTGATTGTGTTGCCAGCCAATTAAGCTAACTCAGTATAGCACAGAAATCGCTTAAAGATCAAGCCAACACTAAGGACCTATAGTTAGTTTGGATAAAATTTCCATAGAAAATATCGCCTGATCTTAAGGGTCTATTTCAACAGCTATTTTAAACGAAACTTCAAAGCTGAATGTAAAATTATACCTTTGTTGAATTAGAAAACAGCCCAACAAACCAAAAGCAAGCCACTAGGAAAAGCATTTGCCTTTATAATGCAAAGATTAAGTTGAGACCTCGGCCTTCCATAGGACTTCTTAATCCACTCTGGGAGTGTTTGGCATGAGGAAGTCTTGTTCTGAGAATAACACTCCTAAGTAGTGTATGGTTGCAATAAACCAGCAAAAACAATGAGGAGAACAATTTTGCATACAAAGATGATGATAATATCTGAAAAAGTTTTTCTGTTTGTTTCCTCATTCATAATGCTATCAAGTTTGAATTTTATTTTTTTTTTACTTTCATAGATTTTAGATGGAGTCTTTTCAGCTGAGGTCAGTAGGAGGAATCTGTTCATGTTAGTGGTATAAGCTCAGGCCTGTGCATTGAAGAAAAGATACCTGATAAAATAATGTCTTCTTTTGCCATCATTCTGCCACCCAGAATTTTGTTTGGAAGAATCCTTTAAAGTTACTAATAAATAGAAAGAAACACATATCTCAGAATGACCACATATGTAGCCAGGAGCAAAAGATTGTCTCTTTAATATAGAGACCAAATGATGTGTTCATTGATTTATATCCCCAAAGGGTACCTAAAAAATAGAAATGCCTCCCTCTTAAAAACAAAAAAATAAACAGGAAAAAGGAGGCATTTTCAGACCACAAGAATGAAGTTATGTTTTCTTTGCTTGCACAGTTATGTGTGGGTAATGTCTGGATGCAGAGAAATGTTATTCCTTTCCTCAAGTAAAATAAGAATAATAAATAAAATTCTGGAAAATGAAGAGGTCTTATACCACTTATAAAAGAATCAGTCTCCTAAAAAGGGCCGTGGAGCACTCTGTCAGCTCTGCTACTGGAGCAAGACAGAGCAAAGCTTTGCAATAAAAGTTAACATGAAGCTTTAAAAGGCTGTGGTCACACGTTCTTTCATGCAGTGCTAAGAGGAGCATAAAAAGATGCTAATGTTTTATTTTTACTATCTAAATTGTTATTTTTGGTTAATCAAAGTTAACCTAGCTCTACTGAAAGTCGATGATGTGGCCAGTTAATTTCAAGTGTCTCTTTTCACAATCAAGCCCCAGGACACTTCGAGGATGAGATGTTTCTTAGGGGCACAAAGGAGGCATAACCCTCCCTTTTTGAAATACCCCTTGCCCACTGGCACAGCCCCATCCCAGCTGTGTCCAAGTCCCTGCCCCTGGGGTGCTGCTGATTCGAAGCACAGTTGACAGAGGAGAAGCAATACCATCAGCTTTATTCTCTCAGTGAAGAACAGAAGTATGGACAGGGATATTCACCCACTGCAAGGAACTAATTTAGCCAGCTGGTGTATGCAGCCTCCCTCTGTAGTCACCAGAGAAAGAAATGTTCCTCTGGAGAGTGACTACAAGCAAGAATCTAATTTTGGTGCTTGGAGCTGCAAAATGGACACATCAGTCTTTTCCATGGACTCTAGAAGCAGATAAGGAATAGGAGGCTAAGCAAGGTGCCTATGGCAGAATAGCCCTTGTAAATGGAGGGGGAAATGAATATCCTCCTCCAAAGCAAAGTATTGTAAGCTAGACACCCACAATCCAGACTTGGGCCTAGGCCCCAGACTGTCCTTCATCTCTGAGATGACAGTGTCAGCCTTTGGCTCAGCTGTGCCTCTTTTGGAGGTGGAGGGCTGGGCATTTTTGTTTTCTCAGACTATTTTATGTTCTGACTTCATTACCCATGGGACTCATGACACACCGTTTCTGCAAGGATCTAAAGACTGGTTTGTACGACAGCGTTTCACCCCCAGTGCTCAATGCAGTTGTGATCCTTCACACTGCACTGCTCCCTCTGAGTCCATGTGCTGAACAGCTCGGAGGGGACTGACTAATCCCTGACCTGGGACTGCTGTGCCCACATCCTGAAGGTCAGACTGCAGAGCCATGCACCTGCAGGAGTTGTCAGGCTGAAAGATGCTTCACCTGCTCAGTCCCTGACATCCACAGAAACCAGTTTTAGCAACCTAGCCTCTTCCTGGCTCTCTACAAACACTGGCTTGATACTGAAAAGCAGAGAAGGAAGAGGAACAAGAACTAATGAGGTTAAAGTACGTTCCCATAGATTTGTGCTGGCTTTTCTGTAGCTATGCACACTGAACAGGGGGAGTGGTGTTTTTGGAAGAGTGGTGAGTGAGGACTGAAATGATTAAACAAGACACCCTTCAGGTGCTTTGAAGAAAGGCCCTGCAACCACCCTAGTAGAATCAGGGAAGACAGCCTGTTTAACTTGCAGGGAGATCTGCAAGCTCCTGCAAAGTAAAGTGTGATGTGAGATCAACACACCAGTTACACCTCTCAGGCACAGTACTGCTCTTCCAGCAAATGGGGAGGGACACACCTAACTAGTGGAGATGTGGCACTTGGGGACATGGCTTGGTGGTAGGCGTGGCAGTGCTGGGGAAACTGCTGGGCTTGATCTTAGAGGTCTCTTGCAACCTAAATGATTTGCTGATTTTGTACCAGCTGCTGTGAAGAGAGAGTGTGCACATTCAGTTAGATGACCTCACTTCATGAGGTGATGACTTCACTCAGGTCAACTTTTACTTTCCTTGTTGCCCTGTATCATTCAGAACTCAAGCTGGGTTGGCATAAACAGACCTAAATGACCCTGATCAGCCTCAACTAGAGCCTTCACCCATGCTCCTGCTATGGGTCAGGAGCTCATTTCAGCTCAGCCCCAGAGTTTGGGCTTTGTTTGAGGAGGGCTGGTCTCTTGCAATGTCCATAGCTGTGTCCCTAGCAAGCCATGGACACTGCAGTTCCTGACCTGCAGACTGAATTCTTGGCTTGACCTCTGAGCTGCCTCATGGCCACAGCTTTGCCTGAAAATCAGGGTTCTTGGTTAGACTGGCCATCATCTCTGGCCTGGGTGCTGTGGGATGGACCCTGGGCTGCTGAGGGTTCTGCCAGGCTGGCCTGGGGCACCCCTGTGGCTCCTGGGCCCTGGGAAGCCACTGGCCAGTGCTGTGCACTTACAGGCAGGCTGGATTCAATGAGAAAATGTCCTTATTCCTCATTTCCTTGCCAAGATTTAAAGAGCTGTAGTAGAAACTCTTTTCAAGTAGAGAAATGTATGTATTGGGTGGCTGTATCTAGTCTGTATGTCACCCAGCACGAACAGAGCAGGCTGAACCCAGCAGGTCAGGGTTGGAAGCCCTACAAGACCTGCTCCGACAATGTTCATAGCTGAATTTGGCAGAAATCTGTGTTGTAGAAGCCCTTTCAAACCCAAATGGCAACTTTTGACCTTTTGACATACAACATTCGTGGTTGTCCTGTCATAGAGAAGTGGAAGTATTCCATTTCCACCAAATTTTCAGCTGTTGCAAAGCTGTGAGCCTGGTTGTTTGTCACTGAATGTTCCCTGGTACTCTGCAATACTCCACATAATTGACACCTGTCATTTTGCCAAATGTTAGCTTGAGTAACAACTGTCTCTGCCTAAATGCCTCCAGCAGCTCCAGTAATTTAAATCGATCCAGCACATTTCTGTAGTGGCTGCTTCATGAGCTTCATAATTCTGTGGTGTTCTCTGAGCAGTATGGGATGTATATAATTCTGTTGGTACTGTGCTTTCCAGCCATAAGCAGAGCAAGAGTTAATTCCTATTTTTGTTGAAGTACTAAGTGGGAAGCTAGGTCATGCATAAATCCTCATTGTGCTAGGTGCTGTACAAGCAACGAATAAAAATGATCCCAGGCTCAAGGATTCTCTGTTAGTAGCTTGTGTCATAATTAAATTTTGTTAGGACACTTTAGAATTTCCCTTCCTCATAAATGAAATATCCATATACATTTATATCTCTATAATAAAGGACAAAATCTGTACACTTTTATTGTGGATGATAAAAAAGAAAATATAATACTTTTTTCCAAGTAACTTGGATATAGCAATTGGAATATGTGAAGGTGAGGGAAAAGATCTGTTTCTTGTATACTTCTGGGTTATATACACCTAAAGTTGTCCACTTTATAGAGAAAGGAAGAAGTATTTGTTATAGAAAAAGTCTCACATGGAGCATACTGAATTCAGGTGGAGAGCACAGAGCAGGAGCTGGCGCCCTTTTAAGAATCAAATATTGTGTCTTCATGAATAAAGCTCTGACAGTAAAGATAAGAGAAGAAAATACAGGAACCATGTGATGTATTAGCAGAATGTTTTACAAAGTCCCCCACAAAGCATCCGCTGCGCTTGAAAAGCCTAACCAGCCCAAGTGAGAAACTATTCACAAATTTAGTATTCAGATTACATACTCTGCCTTTTCAACTGCTCTCTGTACAATGAATGCCTGTACAACTACAGTAACAGACACAGGTCTACAGTTTCTGTGGCCTTTGAGCTAATATGAGTATTATGCCTCTCCATAGATTACATCTGCGTGTCCTGAAAATACCAACTGTTTTAATAGGAATTAATCTATAGGCTTTTATCTTGGTGAAATACAAGGGGTACAGTATGTTGCATCCCTTTTAAAATTAATAGAGTATGCTCTGAAGGTATTCAAGGATGTTCATTATTTTCTTTATAGGTCCATTTATTGATACATATAAGCATAAAACAGTGCTTCATTGAAAAGGGAAGAGGAGGAGATGGAATAACAAATAGATTAGTGCTTATATGGTTTTTAGATTGCCCAACGCACAGTTAAGTAAAAAAAAAAGGTCTGTGTTTGTCCTCTTCAAAGTATATTGGGACTGGATCCAGTTCGTCTTCAAAGTGCCTCCTCTGTGGTAAGGGAAGAGAGGGCTCAGCCTAACAGCAAGAGAGCCTGTGCAGGGGTCTGCTGTTCCGCCGTGCTCAGTGCTGCCCAAGGCAATAGTGTGGCACATAAGTCTGTTTTAATTTACATCATGCTGGGCTGAGCTACTGTCTACCTGAACACCCAACAGAAGGTTTTAGGAGTGAACTCCTAGAGCACCTTGACCTATACAGGCATATAAAAAAGGGGAAATTAGAAACTTTAAAGCAGAATTTACATAAAGAGCGTGATGGAGGTTTTGAATAAAAATTCTCAGATGTGCACGTGCATATACACACACACACATATATATGGGTTGAATCTTTCAATATTTAGCTGAAAACAGACTGAGCCCATCAAAACTATCAAAGCACATTGCTGTCAAATGATGAGAAACCTAACTTTTCTGTGAGACCAGGGAGCTCTGTTATCCCCAGCACACAGGAGGGGAACCAAGGCTCAGGGAGACTGAGCAAGCGAGCCAAGGAGGACATCACAGCTCTTTGAGTAAGTGGCTGCTGGCACAGCCTGTGATCCCGGGGACAGCTGGATTTGTGAGGCCAGACACTGCCCCAGGGCAGGCAGGGCTGAGGTCCTGTGGATGGCAATGGGAAAGGACTTCTAGGAGCTCCAGAAACAGCTCTTTCAGAGTACCAGAGGGACCTCTGTCGTGTGGCAAAGCTGGGAACTGGGACACTGCTCAGCAGAAGAAGAGCTCTCATTGCGTTAATTGCTGCATTTCAGAAATGCAGAACTGAAATGCAGGGCAATAATGGTTTGGCCAAAATCATGCAGAAGACCTCTGATCATTGTTGGATGTGAATCTGGCTCTCTTGATCCCCAAGCCGTCACTTGGCCCTCAAGATCACCATAGCAGCTCTGCCGAGCTGGGTAATGTAAATCACTGTGGAGCTCTTGCTACAGCCCAGAGCCAAGTTCTGCCTTGAAACCAGTGATTCAGCCCTGTGTTGCTGTAGTGAGGATGTGCTCATCTCTGCAGCCCTTGGAGTTATCAAGCTGGTTTACAAAGCCAAGTCCTGTCACTTTATTCCCTACCCCGTACTTTTCCCCTGGTCACTCCTCCCTGTTTTCACAGCTTCATTTGATTTCAAAAGCTTGCAGAGCAGCAGGATTAAAAAAATCAGAAAATATTTACTGCAGAGGATGGGTCTGGCTTTTCCCATCAGCTTCCATGGCTCAAGCAAGTTCCAGCAGCTTTGGGAGAAAAACTGCTAGCTATTAAGTTATTACCTGTATGGAGAGCCAGCTGGAAGCTTTCAGTTTTCAACATTTTGATGAAAAGCACCATAAAAATCTTGACAACAAGACTTGTAGCATTTCAATGACATGTTTTGCATTTGTCCCCGCTTTTAATGGTCTGTAAAAGTGATCAAAGGCTTCAAAATTCAAGGCTGCCGAGACCCACATCTCAGGACTTTTTACCCTCCAAAATGAAGAGGGGAAGAGGGGTGGGGGTTAAGACAAAACTTCAAGTGTGTGCTGTTGAGTGAATTCATTTGGACAGCTTTTGGGAAGTCACTTTCTATCTGGAGGAGAGTGTCCACAAGGAGAGTTATTCTGACATAAACTGTTACGGTATAATTGCCCAGCTCCAGCATGCCAGTCTATTTTCTGGTGTAGGCAAGCCAAGTCTAGTTGTTGATACGTAGGCGTGGGAAACATGAAGTCTGCTTTCTAGGCTCAGCTCTGAGTGCTCTCTGTGGCCAGTCCTCTGACCTTTCTGCCTTCTCCCTATGGAAAACGAGAAGAGTTAAGTTAAACCCACTTCACAGATGTGGCATAATGACTAATTGGCTCAAATTTGTGGTATTTGGGAGAGAGCTGTCAATTAACTTCAGCGTCTTGGGCTGCTGAATCATTTAGTGTCTTTCCCAAAGTGGGGTTTGTCTCCCTCTCTCAGGGTTGGGTAGCTCTGCTGCTGTTCTACAAAGCAGAATCTCACTTGATGCGAAGCGGCAGTGCTAATAAAACCAGGGGTTTACCTTGTCCCTAACAAGAGTATTGTGCTTGTGAGTAGTGAGAGCAAGAGTTAAGGCTTTTGCTTCAATATTTTGTAGTTAAGACTTTGCCTCAAAGCAAATTTTTCCAGTACCTAGAGCCTTTGATATACAAAGAATGTGGGTACACAGTGATGGTGGGGCTTCCATCCGTGTTTGTCTGAAACTTGGTGGCAAAACACGTGTTACTCTCCTTTGGTACCAATGAAAATCAAGGATAACTCTTCCATTATTCACAGCAGTTGCTCTGTTGGGTCAAAAGGCTCAAGGATGTACTCAGGGCTCAGGGCAGCCTGAATCCCGATGCTTTCCAAAAAATCTGCTTCATTTTGCAAACTGACATTTCATAATGTCCACGCATTTCGTGCATGATAGACACAACCTCAGCTTCTCAATGGGCCGTGAGCCCTGGTGCCTAAAGATGGCATTACCAGGGTCACCAGCCCCAGCAGATCAAAGAAGAGAGAGCAGGACAACGCTGTTGCACCTGATCCAGGACCTGCGGAAAGCAGGGAAAACTTCTGTGAGGAAGCACACCAAACATTCACCCTCAGACAAGCGGGGAGGGGTTGGGTCAAGCCCCTGAGCGGGTCTGTGGGGTGTCTCCTCAGAGTGGGGATGTCCGCTCGCTGTGACAAATCCTTGGGGCCGTTCCTAGCCTTGGCTGGAGGGACAGCAGCGAGATTTCCCTCAGGACAATAGTGGTGAATTTTAACTATTCCACCAAACCGACTTCTCTGGGAACGGGGGGAAATGGCACGTGAGGTTAACTCACACCCGGGCCGTCTCTCCGCGGGGAATAACTCCGCTCTTACCCGGCCACGCGACATGTTTAATTAAGTAACAAGAGACAGCGGCACGCCCCCGGCACGGCGGTTATAAATAGAAGTGCTGAATCATGACTCTGGCGGTCCCTCCGCCGGCCGCGGGAGCCCGGGGCTGCGGCGCCGGAGGGGGTCCGGGGGTTGCACGGTGCGGAGCCGCCCTGAGGGGGCCGCGGCCGTGCCCGGGGGCGCGCGCGCCCGCCCGCCGCCCGCGTGAGGCGCGGGGGCGCGCACTGGGCGGCGGGCGGCGCGGCCCCAGCACTGTCTGTAATCGATTGCCGAGCGCGCTGAGCGGCTGGCGCCGTGCGGGCACCGCCCCCGCGCGCGGCCCGCGGGGCGGGGGGAAAGGGTATGAAGGGAGTGAGGTGTGCGTGTGCGAGGGACTGTGGGTGAGTGGGGTGTGTTTGAGTGTGTGAGGGCACTGGATTGAGTGTGAACTGTGTGTGGAGTGTGCGAGGTGATGTGTGTGAGTGTGAGTGTGTCTGTGAGTGTGCGAGGGGAATGAGTGCGATCGTGTGCGAGGGGACTGGTGTGAGTTTGTGGAGTGTGCGATGGGACTGTTGTGGGAGCTTGTGTGTGACGTGTGCGAGGGACTGTGTGTGAGTGGCGACGTGTGCGTGAGTGGTGAGGGACCTAGCTGTGTAAGTGTATGTGTGAGTTGTGCTGTGAGTGTGTGAGGGGACTGTGGTTGTGATGTGTGAGTGAGGGTGAGTGTGGTGAGAGACTGATGCGAGCAGTGAGGCAGCGAGGTGTCGTGGAGGGACTTGAGGGAGAACTGAGTGTGAGGGAGTGACGTGCGTTTTTGGTGGTTTGTTTTTTTTTGGGGGGGGGGGGGGTGTGTGGGGAAGGGACATGAGTGGGAATGAGGGTGTGAGAATGTGCGATGGGGCTGGCTGTGCGTGAGAGTGTGAGTTCGTGTGTGGGTTGGGAAGGACACTGCGCGTGAGGGAGTGAAGAGTGTGTGTGGGTTTGAGCCTGAGGGAGGGACAGTGTGTGTCTGAGGGAGTGTGTGTGAAGGACGGGGATGTGTGGGTGTGAGGGACTAGTTGCGCGTATCTGTAGAGGGTGTGTGTGAGAGGGAGGGAGTGAGCGTATCTGTGGGGAGGGAGGGGAAGAGAGCGTGTGAAGGGAGGGTGGGAGCGAATGAGTGTGTGGTCGTTTGTGTGTTGTGTGGTCTCTGTGTGTTTGTCTGGGAGGGAGGAGGAGTGAGAGAGTGAGAGAGAAGCGGGCAGCCGCAGCGCCGCCCGCCCGGTCGGTTTCTCGGGGTTTGACCAGCGTACCAGGCTTAACACTTGCTCTCTGAAAGATGCGAGGAAGTTAAAAACAGGATTACCTTAGCTACGGCTCCTCCCCGCACGGCGCTTAGTCCCCCACAGCAACTGCCGTCGGCACAAAACACCTCCACTGGGCAGAGGGAGCCGACATAATAAACACACGAACAAAAGGGGGATGTGGGAAACTGACTCACTGCCTGCGGGCGAGGTAAATTGCGCCTGGATTCTAGTATTTCTTTCTTGTTCTTTCTCCCCTCCATCTTCTCTCTCGCTCCATCCACGGCCCCCTTTCCCCGGCGGGAGGAGGGACAGCTCCGTTCCGGGGGCCGGCGGACGCGGGGATCGGTCCGTCCGTGCGGGTCTTGTGTGCGGAGGGTCCCCGAGCCGAGCGCGGCTGTGCAGCATCCCGCGGGCGCGAGTGAATTGTTGCTGTTAGCCTAAAATATCAAAATAATTTTAAAAAACCCCAACAAAACCAACCAAAAAAAAACCCCCAGGGGAGCCAAAAGAGAGCAAGGGCAGAAGCCGCCCCCCCCCCTGGCCGGGTGCTCGCCGGGTCCGCCAGTTAGCCCAGCCCGGCCCAGCTGCATTTCCCTCAGCGCCCGCAGCATCCAGTCAAACCACCTGCGCGCCCCCGGGGGGCCGACGGCCTGCGGCGGGGAGAAGGGGGGCGCGAACGGGAATAAATTGACAAGCGGGCAGGACTTCCATGTACTTTGACAGGTTGTGGCAGGGGCGGGGAGATTTGTCTGGACAGAAACCGTAAGAGGACGGATGAGGCGCCGGAGCTGCCGGCAGTTTCGCCGTGGGCCGGAGGCGACAGCCGCTCGGGGGGAAGGTTGGCCAACGCGGGTTTGCTGTAAGCGGGGTGTGAGTGAGACCGCAGGGGTCCCCCTCTTCAAATACGACCCCGAATACCCTACTTCCTATACCCGCCAACTGCATATTCGTACTTCACGATACCTGGAATCCGTAGAACCGGTGGATCAAGTTTCATCTCTTCCTTTCTCTCTCTCTATCGCTTGCTCTCTCTCGCTCCGCGCTAGTTAATCGCATTGCTGTAGCACACCGGCTGACCTCCCTCCCTCCCTTCTCCTCTTTTTTTTTTTTTTTTGTTCGTCATACTCCTTCAAAGTATGTACCCATTCTTGAGCGAGTTTCCCGCCGGCTCATCCCGGGGCTTCCGGCTCCCCGACCCGCGTCATGCCTAGCAACTGTAGAGTGGCGGGGGGCCGGAGTTTCTCTCCCATATCACCTCTACCCCTCAGCCGTCTGTCCTTTCCTCCCCTCCCTCCACACGCCTTTAGCAAACCATTTTTTTAAACTTTCTCCATCTTTCTGTGTTCTTCAGCTACGAGCAAAACTCTTCTACCTTGTTCCAATTCTGTGGTGGGTAAGAGCTCTCAGACAGACTGCGGGCAGTAGTTGACCAATCACACCATGCCGAAATAATGGTGACCAAATACTTTTTCTTTGCGATCTCTCTCGCCATCCGTCCTCCTTCCTATTGAAGAAATAAAAAAAAGACAATAAAAATCAAGTCGTGTTTTTAATTAAGGTTAGGATGTATCTGTGTTTCTTGTGGCTTCATTCTCATTCCTCTAACTTCCTCCAGCTTTTCCTCTATCATTGGCTGGGATGATCTTTCCCTGTTGCTTTGATGTTTCTTTCTTTTTTAAGTGTGTGCCTGCCTACCTGGACTAGGGGGAAGATAAGGTAATTTGAAGAGGGCTTGGGAAGGTGGTTTACCTGTTCTGAAAACTTTGACGGTGCTTTTTTTTTTCTGAGAGACTTTCTTTTATAAGAGTTGTGAAAATCAGGAATGGAGATGAGATGGTAGCAGCTAGGCAGGTTGAAATTAAGTGATATGTGCTGACGGCCTTGGGTAATTTGATCTGATTATACAAAGAAGATCACAGAGGACAAGTATTTTATTTGTGGGGGAAAGGAAGGGACGTGGGGGGGGGGGAAGAAAGAGGGTTTAATAAGGGAGGGGGGGGAAGTGGTTTTGGAGACAAGAAGTGATACGCCTGTTTTCCAGTAAGTAATGGAGAAATTCCCGGAGCAGGGCTAAATATACTTGGCGTCAATAAAGAAATTGGTCATTGTGTAATAATTTGCTGCCTGGTGTGCAGTGAGAGTTTGAAACTAAAGGCAAAAAAGAGGCCATGGCGGGAAGAGAGGAAATAAAATTTTCCTATGGTCATGTCCGATTTTAACTTTTTCCACTTAAAGAACCATTCGTATGGATTATTGATCTCTTCTTTTCTTTTTCCCCCCACAATATATATCAAATGATCAGCTACGGGGGGTGTGAATTCGTACAATACCGTACTTGGCAGTTTGCGAGTAGTAGAGTAATACGGAATTTTGTTCGCTGTGACCGAGACACACAGAAGAGACTTCCAGAAACTTTACGATTGCTCACAACCACAAACATGCGCGTGATGTGGTGAGTATGAAATGTGGTTGGCCCTGTGCTGGGCAAAGAAATAGGTTAGAGACACAAGGTGTGTGTACAGGTGTGTTGTGCACGAGAGGTGTGAGACAAAGCTG
>CM031863.1:34506545-34563531 GCA_018697195.1 Certhia americana | reverse complement strand
GGAGCCGACACTAATAAACACACAAACAAAAGGGGGATGGAACTGACTCACTGCCTGCGCGGCTGAGGTAAATCTGCGCCTGGCTTCTTATTATTTCTTTCTTTTTCTTTCTCCCCTCCCTTTCTCCTCTCCTCTCCCTCCCCGGTCCCCCCTTTTCCCGGCGGGAGGAGGGACAGCTCCGTTCCGGGGCCGGCGGGACGCGGGGCTCGGTCCGTCCGTGCGGGTCTGTGTGTGCGGAGGGTCCCCGAGCCGAGCGCGGCTGTGCAGCATCCCCGCGGGCGCCGATGACTTGTTGCTGTTAGCCTAAAATATCAAAATTAATTTTAAAAAACCCCAAACAAAACCAACCAACCAAAAAACCCCCAGGAAGACCAAAAGAGAGCAGGGGCAGAAGCCGTGGCGGGTCTCGCCGGTCCGTTACCCAGCCCGGCCCCGCTGCCATTTCCCTCAGCGCCCGCCGCCACCTGCGCGCCCCCGGGGGGCTGCGGCCTGCGGCGGGGAGAAGGGGGGAAAGGGAATAAAATGACAAGCGAGGCAGGACTTCCATGACTTTGACAGGTTGTGGCAGGGGCGGGGAGAGGCAGGATGAGGCGCGGAGCCCGGCGTCGCCCAGGGCCGGAGCGGCGCTCCGGGGAAGTTGGCCCGGGTTTGCTGCGCGGGGTGTGAGTGAGCCCGCCGGGTCCCCCTCTTCCCATCCCGCCCCGCATCCCCTCTTCCCATCCCGCACTGCATTCCCTCCGATCCCCTGGAATCCGTAAGAAACCGGTGGATCAAGTTTTCCTCTCTCTCTCTTTCTCTCTCTCTTTCTCTCTCTCTCTCCGCGCTAGTTAATCGCATTGCTGTAGCACCACCGGCTGACCTCCCTCCCTCCCTCCCCCTCTTTTTTTTTTTTTTTTTTGTTCTTCATCTTCCTTCAAAGTATGTGCCATTCCTGAGCGAGTTTCCCCGCCGGCTCATCCCGGGGCTTCCCGGCTCCCCGACTCCGCATGCCCCACCTGTAAGTGGCGGGGGCGAGTTTCTCTCCCCTATCCCTCTCCCCCTCCCCGTCTGTCTTTCCTCCCCTCTCCTCCCCCCGCCTTTAAGAAACCATTTTTTTAAACTTTCTCCATCTTTCTGTGTCTTCAGCTCGAGCAAAACTCTCTCCCTTCATTCCTTGTGGAGAGGCTCAGCAGCTGGGATTTGCCATCACCAGCCTAAAAATGGTGACCAAACTTTTTCTTTTCGTTCTCCTCTTCCTCCTCCTCTTCCTATTGAAGAAATAAAAAAAAATAAAAATCAAGTCGTGTTTTAATTTAGGTTATGGATGTTTCTGTGTTTCTTTTTGTCTTCCTTTCTCTTCCTCCTCCCTTCCTCCCCTTTCTTTCCTTCTACTTCATTGGCTGGGATGATCTTTCCCTGTTGCTTCTGATGTTTCTTTCTTTTTCTCAGTGTGTGCCTGCCTACCTGGACTAGGGGGAAGATAAGGTAATTTTGAAGGGCTTGAGGAAGTGGTTTACCTGTTCTGAAAACTTTTGCGTGCTTTTTTTTTTCTTGAGATTTCTTTTTAAGAGTTGTGAAAATCAGTAATTGAAGAGAGATTGGTAGCAGCTAGGCAGGTTGAAATTTAAGTGTTATGTGCTGAATGCCTTGGGAATTTGATCTGCTTTATACCAAAGAAGAGCACAGAGAAAAGTATTTATTTATTGGGGGAAAGGCAGGGAGTGGGGGGGGGGGGGGGGAAGGAAAGAGGGTTAAGGGAGGGGGAGGGAAGTGGTTTTGGAGACAAGAAGTGAAGCTGCCTGTTTTCCAGTAAGTAATGGAGAAATTCCAGGAGCCAGGGCTAAATATACTTGGCGATCAATACAGAAATGGCTCATTGTGAATAATTTAGCTGCCTGGTGCAGTGAGAGTTTTGAAACTAAAGGCAAAAAAGAGGCCATGGAGGGAGAGAGGAAATAAAATTTTCCTCTGGTCATGTCAGATTCTTAACTTTTCCACTTAAAAGAACATAGTTATGATTATTGATCTCTTCTTTTTCTTTTTTCCCCCCCACAATATATATCAAATGATAGCTAGGGGGTGTCATTCTATACAGTTACTTGGGTTTCGGGAAAGTAATAGCTTGTTCTGTGTCAGCAAAGTGCTTCCAGAAACTTTAAGATTGCTTCACACCACAAAATGCGCGATCTGGGAGTATGAAATGTGATGTTTGGCCCTGTGCTGTGGCAAATAAATAGGGTTAGAGTGAACAGGTGTGTGTACAGGTGTGTGTGCACGCAGAGGTGTGAGACAAAGCTGGAACAACTCTGTCCAGGGGAGTGGGCACAAGAGAGTTTATTTTGTTTAGACCAGGAGGCAGTCTCTTGTAGTGCATGTGAAAAGAGCAGTTGTTGATAGTATCCATGTCCTCAAAGTCTGTTTTGGCTGCAGATAGAGCAGATAATTGATAAAGCATTACCATCCCAGCTTGAAGAAACAAGTGGAAAGTCAGGGAAAAACTCCCTGATCAGGCAAAAATGGGAGTGGGGCAGAGAGAGAGGGGTATGGTCAGACCAGGATGATCCAGGTGCCACCTGGCCAGGAGGCAGCTGCATCTCTACTCACATAATTTACAGGAGGAGTTCAGTGATTTGCAGACGAGCATATGCAGTGCACTTGTGTTTCTCTAGGCAGTGGTTGCAACAGCAATAAAATGGGCAACTACTTAGGGCTTTAAGTAAGTTTAATCATTTAATGGTTGATACTGACAGGCGTCTCTGAGGGTGTACTTTTCTGCCTTGCAGCACTGCACTTTGACTATGGAAGCAGAGGCTGTTGATGGATATATTACATGTAAGTAGTAATTTTGTTTGATTATTTTGAATTACTTTTCTTTTCCTACTCTCCTTCGTATAATACAGATACCTGAAAGTTTAGCTTCCTTGTGTACTTGTCTGCATTGACACTGAATTAATAGCATTTAAATAGAAACTCTCTCTATGACTGAGAAGTGCATGGGAATGGGTGCATGGGTGAGTATCTCTAGGTTTAAATATTTGCTGAGGGTGAATGAACTTTGCAAATGAGAGAGAGTTTGTCTGCAGAAATTCAAACTGCAGCCAAACTTTTTGAGCCTTTCCCTATGTATTTCTCTTGTTTTCTGGGGGGGGGGGGGGGGGGGGGTGTGGGTGTTGTTTAAGTGCTTTAACTGTCAGTTAACCCAGAGCTTTGGGGAGAGAAGGTCTATATGGTGAATTACTATTCCAGTCTTCCCCTGCCCAGACTGGATTTTCCCTGTCTGCTAAGGGAAAAGTAATCCTAACTTACTTAAAACCCAAGCAGCTGGGAGAAGCTTTGCCAGAGGAGTGTGTGTGAAAGACTGGTGACAGTAGCTTTGAGGGGGCTCTTAAAATCAGCCAGATGTTTACTTGGGGCCACTGAGAGTCGAGATTTGACAGGCTCTGGAAGACCCCGCCAGTGAAGGAGGGAAGGGCCGAGGTGAGGGGAGTGAGCGGGTTGTGGTTCTTAATCTTTGTGTGTGTCTGCTGAAGAAGGGGATAAAAACTTACGGGGGACCTATGTTGTGCTTCAGGTGACAATGACTATTCGCCTGAAAGGGAGCACTGTGGCATGGCCATCGACCTCACCTCCAGCACTCCCAATGGGCAGCACACCTCCCCCTGTCACATGGCAGGCAGTAAGTCTCCTCTTAAGCCTGTTTCTCTCTAGCTGAGGGTTGGGTTGGTCTGGTCCTCCTGGTCCTGGTTTGCTTACCAAGTCTTAGCCACTGCTGTTGGCATTGCTAATAACAGAGGAGGACAGGGGAGATTTTCTTTTTTTTTTTTTTTTTTGGTTCTTGTTTGTGCTGGTGTCTCATCTGAACATGAATGGGATTACTAGTCTGAACTATCCCAAGGTGGCATTTGAGAGCTGGTCCTTACCTGCTCCAGGTAGGAAAACACCAGGCTTGACATGTCCTGGTTTTGTTTCCTCAGGTTCTGAAATCCAAACAGAAATTGTTGCTATTATTATTATTATTACTATTACTTACTTTACTTCCCGAAACATCTTGAAGTAGCTTTATTTGAAAACAAACAAATTTTATTTACAAAATTTTGTTGATTGTAACAAACTGAAAGGAGTTTGGTTTAGAAAGTCGGGTAGAAACTGCGAGTTTTGTGAGTCTGCACAGTAAGAGTGTCAAGAGCTGATAATATTTATAGAATTATTCTCTTGGTCTATATGGGAGGTGGATAAGCGTAGTTCATGCAATTTCATACAAGCAACAATCTTTATTTTCTCTGTGTGTGAGTGCCCTACCGTGTTTAAGTGTTGATTACAATGTTACATCAAGATATTTACCTTTAAAGTAACCTCTGCACTTATAGTCTGGAAAAAACGTAATGTGCATTGCTTCCAACATGCCTACAGAGTGTTCCTCTCTGTGTGATACTAATTTTCTTTCTGGTTTGTGTGTGCTACAGATAGGTATTTATCTATTTAAACTCAGGGTTAGTATAATGCCCTACCGAAATCCGTGAAAGAAAGAGAGAGTTTGTAAGGTTGCTTGCTTAAAAATGCACAGTGTATTTCGTTCAGAGTCTTTCTGAGAAAAAGATGTAACTTTCCTTTAAGAATTCTTTCCTCTTGCAAATTACGGGTAAAGTGCAGTTTTATGAGCCTTTAAACTGAGGGTTATTATGAAGATCTCTCAATTATATACATGTTGCTGGAGAATATGATTTCTAATATCGTGGACTGAACTTTATTTGACAGCCACCCATAATTCAGCATCTTTAGACAATTCCAATTCTGCTGCACTGGGATTCTGATATACTTTATTATGTTGTAAAAGTTTTACTACTCACTTTCTTCATTTTCTTTGTTTCCTTTTTATTAATGGGAAGGCTTCATTGGAAGGGAAAAAAGTATCTGTGTTTTAAATCTTCTTTATAATCTAGACTGAAAACCAAAGTCAAATTAGGAATAAAAAGATCTAGAATGAAGTCATGCAAAGGGCTTTAACACACTCAGTATTTTCATGTTCATTGTGTTAACATTTTCAATGGTTTTTAAGCTTCATTAGTTCTTTGCAACACATATGTATCTGCAGCCTTGGTGAATATCTCATTTTTTTAGAGGTGTTTTTTGGTCTCTCACAGGTGTCTCAAATGCTTTCATCACTGCTGCTCTGTGTTAAGGATGTGCCAGTTTCCCAAGGCAAACAAAACTCAAGCTTCTTAAATGTATTGTAATTTATTTGCAGGCTTAGGATTGTTCTGCAGAGAGGCGAGTTGTGCTGCCTTAAACATGGAAGATATTGATGAGAGGTTGTCGGCTTTTGTGGCAGCTGTTACATTTCATGAAATGTTCATTTAAAATTTTTGGCCAAATCCTGAGTCTGGCACGTGTAGGCTAAATGGCCAGGCTGGGCTTCAGAGCTTTCCACCTGTTTTGTGGGGCACAGGAAATCCTTTTAATGGTTTGGTAACCCAGGGGCCTGCACCTCTTTTTAAAAACTTTTTTGTTTTTTGTTTTTTGGGTTTTTTTTTTTTTTTTTTTTTGGTATTCTAAAAGGAAAGATGGAGGTGGAATAGCTGTTGGAAATATTTTGTACAAATTTAGTAGCTCCCAATGGATTGACCCATCATCCGTTGTTTTAAGTAGAGGCAGTGGCTGTTCTATTTCAGATTGGTTTGATTTCCAGGGGGTTGCTGGAGATTAAGTCATTTTGGCTGCCATTACAGCAAAGCCTCATGTGTGTGTCATCCAGGCTGGGCAGGACTTGGGAATGGAGGAGGTGATACAGGGAGCAGACCCCAAATATTTGTTTCTCAGATTGGTTGCTAGTCACTGCCAGAAGCACATGGCCCTCTCTGGCTGTGTGCTCTGGATGTGCACCTGCAAGGTAGAGATCGAAGTTTTGACTTAGTTCTTCTTGAGTTACATTGAATTGTTTTGAACCACAGTTCTTTATTTAGTTGGAATTTGTGTCTGGCTCAGAAGGAGAAACACCAAAAGAAGGAAATTTCTTGGATCTGTGCTGAAATGACTTAGTAGTGTTCTCCCAGCAACAGCAAAATTATGTGCTGGGTAAAGAGTTTGCTATGTTCATTAGCCCCTGGCAATCTGTGTTAGTAGTTCTGTCTGGATTACTGATGTTTTCAGGTTCTATTCCAAAATGGTTTGGGTTGAATATTTTGGCTACTGCATCTTTAACCTATTATCACTTTCTAATATCTAGATGGTATTTGTAGGTTATGGATGGGGATGACACTCAATTTTCCTTGTGAATGAGATGATCCTGAAAGATGAATCACACTAAATCACCTGTCATAGCTAACCGATGATATTACATATACCTGCCTTTAGCAGAACACTGCATGTGTGTTGGCAGATGCTCTGTTCTAAAATACTTCACTGTAGTTTTATGTAAGCAAAGATTTAAAATACATGTACATAGTCAAACCGAAGAAGTTGATAGATCATCTCACTTCTCTACAGCAAAAGATGAATTAGTGTTACACCTGCTGAGTACAGATGATATATTTACATAGCCCCAAATCTGGAAGTACAAATTTTCTTTTGATCTTCCATAGGGAAACTCTTGTAAAGGCTGGCACCCATAGCTGGGTGTCACAGGCTTGCTCAATTAACTTTGTGTTGGTACTAGAGAGTTCCCTGCATGGCCCTAAGCCCCCCATAGACCCCACTGAGTTCAAGGGAGTCTGTCTTGTTCCCGTCCGTGAATGCTGAACTGGGCTATAAAGTGATCAGAAACCTCCGAATAGGAACTGGCATGCTAATTAAAGGCTAATGGAGAATCCTTATAAAAGAGGCTTTAAAAAGAAATAATTCCCAGTCACCTCCCCATAATACCACACTGAGTTCTCACTACAGTTATTAGAGATTTTTTTTTTCCCCTGTAGGTTAAAATGGACTTAGAGGAATGTCTGCTTTAGAAACTGCAGGGGCACAGTTGTTCAATTAGTTGACTCAATCGTTGCTTTGTATAGGATGAAGGACACTTTTCTAAGATCACTGGCCTGGTATCATAGGGAAAATAGTAGCAGAAGCTATTAGCATCTGACAGTCAGCGACAAAGGCAATTTCCCCTTAAATTAGAAGCTTGACAGTGGGTGTCCCAGTTAACTTTCTTATCATTGCTTTCATAGACAAAAGGAGCCCTTAAACGAAACAGAGTCAGAACAATCATAAATATCAAACCCAACATCTGATGTTTGAAACCGATTAAAATTGTGGTATGCTTTCAAGAAGTGTTTATAGTAGCTTGAAGTGTTAGTAAGTTATGAGAATTAATTCATTAAGAGAATAAGCCATGTCGGCTGACTCTGCTGCTGAAAATAATGAGGTGATTGCGTTTTCTCTGTGGTGGGGAATGATCGTGCTGTCTGACGAGATCACTAATTGGGACAGCAGCGCTAAGTGGGAATGATTTCAGCAATGGTGCTTAAAGAGAACTTGAGCAAGGTTTTATTATAATGTAGCCAGTACCATATTCCAAGTGATCAGGGTGGACTATCGGTTGCACTTTTTTTTGTGGCATCAAAGCCCCAAATCTTTCCTGATCACTTTTATTTTTCAAGCCTGAATTGTCATACATTTCCTGTTTTGTCACAGTTTTGTTGTCCTGAATAGAGAGTTGCATGTACCACAGCTGTATTGGCACATCTGTAGGGATAAAGAAAAGTAATTTTGGGGCCTGGCTGTTGGAATGAAACCACATAAAGTTAAAAGTTGCTCCATGCCTCAGCTCTGTGGCAAACAAGCCTTATCACCACCAGAATTTACTCCCAGGCCTGTGAGGCTGAACTTTGCTCTGGGTTTCTTTCCTGGCTCAGTATGTGTTGTGGGATTTTTAGTAGGATGAGGTGATGTAGACTTTCCTTTAGGAAGGGTAGTTGAAGCTGTCGAGGCTGGGCTGCAGAGGGGGACTGAATTAGTGCTTTGAGACGGTCACTCCCCTGATGTGTGCACTGGGGTATGAAGAATTCTGGCAGCCAAACTGCTGTGCTCTGAACTGGGGATTCAGGTCTTCTTTTCTTCCAAATATCTTAGAAAGTGCTAAGAACTCAGACCTGATTACCTCGAGATGCTGAGGGATCTTCTTTCTTCAGCAGCCTTTAAGGACTATGGTCGGCAGCATTTATTGGTCGGGGTATCTTCTGCCTAAGTGCAGGGAGGTGGACTTTTGACAGTCACTTGAGATGTCCTGCAGTCCTTTGTGTCTGACTTTGCAGTCTTGACACTTTGATTTTTAGAGCTAAGCTATGGAATTGCGCGATGATGCCCAATACAGATGTACCTGTGGTTCGGCAGGTTGAAGGACAGTGAAGATGGACTTTGCCAAGATGAGCTCAGATGTGAGGGATGAGCTCAATAAAGTGTGGCAGGGAGCAGTAAGAAGTGAGCTCCTTTGACACATACAAGAGCATGGTCTTTGCTTCAGTCTTTTATCCTCAGACTTCCTGAGAATTGCCAGGGCAGTAGTAGTTATCAAAGTTTTAGTCATTTAGCTTTCTTGGAGTTTGAGAAGAAAAAATATTAATGGAAAGGTGATCATCAATATTTTAACAGAAGTAGAGGAGGTTTTCCACACCTAAGAAATCAGAGCTCCGCAAAGCAGTGTTACGCTGTGCTTCTTGAAAAAAACTGCAACCCAAACAGAGGAAACGGTTAACTGGAAATTAAGCATTTCCTGGGATGTACCTTGAATTGTTGTGGCTTTATCCACATCAGCTCAGATTTTTCACACTGGTGTGGTTAAAATCCTGAAATAGTTCCTCTGATATGAACTCTCTATGTAAACCAACACAGAGTAGCCACTGAAATGTGCTGGTGTTTGAGTATCTGTAGCCCACACTGCAATGGTGAGGGGCTCCCCTGTGTGTTTTTCCTGTCTTCTGTCACAGTCCTGACATTCCCTATGGACCTGCATACTCGGCTGCAAAAACATTCCTCCCTCTCAGTGAGTGTTATAACGAGGGTGGAGTGAAATGATCAGTTAATCTCATTAAATAGGTTTTTATTCATTCTGATGGAAGTCTCTTGAGAGGTCATCTGCCAGGGCTTTGTTGCAGCACACACCTTTCTTAGGGAGCTTCTGTTATTCTCTTGGACTGTCAGGTTCAGTTAACTTTCCCTGGTACACACCCTGTTACAACACTGTGCTCTTGCTATCTTTATAGTCAGCAAGTTTTTAGTGTTTGCTTCTGGAATTTCAGTTCCTTTTCAAACATGCCAATGAAAAGAGCAATCCTCATCTTCCATGAAATATGACACTTCGATAGCAGCTGGATGACAAGATACCCGTTGGAGAGTGTTCTGTGTTTCCCATCCGTGAATCTGGGGGAAGGTCCTTCTCCTGTTGAAATCAATGGCTATCTTCTCCCAGGAAATTGGTTCAAAGGTTTGTTTCCAGTTCCTGTGGGCCACAGGCTCTGTCTAGTCCCTCAGCTAAGTGATGCTTTGCGGGTTGGTAGGACTAAGTTTTACAGGTGGAAATGCAGCTACCTGTGCTAGCTTTGTGCAGTACTGAGGGTGAGTAGTGCTTGCCCTTCCAGTACCGAGAGGGCACCTAGAAGGAGTGATGCTATTCTATCTGGGAGGAAAAGGCAGAGCCTCCTTTTCTGCTTTTTGCTTCAGTAATCACAGTGAATAAAAATCCTTGAAGAACTCCCCTTGAAACAGGTCTAAAATTGACCTGTTCTGAAATTCTGTGGAGAATTGAAGAGAAGGCTGAGCCACTGCTCTGTGTCATATCAAGACCTGTTACCAGTCCAGGTGAGGAGTGTGTGCCACAGTGTGCTGTCCCTTCCCTAGGGTACTGGATGCTTGTTTGGAGTCCAGACAGCTGACTGCTGCATCCCAATGGAAGGAAGCAGAGCTGGATTATCACTGAGAAGCAATAAGCATGACTGATATGGCTCTGGGCTAGGTGACCAGAGGCCCAGTTTTTCTCCAAACTCTGGTCATTGTGGAGGAGTCCCTTCATGTTTCTGTGCTTTTTTTTTTTTTTTTCCCCTTTTGCCTTTTATTTTCTGAATCACAGAAGCCGTAGATCACTTAGGATGGAGACTTGGATGGTACATGTTAGCCTTTGTTAAAAGTAGGATTTTTTTTACAATATCTTCTTTGCTTAGGGGTTATTTTGCATTTAATTTTTGCAGCCCCACAATGAGATACATTCAGAAGTACCTTAATACCAATGCAGCTTATTCCTGTCGTGCGCAGGTGGTGGTCCTAAAGTACCCTGCTGTGGTATGATTACATTAGAGCACCCACGGAATTTTAACTCTTCCCACACCACTGAGCATTGCCAGGTCTGTGTGTGGACAAGCCCCTATTCACACTGTCCAGCAAAATGTGCCCTTGATCTGGAGCCAGGTCTACATTACCAGCTTCTGCTGGCACTGCTGTGTCAGCCTGTGGCTTTGAAGAACTGTAATCCCTCACAGGCAGAGTGATGCTGGCACAAGCTCCTGCTCTGAGCATAGCCCTGGCTGGCAGGGTCACCTGCAAGTGCTGTTACAGGTGTTACATTGGAAAGTACAGTAAAACAGCAGACTATTCCTGGAAAAGCATGGGCTTGATTGATCCCCCTCATTTCTGTGTTCAGAGGTCATGTCAGCTTCTGTGAATTAGAATGTCTTATTTGGTTTTATTAACTGACTTTTGCTTTCTCTCTGCCTCTTATTTTTAAAAAAATCTTTCCAGTTTGGAGGTTTATTCCTGTAACACAGTGTGACCAGAGCATAGCACCACAGAGGTAGTGGGCTTGGTGTGCATTGTATGAGCTCCTTTAGCTCAAGGTTGCTCTGTGTTTGTCCTGTCCAGAGAGGTCACAGAGCTCTTGGTCTTCTGTTTGGTGAAGCTCAGGTTGGTGGTCAGATCACTGTGTCCTCTTAGGTATGGGGGGAGGTCAGTCCTAGGGCCAAACCATGCTCCCACCCCAGTGAGGATGGTGGGAATATCTGTGTCTACCAGCTGGGAGTGGAAAAAGAAACCAGAGTTGAAGTGTATCATTCTCCCACACAGGTAGGAGCCCCTCTTAGCAGACTGTGGGTTTTACACAAGGCATGAGCCAAGGAATCTGATTCACTGCAGACCTGTCTGCTCTCTCCACCATGATTTCATGTTGCTTGGAGAAGCTGCACAGACTGATATTTTTTCCAGCCTCTGTTCCTGCTGTGGTGATGTTCCTCTGGGCACAGATGTAGTCACTGCAGTAGGAGAGAAAGAAGGGGAAGATCAGTTTGAGTATTAAAGTCCTTGCCCTGTCTCTGTTGTCAGGCCCTTTGTCCTGGGGGTTGGACATCTCTAGGGTTTTTTAAAGGAGGTAGGCATCGTGAAGTACAGAAAATCCATTCACTTTGTTTCCTGTCCTACCTATCATCTTTTTTTCTTAGGAATCTTCTCCTGTGAGCAGGGAAGGCAGGCTGTGTTTCCTCTCCAGCCAAAGGAAGATCTGGGCAGGGCTTATGGGAGAGATGCTCCATTGGCAGTTAAACCGCATATGTGACAAAGCTTGACGTTCTGATGGGGGGGATTTTCTTGTTTATCCCTCTGTTCTTTCACTTCAACAAAGCAAGTGTTAGACTAAAGGTATCTGTCCTGTGACCTTCAGCATCAGGCTGGAGTTTTCTCAGCTTCTTCTTAGTGATGTTTTCCTTGCATTTCCCCCCAGCCTCTAAAACCTCCCCATTCCATCAGAAGAAAGTGATGTTCTGGTTTTTCTCAAGGGGCTTGTGTTCCCTCAGTCCATGAAAATTATGTTGGTGAGTGGCACAGAACACTGGCTGAAGAGCTCAAGTCTGTGGTAATTTTTCTCATAATTACTCTTTGATTTGGGAATGCCTGTGTGCAGTTCTATGAGAAGTCACACCTAATCTTTCCTAGACATCAGCTCAGCTTTTGGACATTTTATGATTACTTTTGCAAGCAAAGTTGCTTTTTAAGGTAATGATCTAGCCATAAAACACAAACAGAGAGAGTTTTTGGTAACTCTATCTGTGCATCATTTAAACTTCAGCAGTGTGAATTAAATACCCGCTTTAGTCCAAGGAGCAGCAAACAAGATGGTGTGAATTCCCTTCTGTTGAAAATGAAAGAAGTTGCTTCTTTCTGTATGAAAACAGCAAGTCTTCTACCCAGAAGAGATATGTGGTTTATTCATCTGAGGAAGAGTAGCTGTTCTCCTAAAATTGTGGATGGTTTAAAAGTTTCCAGGAAAGAGTGGCACTAGACTGAAGACCTTGTTCTGGTTAGCAGCCAGGTCTGTGATAGAGGGAGACAGCTCAGGCAAAAGAATAAAATGGTGTTTGGTTTTTAATCTTATTTCTTGAGAAACTGATATCCTGCAGGGTTTGCCTTGTCAAAGATAACAGCCCCTGAAAGAGAATAAATCTTATTAATTAGCAGTTTTGCATACTGCTTTTAATTGCCCATTCCGAGGTACATGCTTTGTATTGCACGTGTGCTGTGGTGGTGAGGGGCCTCATTCCTGCATCCCTGGAGAGTCCATAGGGATCTGGCACCAGTGTAGAGTCTGCCTGAGTAGAGAAATATTTCAGAATACACCATTGGGCCTTAAATTTACTCAGTGCCTTAATCCTCATCACCTTTCAGATTTAGGCATGTCCTAAATGTAGTTGTAAGTAATAGTTTTACAGTTTAATCTCCCAAAACTGGGTCAACCTTAGCAGTAGTTTTGACCTTGTTACCAGCACTGGTAGTTCCTGGGTGAGTTTAATACAGCTCTGTGCAGCTGTGGAACAGTCTGGGGTATCAGCTTTCCTTGAAAGCCCCTGTTTGAAATCTTCCCCCTACCTTAAATACACAGGCCTCTCTCTATCACTGTAGGTATTATCCTTTGGATAACCTAGTCTTCTAGAGAGGAATATAACAGTATCTCCTTGTTATATCATGTTTTTTCAGTTTTAAGAACTTTACAAAGGATACCAGTTGAAGAGATACAAATGAGTGGACAAAATTTTAGACTGAAGAGGTGGAGAAAAAGTAAGGAAATTAATCTTAGAATTCAGCTTCTGTAGGTGGGAGGCAGTCAGCTTCATAATTTGTGTATGTGGCTGCAAATTGTCGGAGTATAAGTATCTCTCAAGAGTTCAGAAGAAT
The DNA here is from genome assembly GCA_018697195.1 of Certhia americana. Lineage (NCBI taxonomy): Eukaryota > Metazoa > Chordata > Aves > Passeriformes > Certhiidae > Certhia > Certhia americana. Next base: position 34,550,418 of record CM031863.1, on the reverse strand, counting down.
GATGTGCTAGTTGTGTATTTAAGGGTCAGGTAGTATATAACATTAGCAGACTGTGAGAGCTCTGTGAGTTTATTCTTGGCCTTCTTTAAAATTTGTATTCTACGAGTTGCACAATTTACTTTGCCAAAATCCCATGTACCTACATGTGAATCCCAGTGTTCTCATAGTCGAAATGCTATGACCTGTCAGCTGCCCCAAAATTACTTACTATCCTATCAAGTAGAGAAGGTTGGCAGCCAAAGAAAAAGATAGGAAAATGTGTCCAGCCCTAGTTTCTGACAAGCCTGTACATGTGCAGTGCAGTAATGCAAATGGAAGGCACTTGGAGAGGGTTTCAGTCACATACAACAGAGAGAAATACAGGCTTGAAAAATACTAGGAAAGCGTAATTCTTATGAAATGAGGAAGCCAGAAAGAGGAGAAAGAGGTATGTGAATTGTGCCTCGGCTGAAGGAAAAACTATTAAGCACCGCCCTTTTCAAATGTCAAATGCATGGGAAAAAGTTGTTGGAAGCCAGTCTCTGCTAAGTTTGCTACTTGCAAAACCTACTTTTTTGTGAGATGTTTGTGCAAAATCACCTCTCTGGTCTGCATGAGAGACCAGACATGACTCAGGCTATCAGCATGTAACATGGTTTCAGGTTGCTGTCTTACTCCTCTTGGTCTAAAATGCTGTAAAGAAGTGTTTGCTTTTTTTCTCACTTTTGAATTGCTTCATTCATTTAATGTCATTAGCACTATTGTTACTTAAATTTACCTTCTGACTGGTAACCATTAAATATTTATAGAGAAATCGATAGTAGTGAGATTTTTGCTTGAGTAAATATATATCACATATGTACTCAAAACCAAAGCAAACTGCAGTGAATTCCAGGAAATAATCTATAGTGCTGCTCTGTAATGTTCTTCCTCATCTTCATGTCAGGATGTTTTATCTGTGCTCACACCCATTCCTGCCCCAGAACTCTGGCTGTTCTTTTTAACAGCCTATAACAACAGAGCCTTAGGAGAAGAGTAGAAGAAGTGTTTTCAATGTAGATGTGAAATCCCAGATGTGAAATGTGGATGATAATTGCCATATAATTATCCAAGGTTCCTTAATGAACAGGGAGATGCTTAGGTTTGATGTTACGGCTGGTAGACAGCACCCCAGCCAGAGACAGCTGTACAAGAAAAAGAGAGTGGAACGGGCTGGAGGCAAACCCAGCCCTTCCCAGCATTTGGCAAGGGGAAAGTATTCTTGAGAGAAGGTGGTAACGGAAAATGGTGGTTTAAAACCATTTAAAGCCAAGGCCTAATTAAAAAAAAACCCAAAATATAGGACTGGGCTTAAAATGGCTTTGGAGGCAGGCTTGAGTTCATTGGAGGGAAATAGACAAAGGTGTGAGATAGATAGCACAGCCGATATGCACAGGGCAGTTTATTCTCCATTTTGGGTCTCTGCAGCATTTTCTTGTGCAACTATAGACGGACTAAATCTTTGTAGACCATCAAAGAGTGACCTTAATTGTTCTGGGCAGGTGTTTTGGAAGGGGGGAAGCTTCCTTATGAGTCAGTGATGAAATTTCAATTTATGACTGTAGTTTATAATAATAATTCTAATTATATATATAAACAGTTTAACCTACTATAATGTAAAATGGCAACATTTGCTGAGCTTTGGCTGCTTTCAGATGGTGAAAATGTGCTGGTGGTTGTTGGCTGGGATTCAGAAACATTTGTCAAAATTTTGTGTGCTATGTTAACAAAATTTTGTGTGGATTAAGCAATTAATAATTCTCTCCCATTATCCATCAGATAAAACTACAACTAGCTCATTAACCAAAATTAATTGTAAATAAAGCCGGTCTGTTGTTGAGGAAGCTAGTTAGAATGGTAATTGGGTAATGATGATGCATTTAATTTCAAACTACAGCTTTAAAAGCTACTCCTTTTGGCAGTGATAGAGCAAGGTGTTCTGAAATGAAGCAGGGTGCTTGTCACTGTTGTTGTCCTCTTAATTAATGCCTCCACGACTGCCTGTGTTTTGAATCCAATTAGTGTCCCCTGCAGAGCACTTGGAAATGTCCTGATTCTGCTCACACTGAAACCAGTGGTTTAAACTGTTTTGTGACCTCTGTGGGCAGGAGACAGGGTGGGAGTGGTGGTGTAGGACAATGTGCACTGCTGGCTTTCCTTCTGGAGCAGCACATCGTCTTGCCTGAGCTCTGGGAATAGTGGCTGTGCTTTGGGATTTGCTACTGACTTGCCATGGAGATAGATCTGGAGTTTCAGGCCAACAAAAAATCTGAATTGTGACTCAACGTTTTAAAAATGATTGAGTGAGTAATTTTCCATGCAGTTTCATTACAGTATCTTTTGCCCCAAGGATTATTTACTGTAGAATAACTTCCAGCATGTTATCGCTGCTATTTGTAATGTTGAATTTTAATAAGAAAGGACTTGTTTAAATAGGATAATGTTTTTATCCCCAATTGCCCAGTTCTAATGGTAAAATTAGCATCATGAGTAAAATCAGCAGTTGTACCTGCTAGCCTACATGCACAAGTTCTTGATTTTTTTTTTTTAACTCTGTTTTCAAAATGTATTAAATGCTATTATGAGATGAACACAAGTGTGTTTGATTTTAGCAACTATCATTTTAGTCATTAACAAAGAAATGGGCACTGGGTACAGAATATATCATTCAGGAGGGCCACCAAGTTGATCAGAGGGATGGAGCACCTCTGTTGTGAGGAGAGGCTGGGAAAATTGGCATTGTTCAGCCAGGAAAAGAGAAGGCTTTGGGATGACCTGATTGTGGCAAGAAAGATGGAGAGAGACAATTTACAAGGGTCTGGAGTGACAGGACAAGGGGGAATGGCTTCCCAGTGCCAGAGAGCAGGGTTAGATTGAACGTTAGGAAGGAATTCCTGACTCTGAGGGTGGTGAGGCCCTGCACAGGTTGTCAGCAGAAGCTGTGGCTGCCCCATCCCTGGAAGTGTCCAAGGCCAGATTGGATGGGGCTTGGAGCAGCCTGGGATAGTGGAAGGTGACCCTGTCCATGGCAGGGGGTGGGATGAGATGGGTTTTAAGGTTTTTTCCAACCCAAACCATTCTATGATTCTCCTTGTCCCATTGTAATCACTCCACTGATTTTTTTTTTTTTTTCTTCTGACTTGGTTTATAGGGAATTACAGATCTCAAGCATCGACTTAATCTTTAATGTTCCTATTTACCAGAATTGAAGGGAATATAGAATAAATACATTTTACCTATTTTATTTTTAACTTTTTTCTCTGTGTTTTTTATTTTTTTTTTCCTCTTGTTCTTCCTGGTCCATGGGGAGAAAAACCCTACGAGCATGTTTTAGTTACATCACTAATATTAGAACTGAGTAATCGGGTGGCTTTGGCAGCAGTCTCGTTTATAAATTGTTGGTGAGCAGATGGCTCACCAAGTTGGCATGCCAGCTCCAAACTTTCACAATCATGAGTCAAGTTTTAAATCGCAAGATTGCCTTACATACCATGAGGGTTTTTTATTTTTAATGTGTGTTTGTTTAATAAATGTAACTCTTGATGGATCTTCTCATTCCTGAGCTGTGTTTTGCACTGAAGCATGGCTTTTCAATGGTCTCTGGCTTTGGGAATGCCTTTTTTTCTTAATTTAATGAAAGTGGAGACTTTAATGGAGACTTTTTTAGTCACATATCTGAAAAACTAATAAATGTCATTGTAAGGGACAGAAAAGTGAGACTTGTCAATCCTGGCTAATGTCAAATAGTTCAAATTATTGAGATCATTCACAAATGAACTTTACAAACTTGGTTTGTATGCACAATTGTTTTTTAGGAGTAATTTGCTGGTATTTGTTATCCTGGATATGCAGTTCTATGCCAGTTTGTTTGTTTGTTTTCTGAGTGCAGGGCTTAAGTCCTTAGGCAGCATTGAGTACAAATGTTACATTTTGAAGTGCAAGAATGAATATTTTCTGTAAGCAAAATGTAGCAATAAGGAAACTGGGCCGACAAAGAGTGCTCAGACATTCTCTCTGTGAACACAGTGAAGTTCCAAAAGGGTCAGATCTTGTCCACTGGAGAATTTGGACTAATATTACTGGAAGGATTTCTGCTTTTTTCTTTTTCTTTTTCGTTTTCAAGCTATTCCTTTAAGTAAAATTAATGTGCTATATGTGGGTTATAATGCATTGTGGGACCTGTTATGGAATGATAATTAGACCTTATTTCTAAATGATTCCACACAAAGTGTGCTGTTGTAAATGCTAAACAACTGTGTTTCATCCATAATCATGTAATTGGTGTGTGCAGCTAATTAGTGTGTGTTCAGTTTAGGCCCAGATTTTTTGGAAATGTCTCCTGTTCTGGTCCTGATTTAGCAAAGCTCTTAAACAGATGATTAACTTCCATTGGCTTTAATAGGACTTAAGCACATTCTTAATCAGGGCCATTGTGTCAAATCATGTCTCTTGGTGACAATCAGAACAACCTGCCAGAGCCGTAGTAAAAATATCTGTAGGTCCTTCTTAGATTTAGATTAATCATTTCTTTAATTCGTGAAGCATTTTGTTTCAGAATCTGAAACTGTGTAGGTATCTTTATCTCTCTCTCTCTTTTTTTAAGCAAATGGTTATTGTCACAATCTAATTGTATGTGTAAAGTTTAAAGATTTTAACTAGCTTGGCAGGCTGTTTACATCAAATCTGTTCAATACACCTTTGAGATAGAGAAGAAGAAAATAGGCATCTGAGAGTGCCTCACTGGAATATAAATGTCAGTGCTGATAGATATCTATGATAGAAAATTTGTGTGGGAGTAATAATTTAGTAATAAAATAGGTCAAATTAATTTCTATGCTGAAGGGGATACCTTACAATAACCATTTTGTAATTTTATGTTTGACAGTTTGCTCTGCATTATGTGGATAGGTGGAGCTGAGATAATGTAATCCATTTCCAGTTGTAAACAAGATTGCTTTAAGAGCTACAGTAGTAAGATGCATGTTGGCTGACTTTAAGCTGAAAGGTAATTGCCTCTGAATATTAATGTACATGTGGGGATTTTGTTTTTAATTCTGGGATTTCATCTTTGCCCTATAGCAGCTCTGAAGAGGCCCTTGTTTTCCCAAACCCCACTTTGCTGCTAATTGAAGCTGATGGCAAGTGTTGAATTTTGGGCCCTTTGCTTCTGTTTTATGTGGCCCGTGTTCCTTGGAGAATGCTGCTTTCTTTCTTTGTCTGATTTTTGGTTTTTTGTTTGTTTTTTTGTCTTTTTTGTTTGTTTTTTTTTGTTTGTTTTTTTGTTTGGTTTTTTGTTTGTTTTTTTGTCTTTTTTGTTTGTTTTTTTTGTTTGGTTTTTTGTTTGGTTTTTTTTGTTTGTTTTTTGTTTGTTTTTTTTGTTTGTTTTTTGTTTGTTTGTTTTTTTTATTTTTTTGGTTTTGTTTTGTTTTTTGTGGGTTTTTGTGCTTTTTTTTTTTTTTTTTTTTTTAACACCTTTTGAGTTGAAGATTTTTTGAGATGCCCTTGCTGTCCTACTGCAGCTATGAGTAGTTCCTGGGGTGGAGGAGGAAGGATGGAATTATAGGTTATGGAAAAGGGGAGAAGTTGCTGCACTAATTAAATTGGAGTCTCTTAGAGCAATGAGAGTTAGGGTGCTGATCCTTGTGTTCTGTAGCTGGCAAGCTTTCTCTTGAGTAATTTAAGGTGTATTCAAAGCCCACAGCACTCTGTGGGAGATTCTCTAATTCCACACACTTGTGGAGCAGACCCCTATCATGGGGGCAAGTTGTAGGTTGTGACAAGCATAGTCTGGGGGAACATCAACTGGCTGCATTTGTGTTTGAAATTGTTTTAGACATGGAAGGCTACAGCCAGATTACAAGCAAGCTGTACCTCAGCTTTCCATTTAAATTCCAGCCCTTGGCTTGTACAAGCTGTTCCATTACCCACTGCTTACAGTGAGGCTCAGCACTGGGAACAGCGGGATTGGTGTTGGGCAGGGTGTAACTGCAGCTCTGCTCTGGAGCAAACTGCAGCTCAGCAGTGCTGTAGGAGCTTGGAAATCTGTTGTGTGCAGGGTTTTAACCTGCACTGGGTGTGTGGGCTGTCATTAGTAAGGACTGTTTAAAGGTGTTATAACAGGCAGGTGCCCCAGATGCCCTTCTAGCTGACATGACTATTCCTAAGGCAAGCATTCAAAGCAGAGTTCAGCATTCCTTGTTCTCTGTGGCAATGCCAGCGTTTTCTTCTGAAAAAGAAAAACAACAACAACAAAAAAAAACAAAACAAAAAAGGATATTTTTAGCTTGGATCGATTTGCTGATCCAGTTTAGTGCACGGTCTCACACAGTGAGAGGGTGACGTCTGAGCAGGGATGGGAGCTCCTAGCTCCTCAGTTTTCTGTTTCTGCAGAAGCAAAGGCACTCTGAGCTGTGCTGATACCTTGTGCAGGTCATCAACCGTGTGGTCAACAAGGCAGGCAGGCAATTGGCTTTTCTGCTGCCTCTGAACCCATGCAAAGCGTGATTGTCTCTTGCAGAGGGATGGGACCAGTAGCTCAGAGGTGCTGGGTTCACAACCAGCCAGTTTGCAGGTTGTCTTTAGTTCCCAGCTCACATTTGGACTGTAACCTCATGTAACACCTTTAGTTCAACAGTAGCGGTGGTATGAGTGGGAACCACTGAACAGAGACAGACTTCAATCTGCCACATTCCTGCACCTTGCCTAAACTTTAGGGTATTGAGTTTTTTGTTCAGAATGATTTTTAGATTTCCATAGTGCCCCATCTCCAGTGATTTGGTCTGACACTTTGGAAGATAAGGGGAGTCTTGATGGTATTTCAGTCATTTTTGCAACATGATGCTGCTTGTAGCAAAGCTGGTCTATGGATGCCTTTGCTAAAAAATTACTTAGCTACAGAAACATTTGACTGTAGGCTGGCAAGCAGAAAAAGTGAGGGTGTGTGGGTTTGTGAATGTATGTTGCCCATTAAGGAGTCTCACTCAATGCTTCATTACAATGAGAAAAATAACATAAAAGGATTCAAATAACTAATTAACTTGTTCACTAATGGATCAGGCACTGTCTTAAGGGCAGTAGTTTAAAAGAGTCTGTTTAATGAAAGTTGACTGGAGGTGTGTCCTGTGGCTATTACAAACTTTGCTTTATAATAGCATGTATTTTTCAGTAGCTCCTTGCCATGCTGTAATGTGGTTGGAGTGGGAGAAATTAGAAAACTGACCATTTCCCGGCAGATAGCAATAAGTTTCTACTCGGTCAGAATGCTCTATGCACTGTGATAGGTTTATAATTATTATCCTAAGATTGATGTTTTTTGGGGGGAGTGTAAATTTGTGCAGCAGTAATCCATTAAGAAATCAATAATCATTCCATCCTGAAATGCAGTTTCTCTACAATATTATAAATACACACCAAGATTTGAAACTGCTGGTTTCCCCTTCTCCACCCCACCTCCTCCTGCTTCCTGAACTCCAAGTTCAATGCCCTCTGTTGTGCTGGAGAACCAGTTACGTGGTGGGACTCTTCTGTCAGGAAAAACAAGGCTGGTAGAATTAGCAAGATCCTAGGAGCTAGTAATGCTTTTTAGTGTGAACTTTGCTTTCCTACCAGAAGTACACTTTTTATCTTGGGGAAATTCTCCCTCTCCTCTGCCAGGGTTACATCCCTGCTAGATGGGGATGATGAAGATTCCTGCCTTTTTCTTCTCTAGAGAACCGTGGAGAGGAAGTATAGAAATGCAAAGTCGTTGTGTGTGTACATTTCCTTTTCCTCACTCCTCGTTCAGACTTGGTTCTTCATGTAACAGTTCAGAGGTTTGGCTATCAGAGACCAGCACATCCTGCAGGACTTCCCTTTTTGCTCTGAATTCTCCCTAGCTGGGCAAGCACATTTTGAAATTGCTGCTCTAAGTTATGCCCTGATGTAGAGAGTTGGAAACATACTTTATCTAGGAGTAAAGGTGATTATAACTAATAAATAGTAGCTGAGTGAGGAAGAGTCGGAGTATTATTAATGTTTTTTTGTGAGGGAATAAGTTGTATGGAGTGAAGTGCTGGGCGAGCTTGGCCTTGATCTTGCAAGGAAAGTTGTGGATGGAGCAGGGAGATGCTATTGCTGTAGCAAGAGCCACAAAACAAGGAGTATGTCTAATATTGCATGTCCATGTTTTTTACTTTCATTATACCTCTACTTTCGTTTTGTTAGAGCTGGTTAGAAAATAATTTCTAATAAAAATATCTCCTTTTTGCATTTCAGTTTAAATTACTATTATTTTTAGTCAGCTCTGCAGTTGGTTGAAAAAAGGGGCATTTGTTAGTGACAGAGTTGCTTTTTACACCCATAATAGTTGTTTAGGCTTAACTTCCCTCTTTCTCATCTTCCCCAAAAAAGGCATGCTTGGCTTTGTGTGGGTAACTCAGATATGCCTTTTCCTCCTCTGAGAACACTGTCATCGAATTCATGGATGGTCACCAGCCTCTTCAGCTTTGAGAGGGAGGAAAAAATGGGCTTTATCACATCTTTGCTTTTGAGATTTGAGAATCTCAGGTTACATCCAGAGTGTTAAGTGTGAGTTTTGGCTGTGATTTGGTACATGTGTGCCTTGGCTTATTAGGGAATACCCACATGGGTAGAATCATACTTATGTTTTAGTGTTTGCAGACAGGGAATGTGGGTGAGCTGGTGAGGAACGAAACTGGACACTGAGAAGCCAAACACTGATTCTCACCTCTGTAGTTGCTCTAGAATAATCCAAGTCTATTGTCATGGTAAATTGTCTCACTGTGATCCTGTATGGAAAGATGATCATTCAACACATGGCTTGACTGTGGGTACACTTGCCTTTCACTGGTTCTCACTGGAAAGTGCAAAGTTGGATGCTAATAGGAAAAGACCCAAATACCAGCAAAAGAATGATCTTGTCAGCTGTGTTCAGTAGGTTTTCATTCAGCATTGACTTCTTGCCTGATGAATTTAAGTTTTCTTCCTTAAGGCCATGAACCCTATACTGGGTACTTTAATTAAAGAACTGTTCTTCATTTACCTAAAACTGTCTCTCCTGCTCAGATGCTGGTAGCATATGAGTTTAGCAAGGACTAACACTTTATGGGTTTAACTCTTCTTAATTCAGTACCTTGTACCTGGCTTCACTTCTTTGGTCTTCATACTGATTAATGGTTTATATACATCATTAATGCTTAATTTAAAAAAAAAAAAATTTTTTTTTTCTTCTCTCTGGTCAACTTGTGGTGCAGAAGCAGCAGCTGATTGACAGCTGATTTTTCTGCAATGGTTTGCTGTAGAGTTCGTGCCAATGACATGTGGCTTTTCAGTGAAATAGGAAGAATTTATCACATCTTTTTGTTTTACCCATTACCTTTTTTTTTTCCAGTGGTTTGCAGAACAGTGAGTGCTAAAAGCCCAGTATCAGCTCACAGGATGCCGAGTTTAACAGATAGGGCTGTATTAGCTCTCGGTTGCATTTGTCTTTACTTCACAAGTCTCTATTTAGAATTACCTGTAAGTGGTTATTTTCCAGTGTGGTTTTCAAAGACAAACCACTTTTTTCCTTATTGTTGTTGCTGCCGTTTTTTTAACTACTAAAAGCTCATCACCATGTATATAACTCCTATGTGTCCACTGATAGCTTGAGTGGCAAGTTACAGAAATTGGTGTAAGTGGTTTTTCAGAAAGAAAATTCTTCAAAGAGAAATATTTAACAAACCGAACAATTAAGAGATGCCATCTCAATCAATAAGTTAGAGTTAATTGGCTGCATACAAAGCATTTTTAAACAACTTCCCTGAAGAGTCTGTGTATTGAGCTTAGAGTGCCTTTCTAGTGAGGCTATTTTTAAAGGCTGGTTTCTTCTAAAAAGTGCTCGTTTTCAGTATTTTTTTTTTCTAATTTCCAGACTGAATGCCATCTTGGGTATGGGTCTCACTGAGTGAATTCAAGACTATTTAATAACAGCTTTTCATTTCTTCCTTTGTGTGTGTGTGCCCCTCTAGGAGTATCCCATGTTCTAGTGACTGCAAACTGCTGGTCTAAAAAACACTCAGCAGCTGCTCTCAGCCTGTGGGCAGTACCAGCACTTTAAATGTGCTGTATTCAGGTGTCTGTGTCACCTCATTTTTCTATTCCTGTTATCAAAGTCTCCCAAGTGCAACACATTGACCACAAGCCACGTGTTGGGACCAATGGTCTTAAACTGATAGTTCAACTTCATGCTTGCAGAGGTGTCATAAACCCTATTGGAATTAAAAGGAAAAAATAACTCTAAATAACACCCTTATTAGTACCCTCAGGTTATGGGTACATTTACAAAAGGGAATTTTACACCAAGCCTTGAAAATCCTCTCCAACGATGAACAGGCACCATCCTCTGAACCTTTAGAGACTGGAGGAGGAAGAAGAATTTCCCCGCTCTTTTAGCAAGAGCTGCCTGTCTCTTTGGAGTGCCTCCCTTGGGTTGCTGCAGGCCTGGCTTTTTGAGAGGGCAGGGATTGCAGACCATGTCCGAGTGGATCAGGCTGGACATTGGAAGAGTTGGTGACACATGGTGAGACAGCAACTGAGCCACACACCCGCTGAAACACCTGTCTTCCAGCTACAACTTCATTTCACCAGACCAGTGTTTCTTGCTTTGTGGGTTATGTAGAGGTGTTAAATGTGTTTCATGAAGCTTCCTCCCTATTTTTTTTTTTCCTCGACCCAAATGTCACCTGTAAAGTCAAGGTAAATGGTAAGAAAGGAAGAAATCACTAGCATAAAATCAGAACTAAGTAGTTCTAAGCAAAATACTTTCTTAATGCATTTCCTGAAAATTGTTCTTCTCTTTTGACCCACTGTGACTTATAAGCTAAAGGACTGTGATTCTGAGTAATAGTTCTCAAATAATTCAAGCAATGCTGCATTCAGATGAAGAAATATTAACAGGTCTTGTTCAGGCTGATTCTCCCTTGTGTGGTTGGGTAAAGGAGTGGGGAGTAAATCATTGAGTAGGTATATCTTCCATTCAGCAGGAGCTGCACATGATGGGATTATTAGTATTTCTAAACTAAAGCCCCTGACAGATCCTTGGATGCTTAAAGCTGTTGTGATGCTTTACCAGATGGTTCAGAAACTCAGACTGGAATATCTCATTGGCTGGTGCTGAACAATGACATTTCAAACCCACACGTTTGTTTGGATTTTAATTTTCAGGAGGATTAAAGCTTTTTGGGATATGGGCTGTCTCTTTCCATATATATGCTCAGCACCTTATGTAGTTTAGATGCTTTTGCAGTGTCTTTATAATTCATCATATTACAGAGTATTTGGAACTGTTGCACATTTTTAGCCATGTGGTCCAGCAAAGTGCAGCCAGGGATAAGTGTGCAAGTCGTTGCCTTGTTCAATGCAGTGAGCATGATGACTGTGACTGCTTTGTCTTGTATCTGGTAATTGTGTGAGCAGGTGATTATGCTGAAATGTGCCACTTTTGATTCTGTATCCCTCTGTTCTTTTCACTTCTCAGATCTTGTCTTTGAAGCCTCAGTCCTGTAAATACTAATGTGTTTGCATAACTTGTATTCAGTGCAGTGTTGATGCTTATTCCTCTTAGAGGTTGAACTGTTCAGTCCTGACTCTACTAAATACATTGAATGAGACCCTGCTGCTCTTGGGGAGAAGATCAAAGGAAACCAGTTGGGTTTTATTCCCTTTCAATCCCATGACATTTTGAAAACAGGATGGAGTGTCCCTCTGGCAAAATCTAAAAAAAATTTTGGGCCTTCCAAATTAGGCAGTCCTCCCTGGCTGCCAACATGTCTGTCCTGGTTAAAACTACGATCTTTCTGCTACTTCTGAACTGCCTTGGAGCGGGAACGGGGGTATTACTGTGAAATTCCCTTCTTAATTCCTTAGGGTAAAGATTGCTGTTTTGTTGTGTGCAGATAATATTGGGTAGAGGAAGGCTACTGTGTGAAAATGTGCACAGATCATTTTGGGATCAGGGGAAGGATTTGAGAGAAGTGTTTGAGGAATGGAGAACTCGTTTATAATGCTTGTTTAAACAACAGTGTTAATGTACATTCTAGAGAGCAGCGAACCAGGATGCTTTGTTGACAAGTCTGGGAGGTTTGGCCTTTTTTTTGTCCCTCTCTCACCCCTGACAACTCAATTAAGAGAATAGCCCTGGTGGGAAAAGCAGTTCAGTTATGTTGAGGAGAAAAAGGACATTTGACATAATTATTTTTGTGTTAGACTGGTACGTTCTATCCCACTGTTCTCCATATGATTCATTCTATTTGTGCGTTATTGTTGCACAGTATTAAATAATGTGCCTTTTTTTTATCTGTTAAACAAGTATTCCCCTAGCTTGTCTCAAAAAGCTGACACATGTTCGTTCTTCACTCAGGGAGTTCTGCATCTGTCGACACTTCAGACATAATCAGTTTAGATTTCAGCAGTTGATTAGTGCTCACCTCTAACCAAATTCAGAAGCTGTTCCTCTAAATGGTAACAAATAATATCTTAATTAGTCCTCTGCATAACGATAGCAGGGGCCTTAGCTGAAAGCTACTGCTCTCGGAGGCCTTCCTGTTCTAGTCCACTGGGTTTACACACTGTTGGATCAGCATTTATGCTGAGCTTTCCTTCCCCCGCCTTAAAATGCCTTGCAGAGCAATTAATTATGCACCTGAAGATAGGCATTAGGCACGCAACAGTATTCCACACACAGTTAGGAACGTTTCATTAGAGGCAGGTAATTTCTGTGTGATTATGAAAGCAGGAGCAGGAATGCCGGGCAGGACTCCAGGATTATCCTAGAGCGCCTGTAGCTAGTGCGTGTCCCTGCGAAGCTGTTTGACCCGGCCAGCTGAGGCAGCCGAGCACGGCTCACGCTGCCTCACATACTGCCTCAAACAGGAGCCGCTGAGTGCACGGAGCAGCAGCTGGAGGGAGGAGGACAGCGGGGAGGGCAGCTCCTCTCTACTCCAGCCGCTGGCTGGTTGTGACAGCACCAAGTTTTACCAGGAAGTTTTATATGGGTTTATGCTTTTCTGAGTCTGATTAGCTAGTTAGCAAAACATGCCCATCCCTGTCCATTAAACTCCATGTACTTCCTCTTAGCTAACACTTATTTTGCACAAGCCTGGGGATTTTTTTTTTTTTTTTTTTTTTTTAAATAAATCAATGTCTACAGAGGCGTAATTTAATAGGTACCACTCACAGGGATGGTACAGTAGCCACTGGCATCTCTCAGAACAAAAGTCATGTGAGCAACTATAGCTGGATTAGTGTGACCTCAATAGTACAGAGAATTGTGTAAAGAAAAGAGAGAGGATGAGGGGGAAAATGCCTTAAGATGCCTTCAGGAAGCTGTGCAACTAAAGTTGTCCGAAGGCAGGCTGAGCCAGCTGAATACCAGAGTACATAAATATCCATTAGTTTAAAAAGGAAGTTTTAAAATGTCAATTGGATTTTCAGGTTTGATTCAATAACTTTTTAAAACCCTGCTTAACTTTGAAATTGAGATGGTCTATTTTAAAACATAAATCAACAGTAACAGAAAAATCACTTAAATAACAGCAAAAGTGCTGCTTAAATATTTGCTGCTGAAATGTTAGAGTGTCTAGCTACTAAAATTGGGGATGTCACAAAATCAGCACCTAAAAGCAGAGCTTGTTGCTGAAAGTGCTTTATTACTGTAGCTGTTGCTTTTTCTGTTGGTACGGGGATATTTTCTTCAGTTTATTCAGAGTTCAGTCAAAGTGGGTAAGGCGGCTAGTAGGTGGAAAAGCAGAAAGATTTGTTCTCCTCTGCAAGCTGGTGAATAAAAACTGGTTTGAGAGGTTGAGGCCAATTCCATTTTGCATTCAGGATAAGGTTGACATGAGTAATGAATTTAAAAATAATTTAGAAAATGAAGCTGTTAATTATCTTTAATGTATTAGCATGTAAAACAAATGTGTGAATAAATGAATGTTAAGCTTTTTAAATAAGTTCACAATCTATCCCCTGAGGTAATAAAAAGTGCCTAATCTACTATAAAGCTTCCATTTATTTGCAAAATCACTGGTCTCTGTGGCTAGCAGATTTTGTTTAGAAAATAGCTGAGAAGTCCAAATACAAGATTAGCTACAATATTTAAACTGAAGTTTCCTGGTTGCTTTATTAAACTCCAACTTTAAAAGATGATTGCATCACTTGATCATGAATTGATTCGCCATGTCTTCCTCTTTAATAAGATGTATTTATCTTGGAAACAAGGACTAGGGTATACCTAATCTAGCTGCATTTTGGTACTGTAGCTGGTATGCTTTCCTGAGAAAATTGTTAGCTTGACTAAGATAGAAATTGATACAGGTTTTTCAAACTGCATGAGAAAATGTCTGAATGAAAGATTGTGGAAGGCTGTAAAAGATGGAGCTTACCAGGCTACAAGGAGGTGGCAAGCTCCTTCTGTCCCAAACCAAATTTGTTTCAAATAGTCATTTAGGAATTGCCATTGAAAATGGGGAGGGGGACATCTCTTCCAATTCATGTCAAAGGACAGTATCAGCGTGGAAAAATCAGAAAATTGTACCGGAAGAGTTGCCACATTTGGGCTGGAACAATGAAAATGAGCTGAAATGTGGGAGTGCATGGTGCAGGGTCAGAGGCCAGGGACTGAATTTCCACTGTAACCTGCATGCCTGCAAATGACAGAGGAATAAGGTGGGTTTAGGAGATATGTCGCTCAGGCAGCAGCACGATAAAGTTAGGAAAAAAGTACGTGCTGTGACGTGGTCTTGCAGGTAAAGTGTTTCCAGTGGAGAAGGGAAATATTGATGCTGTTTTACAAGCCTGAGCAGCAGGGTAGCTTGGCCCACGCGGAGGTCTGCGCTTCAGCCACGAGACATCTTCTGTTTCAGGAGCTCCCTTTTCAGTCTAGTCTGGGAATCTCTCCTCTCTGTCAGGACATGAAGGTCTGTTCTGCCACGTCCAGTCCACCTGGTAAATTAAACCTTCTGAAAGGACACGGGATCAGTCCCATTGAGCAGTACAGGAAGGGGTAAATACCAGGCAGGGTGGCAAGTTATTTAAACTTATGTAATTGTCACGAGGAGCAGCAGACTAGGAGTAAAGCAGAATTACCCTTTTGCTTCTGCCAGAATGTGGGCAGCAGTCTGACACATTTCTGAATGGGATCATATGGCACGATGGCCTGACAGCAGAGGGCTGAGAGTCACGTAGGGCAATGAGGCACCTTTTACCTCTGTAGGGGTCACCAATTGTGTGCCTGTCTGAGCCTTAAGCAATGCCTTCCTCATCCTCTCAAATTCTCGCTCCAAGGCCAATGGCAGCCCCTCTCTACTCTGAAGTCCTAGCCAAGGCCTGCAGGGGCTGTACACATCCACCAGCACTTCCTTTTCGTGGCTCACAGTGCAGGTGTGCAGCAGCAGAAATGTCTTTTCCATGTTCTTTTTGTGACTGTGTAACTCCAGCTTGAGTTTGCTACTCTGTTGACTGACGTGAGCTTTAGTAGAAGAACCAAGATTTTCCTTGACAAGACACATGCTAGATCTATAGCAAGGAAGCAGTTGCCTGCAGGAAGTCCTGGGTTGCATGAAAGCATGGTTATGAATGGCCTTTAGTTGGATGAACTGTTCTGTTTTTTGCTACAGAGCTAGGGTAGCTTGGAGTTAGTGGGGATTAAAAGTTTGTTTCTCTTTCCATTTGCTAAGCCACAAGGTAGCACAAAAATGAAAGTCTTCAGATGTCTGTATTTCAGATGAACCAGTAGCAGCAGAAATCAATGCTCAGATTTATGTCTGAACCACTGGAGATTTAACTCTCCCTTGGCTAACTAAAATTCTCATGGCTATGAGAATCTTGGCTGAACCACATTTTATTTTTCATAAAACCTCCTGCAAGTTTTAAGTATGCTGGCAAATTTTCTTTGATCTTTATGGATGATATCAAAAGCCCTCAGCTGGTGCCAAATTTTCTTTTGGTGTAAAGTGCCTTAAGTATGGATCTAATAAGGGCTTCTGATTTAGAGCATCTGGTAATCTAATTTGCTAACTACTGGTTTTGGGATTTTTAAAATGTGTAATCGTTTTTATTTAATGTAAAGCTCCACAATAAAACATGGTTTTGTTTCCTTTCCCATGTGCTTATCATAAGAAGAAAACAAATGCTACTCTTCTGTAATATGGGTGAAATAATGAATTTACTCCAATGATCAAAGTTCAGTTTGGTCATTCCTTCATTATGAATTCTGTCAGACAAACAAGGTATGCTGCCCAGGTAGAAGAGACAAGGGATTAATTGGAGCTGGCTACCTGGAATTGTCAGACAGTAGTTAGTAGAAAGAGTAAGTTTTAATATTTTTGAGATCTGTAAATGTGCCTGTTAATACCAAAACTGTCTGGGATATATTTTCAAAGCACAGTTCACTAATCCTGTTATCAAATAATGGGATTTGTGCATGTACCTCCCATGAGCTGCTTTGAAAATGTACCTTTAAGTGTCAACAGTTTTGTGGATGCACATTTAAAACTCACTGAATTCTTTAATTGCTAGGTGTAGGGATTTGCCAGTGCTCTCAGCTTTGATCACATCTGAGGTGCATACTGGAAGGAACTACTACAAGAGACTTTTTTTGGTATATATGGCCTAGAAAGGCTGGGTTTTTCTAGGAGATGTATTTCTGTAGGAACATCTATCTATAGTGCTGTTCAGGAGAGGCCATTCCAACCACCCTTACCTCAAGACATCTTGTCTGTCAGACCTGAACAATACGAACTTGTTCATGGATATGCACTGAATATAATTTGGTGGTTTGGTGGGTTTTTGAGGGCATAAGATTCACCACAGATTAGTATGCGCTCACCCCGAGATGGGTTCTTGGAATGTGATAATTCTTTATCTCATTGAGAGTGTGACAAATGGGGATCAATCCTTGCAAATTCATTTCCATGTCTACACCTATTCTGGATGCTGGGTTACTATCACTGCAAGGGCTGCTTGGCAAGAGGAAGGAGAAGTCTGGTTAAAAAATATTGCTGACTTTTTACCTGTTTCCTTGAAATGGAAGACTGAACATCACATATCTCTTTGCTTCTTATCAAGGAATTTGTTTCCTGGAGGCAGTCTGAAAAATGGCTCCTGGGATCCATATGTGCAAACAGGCCTCAATGTAGGGGAGCATCCAGTAAATATTGCATTTGCACTACTGGGAGGACCTGATGGGTTCAGGATTTTCCTGCAATAAAACTGGGGGAAAGTAGAACAGTTGAGTTGAGAAAGATGTATTAAAAAGCCAGGAAGCAGAGAAGTGTCTTCCTTTGTTGTCTTGGTAGTTCTGCAAAATAATCACTTTGGAAGCAGCTGTGACACATTAGAGAAGCTCATGATTGCCATTTAGATATGGGATATTTTGAGAGACCAAGGGATTTCCTAATATTTTGCTGTATATAGGACAAGCTATGTAATAAGAATGGTAAATTTCCTGTTTTTCTTAAACCCTCTTTGAGCTTCTTAGCTCAGTGCAAATGAGCAAAGTTGATGGTTTTGTCTGCTTGATGGAGGTGTAACTAGCAAAATTGAGGATATTTTAAGAAAAGGAGGCAGTCTTTGGAATAATTTTGTTTTTTACTTTTCTGAAAGGAGTATCAGGTAGCCTATGCTCCCTGCTTTTTTTTCTTTCTGAGCTGCTGGATCTGGAATTTTTGTTGTTGGCTGGTTTTTCAGGAGCGACTGGCCCAACACAAACCACTAGATCCAGGAGCTTAGGAAGATTCATCCAGGACTGCCATTTCG
Source organism: Certhia americana (assembly GCA_018697195.1). Lineage (NCBI taxonomy): Eukaryota > Metazoa > Chordata > Aves > Passeriformes > Certhiidae > Certhia > Certhia americana. Next base: position 34,532,610 of record CM031863.1, on the reverse strand, counting down.
TAAATCTGCTCTAAGCTCAGTTAAAAACTTCAGATTTCTTCTCCAAATTACACTTGCCTGAGTTAACCAGGCATTAAAACAAATCTGTGTACTTCTGTTCTTCTTTTTACACTACTGCTTTATTTCTGGACCTTTTAGCCCTGTGAAACAGTTGGCGTGTGAACGATGTCTGTCCCTCCTGTACTGATAAAAAAACTCAAAAAGGTCTTCTCAGAATTGTCTCTTCTGCTGGGAATCAACCTGCATCCTTCAGTTGTTCTTGATAGTGTACAGGGTTTGGTATTTGGCATTTCCCTGATTGTTTTTCATTGGACTGTTTCTGGAATAGTAATAATATGCCCTTGGGAAAATAAATTGGGATTTATATAAGTTAATCAGTATTTGCAAATGTCTTGGAGCTGATTCTGGTAACACACACTAAAAGCAGTTTGGGCAGAAGGCGGGGGAGATTCAGTCCCTTTGCCCCCCTCAGGTGAGACCCCACCTGCAGAGCTGCCTCCAACCCTGGGGACCAGCACAGGAAGAACATGGAGCTGTTGAAGCCAGTCCAGAGGAAGCACTGAGATGATCAGAGGGATGGAGCAGCTCTGCTGTGAGGAAAGGCTGGGAGAATTGGGATTGTTCAGTCTGGGAAAGGGAAGCTTTAAGGAGACCTTCTTGCAGCCTTCTAGTACTAGAAGGGAGCTGACAAGGAAGATGGAGAGAGACTATTTGCTAGGGCCTGGAGTGACAGGATCGGGGGGAATGGCTTCAAACTGATAGAGGGTTAGATGGGAAAGAAACTTTTCCCTCTGAGGGTGGTGAGGTGCAGGTTGTCTAGAGAAGCTGTGGCTGCCCCATCCCTGGAGTGTCCAAGGCCAGGTTGGAAGGAGCTTGGAGAAATCTGGGGTAGTGGAAGGCGTCCCTGCCATGGCAGGGCACAGAAGCACATGATATTTAAGGTCCCTTACAACACAAGCTGTTTTTTGATTATATGAACATCTATGTGCTTGTTTACCTTTGAATAATGCTCTCTTCATTCCCCAGGGTCTGAAGACACAATAAGGCCCGTGGGCTAGTACCAGACTTAAGTATGCACCTAAGAGCCTTGTTGAATGAAGCTTTCTAGGTAGATTAACTCCATACTTTGCTTCTTTACTGGTTCCCATGTGTGTATTGCTATTTCTCAGCCACATTTCTGCCATGATCCGTGGTTATGAATGGAGGAGCCTCACTAACCGTAGTCTTGGAGGAGGCACCTCTGTCTCAGCTTCCTCAAGCCCCATCTTAAACCTGGCTAGACTTTTGTCCTCCTCTCCTCTGCAGCTCTTCTATAGCTGCTTTAGCTTCCAGAGCAAACATCTTTACATAGTCTTGTGACCCATGTTAATGCAGCCTCATCTGGGTTTTTTCCTCTGTCTGGTGTGCTGAGTGGTGGTTTTGAGCACTGGTGCACACTAACCCCCAAGCATGAGCAGTGTAGGCACATATGGCTGGTAAACTGATGAAGCTATTTCAAGCTCACATCTATCAAACATCACTTGACATACGGTGGCTCTGTTCCTTCACTGATCTAGTCCTCTTTCAATTTGGTTTCATTACTTTGCTTTTTAGCAACTATAAAATGATGTGCAAATGTTATGTACTGAAGCATGGTGAGGGGAGAGTGGACCACAACCACATTTTGGTCTTGCTATACTTCTGTCCAACACATAAATAGACAAGAAGAGCTTTTATAAGTAAATAACTATATATATTTTTACATAGAGGCTTAAACTGACTTCTGGAGTCATCTTGTTATTTCATTCCAACCTGAAATATTTTCACTTTTGGCACTCTTTGGCTCCTGCCCTTATCTCTGTTTACTGTGTAGGCTCCTCCTTAGATCTTCTTCCAAAACTTTTCACCTTAGCTGTTGCTGTCTGGTGCAGAGTCTTCTGCTTTTTAGCACTCTGAGTATACAACGTCCCGTGAAATTCCTTCATGTCACTGCAGTACCATCCCTGGGAATTCCAGAGGCTTTGCTAAGCATGACCTCTTCTGCCTCGGTCCAGCTGCTGCAGTCTTAAGCACATTGCTGTCCACATTATGCTAGCGTTTCATTCCTGTGGCATGCAGTTTCCAAAACTTTCCCACCACAGTTCATTTTCTGCATTAGGGCTAATAATGTTACCTCTTATCTCTTTACTGTATATAAAGTGATACTAAACTGAAGGCCTTTCTAACATAATGCACTGGAAATTAAGTCTGTGTTGGAGAAATTTTGGAATGGGGTCATTTTTGTGATAGCATCATTCTTGTGATAGATGGGAGTTAAGCTCTTTTCTATACAACAGGTCATATTCCTTGTAAAATTTTGATGTGAATAAAAAATGGTTTGGGTTTGTTATTCATGGGGATTCAAGTTTGTGGCATTCTTTTTTTTTTTTTTTTTTTTTTTTTTTGATGGTATTTGAAAACAACGTAATAGGCTTATTTCTGGTTTGCAGAGAAGGCATTTTTAGTGCAAGCTGATAGTGAGCCAAAGTCTCTGAAACCTTAAAGTTGTGGTTAGCAGACAGCCAGTCTAGGAAATTAGGTCAACCATTACCTCACTATTCTGTGTTATCATTACTTTTGGGGTTTTTTTAAATTCTGTAGTATATCCTGTAGTTGACACTGTTGCTGTCTTACCAGTGACATCCAAGATGGATTAGATCCCAAGCTGGCAGCAGGAAGGGGACTGAAGGCAGAGTTTGAGGCTTTTCAGAGGGGTGAATTCAGAGTGTGAAATTGGTGCCAGGTGTGAAGAGCAGTGGGGGATGGCCGGCTTATTCTGGAAGAAAGGTCTGGGCACAAACTGGTTTTTGACACCGTAGGAGTGTCAGTGTTAGGTCTGGGGATTTGGGAGGTTTGCAGAGCTCGTGGCTGGAGTTGTTTCCCCAAGGATTGTGACTGTGCAAGGAGGCCAGGCATGATCCTGGACCTTGGGGAGGCAGCTCTAGGTGCTCCTCCTGCCTGAGTGGGTATTTGCCCCTGTGCTCTCAGCTGTCACAGCCTCCACTGCAGCAGAATCATCCCTGTGTGGGTTGGTGGGATGAGGTGGGAGCCAAAGTAACTTGAAAACCCATACCTATTTATATAAATATAAAAAAAAAATTTGATTTTTCTTCTCTTAGAAATGCTATTAGCGGAGTCTGGGAGTAGCTGAAAGCTTTATCCCCATCTGTTATACTATGCATGGCTCTTCTAAGGTGTGACCTTATCAAAGCTGGAATCAAAACACACAGTAAAACTCAAGGCAGGCTTGATCTAGTTGAGATTCCCTTCAGTAGACCATGGCAGTGGAGAACAATGGATGTTCATTCTTTCCTTAAGTGTGGTTTTATCAGCAATTAGTGTGTAAAAATAATGCTTCCTGGCTTCAGGATCCTTCCCCCTGCTTTCAAATTTGTATTTGCTCACTTAACCTAAAAATAAGGAAGGTTTCTACTCCAACTTTTGTAGCGACTGAGCCAGTGGAATCACAGTGGCCACATTAGAAGAACAAGTATTTGTTCCTTGTTAGTGGGATTATTTTTTAAGTTCCATCTGCAGATCTTTACTGTTGAGTTTTCTTCACAGGCCATCGGGAGAACAATTTTTTGTTGCATTAGTCTTCCAGACCCAGGGCAAAAAACCTTTCAGAGAAATGTGATGTATTATTATACAGGACTGGATTTTATTTTTTTTTTTGGTTACTTTTCAGGTGTGCTTCTGTGCTTTGGGAGGGCTTTCCTGAGTCAGTGGGAATATTGTAACAAACTCAGTCAGGATGTTTATGGGAGAAAAGAGACTGGAAAGGGGAAGGAGAGATCCAGTGGTTAGACTTTGTTCTTGTCTCCAAGCCCCAGACACCAGCAGAGTAGCAGATGACTTGAGCAGATCAAGGCAAACTGGAGTTCCTCCCCTTAACCTGAGTCTCTTAGCCTGACTTAGTGCCTAGGGAGAATGTTCAACCATGCAGGTTTGGCTTTTTGGGAGGGGTGATAGTTTTGGGGAGGCAGTTCCTGACACCAGTTGAAAGGTGGGAACTGTAATTTGTGTATTGTTGAATTAGCTTGGAGGATTCGAATAAATACAATAAATACTACAGCATCAGTCTTATTTTTTTGTCTTTTTTTTTTTCCTTCTTCACCTGTGACAGCTTCAGCTTACAGACTCCATTCTTCTTGTGGAAATTTTATTGTGTGACCGTTTCCTTGTTTAGTAATACAGTGGCTTGGGAGGAAGCAACTTTATACTTTTGATCTAATTTAAAAGCCTCAGAATAGGTCATTCACTCCTCCAAACAATTTCTGAAGATTTTCAAATAAGGAATAACTTGATTTAGAAGGTGAGGAGTAAAGTGTCAGAGCCAAAACTTTGAAGGAGCTTTTATGTGTAACCTTATTGGGATTTTTAATGGGCTAAATACAGCACTGTAGGCAGAAGCTGTAAGCTGAGAAGCCCTCCATCTCAGCAGATCCTTGGGGATATGCCCTTGGGAGGGTTTCAGACTGCAAGAAAATGTGGAAAAACAAGAAGATTGCTCTGCAGGGATGGACATAATGTAGGGAGAGGTTGGGAAAGATAAATCCTTCTGGCCCCCTTCATTATGAGAGTAAACCGACACTTTTGGCCAGAAGCCAGTGAAACCTGGGAGATCTAGGATGGCGCAGACAGGACTAGCAACAAGTTTTGTCAGGGAATGGATTGGATGAGTGTAGGTCTGCCTCAGCTCTGTGGTTTTTTTTCTGAATACAGAGCATTAACCCCTGTGTTCCTGCTGCTTTCCAGAAGCAGAAACGCGGCCAAGCCACTCAATCCCTCAGAGCAGATGGGAAAAAAAACTGCAGTGGATTTTAATTAAACTTGGAAAAACAAGCGGAGGTAGAGGAATGCCGTGACAGGAGGTGTAGAATTGCTGGAGGAGCATGTTGTTGTGATGCTGACCCGATGATACAGAGGTTAACAGCCATCCCATCTTCCCCATGCAATCAAAATTCAGCAGCAGCGTGGAGAGGGAGGGGGCTGCCAGCCAGACTGGCTGCCTCATAAGGAGTATTAAAACAAACAAACAAAAAATTTTTTTTGTTGTTTTTTTATCAAAAGAAACTGAAAATTATTTTCAGCAAGAAATGCTGCACTCCATCATCCTAACAGGTGATTTTGATTTAAAAATTTGACATTTTGGTTTCTCCTGTGTTCACCCACCAAGGTATGGCTGAGACGGTGTGTTCAAGGAGACAGGAAAAATCCCAGTGATCTTGAAAGCCTTAACTCTTAAATTAACTAAAGTGCAGCACCTTTCTTATTTCTGTAGAAACTCATTTTTCTGTAACCACTAATTTATCAGGCCTGTGATAGGCACGAAGTTTGACTTTGAACTTAGACTTCAAGGCCTAGTTTTACAAAAGCTTTTGGGGTGGTTCTGCTCCTCTCAGGAGCACATCCGCAGTGTGGCCAGAGGCATGAAAGCAGCTTCTGGGCCAGCTCTAGATGAGCTGGTGTGTACAGGCAGGGAGGGCCAGCAGTGCACAGGCTCTGGGTATCAGCCCTCCCGGCCCAGGGCAGCCCTGGCACGCAGGAGAGCAGCAGATGCTGCTGAGAGGAACCTCCAGGCTGAACATGCTCAGGAGCCCATGGGCACTTGCACAATCCCATGATCTTCAGGGGATGGTATTTAATTTTTATTTTTTTTTTTTTTAATGGGAGTAGCATGTAAACAAGACAGGGTAGAATTTTGACCTGTAAATAGGATCTATTTGGGAATAAGCATTTTCCAGAGCTATATAATGATAGCTTTCATTTCTTCAGTTAGAAACAGATGAGGGCCACAATCCTAAAAAGGCTCGCATGGAAGATTTATTTAAGATTCACCAAGTACTGAAATTATCCTGAAACTTCAGGGCTCTTCAGCACACTCTGAGTGTGCTCTGTTTGAGAGCCTCTGAGTTTTTCACCTGGGAATTTTTTGTGCTAACTGCTGCTAGTCTAGCCATGATATTTTTTTTGCTTCTAGAGCCTATGATTTAGTGTTAAGTCCAACTTTTTACAGCAAGGAGCATTACTTTGTAATGATACAAGGTAGAGCTGTCAGGTTTATTAAAATGTCCTTTTTTTCTAACATGGAGGAATTAGAAGTTGTGTTTTAGAATAGAAGGTCAGAATGGTAAAACACCCACGAAGGGTAACTGAACAGCCTGATCTTATTGAAGCTTTCAGCAACCAAAACCCCTAGAAAGTACTTCACAAGATTTAAGGACACTAGGCATTTAATTTTAGATCCCTTAGGATATTTTGCACTGGCAATACCCTAAGGAATGGTACCATTGATAAAACTGGGATTTTTTTATGAAACTTTTAACTAATCTTTTGTGGCATAGGAGGCAAAATATGGGGAAAGGGTGCTGAGATGTTAACTGTTGTCATACCAGGGAATCACTAATGAAATCCAAATTCTCTTGTATCTGAAGGCTTTTGAGGGCACTGGGGAGGCGTGAAAGGAGTTGTTGTTTGCAGTCAGGTCATCACATTTAGGACTGCATCTTAGTTCCAGTTCCAATTTTATGTTCTTACTTTGCTTGCTTTCAAATATTATCAGCCTCTACTGTTCCCAGGGTGGTGGTTATAAATCACACCAAACCTTTGAATCCTTGATCCCTTTTCTGTATGACTTTTCCTCCTCTGGGGTATGAAGTACATGAGTATTATCTGCCCACCTGGAGCAGATCTGAGAGGTGCTGTGATCTGCAGGAATGAGAACTGGGTTGGAAGGCAGGAGGTGGTGAAATCTACTTCTGGATCACAGGGCAGACTTAAGCTACTTCACCTTTCTGTTTCATTTTCCCCTGCAAGGAAGTAAAGGGGTCTCCCTGCCTGCCTCCAGGATGGGTGATGGGCAGACAGTTGATTAAATCCCACCTGAATACAGGACAGGAATGTCCTTTAGAGGCTGTTAATAGTGACCTGATACAACCACAGTGGTCTTGCTCTGTCTTCCATGTGCTTGCTCTGTGTGGGGTGTGTGTGATCTGTGCTTTCTGCATTCCTGATCATGTTTACTTGTGCCTCTGGGGAAGGAGATGTAGCAAAGGTCAGCCAGCTCCATGTATTTTCACACAGACATCTCCAGCCCCTAGGTCTCTTGCGGGGTGTCCTGGTGCTCTGAGGACATGTCTGTGGTTCAACATGGTCAAAAGCTGTGCATCCACTGAACACCAGAAAGGCACTTACAGGAACCCCGGCTCTCACTTTTGGCTTTTCTTCTGCAGTTTTACTTTATGAGCACCTTTCCTCCAGTTGGGGGAAAGGCTGGCAAACAAACACCCTCTCACCTGCCAGTAAGGACCACACCTTGGCCTTCCTGAGAGTCATAGAAGTCAAAGATTTATTGCAGGGAGTACAAATCTGTTTTCCAGCTCTGCTCAGGCAGCAACCAAAGAACTCAAGCCAATTGGTGATAATGCCTGTTATAGTAACCTCTAACCTGAGAGCAGCCCTTCTCAATAAAAGCCAGCTAGTCTTTTCTTTTTATATATATATTTATTCCTTGAATGGTACAGAAAACCTGTTGATCCTTCACAGTTTTGCTGTAGGAGGAAGTGATTGTTTTTTCATTCCTCAGATCAGGACCCAGGCTTGCATGGTGTTGCCATGGTGGTGTTCCATTCCTGGCAGCAGGGAAGGATAGGACCCTCATCTCTTGCTTGTTCTTATGTCCTTGCTACCACAGGCTGTGCATTCCTGCTCTTCTGGTTGAGTTGTGTGACCAGGCTGGGCTTCAAAAAACAGATGAAAACCTGGAGCTGTGAAAAAGTAGAGTTGTAAAGCTAAAAATCAGTATTTTCTGCAAGAGGATTTTTTAATTTTCCAGTTTTTATGTTGCTGCTCTGGTTTAGAACATAGCCAATACATCTCTGTTGAGCAGTAACTAGATTTTATAAAAATTACTTAGTAAAAATCTTTTAAATTTAAGAAAGTGATTTTTCTCCATTACTTTTCTTTAAAAAAAAAAGAAAAGTCCTAGAAAATATCCAAGCATGTGTTTCTTTAGGATCTTTTCTTTTGTCTGTCTTTTTCTTTTGTTTTTTTTTTCCCTTTCAGCAAACCCATAGGTTTTCTTTCCTGTTTCAGTTCATAGGTCTTTGGGAAGATTGCTTTTTTCAGGGCGGGTTGGGAACTATGTGAGTCAGCCTGCAGGACTTCAGCGCTTCAGTACTTGTGGAGTGAGGAGGAGCTCCAGCTTCTGTAAATCCACTCTTTTCCAGCAGTGTGCTCTCATGCACACTCATAACCTGGGATTAAACCTGGCCTTGCTCAGTGTCCTGGCTAGAAGCTTGATGGGAAGGAAGGCTTTGCATGGTGGATGACCGAGTGCAGCCGCGTGTCCTGGCATTTTCAGGGCAGATCACAATGAGTCCTGAGTTAATTACCATGGCCACACCACTGGAGCTCAGGCCTGTCCCCAGAGAGCTGGGTATGGAATGGACCTGTTGTTTACTGGGCAGAGGAATGAGCTGGTCAGAAACCTTTGCACTCCCTGTCCTGTCTTCAGTGGAGGGAGCATCAGGGCTGTAGGGAAAGGTAACAGCCAACAAGCTGTGGCTTCTGTGCAGGCATGGACAAGAGAAGCTCTGTGGGGGTGGACAGGTCACACCAGGACATCCTAACAATCTCTCCTCATCCTAATGTGTCCGAATCCTGCCATTCTCTGGATTCCTTAAACCATTCTACCCTCTTCATTAGTGGTGGTTTTCCTTTTGCTGTTTCACAGGGAGTTAACAGTAGGTTCTGCCTTGCTGTAAGATGCTCTGTATGAATGCACATAACCTGGTTGTAAAGTTGTGGTATATGAAAGCTTTCATAGGTTAGTCTGTCTCTCCTTGACTTTCCCCTCCTGCTGTTTCTCTGTAGTTGTTTCTCTCATGGGAATGGGAGAAAGTAAAGGGTCAGTTTTTACTGCTCTGGAGCAGAAGAGTCGATCTTGGGCATTATAAAACAGCATCAATGGGAAGATTTTGACTGTATGTGAAAGACAACTCCATGTTATCTTTCCTTCTTCCCAGCTTGAGTTTGTATTTCTTTTTCCGAGAATCAATAAAGTAATTAAGATAAGTACAGGATTTTCTTCTCTCACAAATTAATCTGTAAAAGGGAATTTTGTATAAGCAATTCCAGTACCATAAAACTCTTGACTACAACTTTCTCAGTGCCAGACAAGGCCTGTAATATTGTAAGAACATGACTTGAACATCACATGTAAAACATGGAAATGAAGGCACGGGTAAACCATGTAATTTTAGGATCTTTGAAGGACCAAAATAAGCAAGAAAGTAGAACAGAGGGGGTGGTGGACCATCTGAGCATCCCCCTCAAAGCTGGGGAGGCATAGCAGTATGTCCAGCTTTTCTTGTTATCTGCCAGGAATGATTTGCTCTGAAGATGATTAAGAACCATTGTCTTGGTAATAAATGGTTTCAACTGAAATGGCTGATAAAAGATTTTCCAGCTTCTGTGTGGAAGGAACTGTAAAGTTCTGCACTGAATAGTGCCATCCACGTGGAGTTCATTTCGAGGAACTTCAGCCTTGCAGAGGTGAGGTATGTAGTCCAAACTAGTAATTTTATCCTGTAACGTAGGCTTTTCCAGAAACCATCATTTCGCAGAACAAGTGGGTTGAAGTTATTTGCCCTCTGGAGACATTTATTTCTTTGGATTGACTTCACAGGGAACCTAGACCGTGCTAGCAGGGACTTGGATAACTAGCTGTTAGATCTGTAAAACTAGGTGGCATAAATTTGCCCTTGCAGCAGTAAATGGTGAAGTGATAGTTAAACTCCCCATAGGCAGGGACCAAGACAGATGGGAATGTGTGCCCAAAACCACTTTGGAATTCAAGCATGGTGATGCCACCTCTCCTGTTGGTTACTTCAAATGCAGTGGTTGTTTTGATATATATGCTCATAACAGTAAGGATCTTTGCAGCAGCATCCAGGGTGCTGTCTGCTAGTGGAACTCTTGTGTTCTAGAGTGAGGAATTTGGTTAAATATACACACCACCAGATGATAATGTCTGAGATTAAACTGGGGATAAAAATGACAGACTTCTGTCTGCTCAAAAAATAGAGATACAGTGACTGCTGTACAAGCTTGATAGTTCTTTTTATTCCTTCTGGTATTACTGTAGTACCTGGAATCCTTACTGAGGAGCAAAGTTCTTATGGAACTTCATAAATATGAAACACTTTCACTTTCCTCTGCTTATTTTGCTGATATGACAAACTAAACTAAGCAACCTCACTGAAACATTAACAGTGCTTATGTAACACTTCACTTGGTTTTATTCCTCCTCTGTCTCCCATTTCCCATCTCCATTCTGATTACTTTGTCTGTGGACTTTATGGAATTCTGTGTGACTTTTACAGAATGGGGGAAAGGCTCTCAATCTGGAAAGTACTTCAGCTTACATCATGGTCAGAATTATGTAAAGGGTTTTCCTTGTTCTTAGGTGGAAGAACCCCTCCCTGAGTAGTTGTGCCAGCTTTCATGCTTTCATCTCCTTGCAGAAGTGACTGGACCAGCATCACAGCCTTGGTTGGGACAGATACTCATCTGCAGCTGAACTGAGTCACAGTGGCTTGAGGCTTCGAGGTTTTAGTGGCTGCCTCTGGACCTGTCCTTGGGCAGCACAGCTGCTCTGCAAAGGGCTGGCTTCACTCAAGGAGCCTTTGTGGGTTAAGAGCCAATTTAGGATTTGCAAGCTTCTCAGCCTGACAAACAGCACAGCGAATAAAAGGATCCAGTCCCTCTACCTCAGTTCTGTGCCCTAGATGAGGTGCAGAGTCCAATTTTGAAGTTACTAGCTCTAGAGCTTCTCTTGATCACCTGTCAATACAGAAAAAACTGAAGGTAGCAGGATGTAGGGGATGTGTAAGACCTGCCACTGCTAAGTCTGAGCTTGTTGAGTGCTGGTCCTGAGTGTGAATGGTAGAGAGCTTGTTTTATTTTAGCTCATAACAGTGATAATAGTGGCTTGCTTTCTGCTGCCCTTAGCCGCCCTTGGATTTAAAAATTTTTTTTTACGTGGAATTTTGTCTGGAAACATGAAAAGTTTGAACAAATACTGAAATATGAGGCCAGTCTGTTATCTTCAGTGTGTTCCCCACTATCTCTATTGTATCTCCAGATATATATTGCAGGCTGACTAGACCTTTTCTTTCCCTATGCCCCCTAATCCATCAAACCACCTCCAGACTGCTACAATTCTGAAGTTTTCTGTTATTATTTGGTTTGTTGGTTTTGGGCTTGTTATTTTTGAAATCTGAATAAGTCCATATTCTCAGTAACAAATGCCTTGACACTCAGCCAACACAAGTGTAGAGCCCTGGCTACTAGTTATTTACCATTTTTTGTAAACTGTTTTTATGCAAAGTTCTCACACTAGGTCCACAGTTAAGGGAGCAACTGGGTGTTAATGCAGCAAGCAGAAAGGGTGCAGAGAAGCTGCTGCAGCCTTTGATCAGCAAGGAGCAGTCCTGATAGCATCTGTTGTGCGAGGATAAGGACTGGAAATGACGAGGACAGTTTTGGAACAATGGTATCCATATTTCTCTGCACTTGAGGACGAGGGGGACAAGTGCCTGCATGTGTTGGATTTTGTTAGTTGGATCTAGTTGCTGTGTTGAGTTAACGAAGGTCATGCTATTCTGTGGAATGTTGGGAAAGCAGGAGAAGCCGAAACCGAGCTGGCCCATCCCCAGGCAAACTGGTTTTAACCAGGAAAAAGTCAGAGAATGCGAAGAAACTTCTTGTACATCACCTCAGGCAGTTATGTATTCTGTTTCCTAGTTACATTTTTTTTTCCTGGTATCAATTCCAAAACAAACAAATGGAGAGAGAGAGAGAAGGGAGAAAGAGAAAAGCATTCCTTAAAATAACCCTTTAACATCTTGGGCCAAATTCTCTTCTCCTCGGGCCTGAAGATGCAGCCTGTCTGTGCTGATACTGGTAGTGAGCACCCCAGATCTCTCCTGCAATGGTTGTAAAGTGGCACACTGATCCCTTTTTCTTCATTCAGGAGTGTCATAGGACTGTGGCCTGTCTTAGGCACTACAGTAAATAACAGCATAGATGAGCAGACAGTGCAGGTACTGACCTCCTGACAGACCTTTCTTGTGTCTCACCTTTTCCTTACATTGGGTGAAACAGCACTGGGCAGAAAGGGACCCTGGCTCTGTTTAGGATCTGTAGGCACAAGCTTCGCTGTTGTAGCAATAGGTTGGGTATTTAAAAGTAGTCGTTCAGTACTAGCATTTTCTAGTACTAGTGTTGGGCTTACTAGGAGAAATGGCACGATAAAAGGCCACTCCCAGAGTGCTGCAGTTTGCTGCTCTGCCTTGGGAATGCTGAAACCTCGGGCTCCAGGGCTGACTGCACATTTTCACTTCACTGGGGCATTTGCATTGCATGATTGTCATACTGCAATGCTTGAATAAACCTTCTTTTTTTTGTCTGTGGGTGAGCACATCCACTTCCACTCCTACTCTGTGTTATTCTAGTCTTTCAGCTAACTTTTGCCTCCAAAAAGTTAGGGAGTTGATCATGCCCCACTTTGGAACTGACCATTTGATCTGCTTGAGAGCAAAAGTAGAAGACATTTCTCAACTTCCCTGCACCACTGCCCTCTGTGTCATCCTGTTTTGAGCTCCTCTATACAGCTCTTAAAGTGCTATATAAGGTTCTGAAAAGTATCACGTTGCTTGGCTGGGTGCTGGAGGCAGGAGGGCACACAGTCTCTTTGGCGTGCTCCAGCAGCCAGTGGAAACAAGGGTAAGCCAGCTCGGGTACGTCTTAGCTTTGGCAGGGATGATCAGAGCCGTAGCTCAGCAAGAAATCAGCATTCCCTCTGCAAGTGAAAGGTCAGGAATGCAGAAAGCTCACTGTCTTTTTAAGAAGGTTGAAAGTTTTGAAAGTTTGTCCTCTGGTTTTTTTTTTTTTTCCAAAAAGCGAACAAATCGGAGGATAACAGTCCCATTTTCTGGTGTATGTTTGGCTGAGAATATGTCGTCTAGTCTGTTTAAGGAATGGTCACATGTAATATTTAAAAAAATTGATAACCTCTGGGTCAAATCCATTCCATTCAGCCCTGCTATTTGCTTGATGATTGACCAGTGGCCAGTGATGTTTGATATCCAGCTGACATCCAAGTCCCTTCCTGTATTCTCCTGCCAACAGTTAAAGGTACAGTAGAAACAAAAGCTATCAGCAGATATTTTCTCATTAAAACCTGTGCTGCTGAGCTCTGGGCAGACTGATGAGTTCAGGCTACTGCAGTGTTTTTCAGTCAAGGACATCCAAACCCAAACTAAGAAAAGAGCAGAGCTTCACCAGCAGCAGCACATGTGTCTGCATTTGTATATATGTGTGTATGTGTACCTCTTCTATCCAAAAGCACTGGCACAAATGCGCTGTTATCAGTCTTGCTGTGAGAGTGGGTGGGAAACTATTCAGAGCAGCTTTTTCCCACTGGAAGCCTTTGGTGTCTAGAAATCAAAGCTCTCTGCAGATGTGTGTGTCTTGATGAGATCTAAATTGAGAATTCTAAAATCCAGATGGAATTTGTGATGAAAACAGATGCGTGATCAACACCCTTGCCAGCTTAGAAGGCAGATGCTGCAGCAGTGCCACAGAGAGCTTGGGCTCCGTCAGGCTGAGTAAGTGCTCAAAGGGTCTGGCAGACGCCAAAGGAAGGTAGAGGTTCTTTCTTCCACCTGAATCAAGGTCTGCTTCATCTTCATGACTTTCACAATGTCAGCCTTGATATTTTCTGTTCATGCAATCCCTTTTTAAAGCTGGTGCTCGTCGTGTTGTTTATAGAGGATAAAATGGATTGAAAATTATATACAAAATAAGATTTTGTTCCCTGTCTCTCCAAAGAGATTCTGCTTTAGTGGATGTTGTCTCTTCATCTTTCCAAATTACTATTAATTACCTATTTTACCTTAAATCAACATCCAGATTCTGTGTGCTTTACTCAGTGTATTCTGTTTGCTATATAAGAAAAAATTACTGTAGTGACACAAAATAATTTCCCTTGTTAGTATGGTATCCAGCTATACCTTTAACATTGGAAATAATGAGTCATGGAATCAACAGCACGTAATGTGGTCTTTGTGAAAGACATCTCAACTGGCATGGGGTCATATTATAAGGCATCAGCCTTAGAAATTTCTTCCCACTCGCTCGAACAATTTCTCTTTTGTACAAACATATGCAAAGTCCTGCCTGCCTTTCTCTTCCTTGCAGTCTGTGTTAAACTTCAGTTGTCACTTGGATTTATGTTCCAAGCTTTTCTTCATCAAATTCATTGAACCCAACAGTAGATAATTTAAAGGCTGTACGGAGATATTTTTTTCTGAAGGGCTCATAAAAGAGGCAGACTGCTACTTCTAGCTTGAGCCAAAATATATGGAGTGAAGATTGTGCAAGTTTCTTTGCAAGCAGATGTATCTTGTCCGTGACAGAGAAGGCACTGGCTTTGCAAATGCTGGGAGTTTTGTAAGTGCTCTGTGTCACCCTGAATTAGGATTTGTTTCTTCTTCCACTGACTTAAGCACATGAACATTAATCGCCAACGTTAATCAATTTATTGTCTCTGAACCCCTGAATTCATAAGATAAAGAATTACAGTCTCTATTTCGTAGATGAACTGAGTTGTGAAGAGATTTAGATTCCTGTTTAAACATGTGTTTAGGCACCTAAGGATGCAACTAGATGCCAAGTAGGATTTATGGAAGTGTCTTAACTGATCTTGAGTGGAAGTTTAGAGCCCAGAGAAGTGAAGGGATCTATAAATTCAGCAAGGCCCTGGAGTATCTATAGGAGCCTGGTGCTAACTTCCCCAGTGTCACCTGTGTCTGGGAGCAGAGCTAGAGTGAACCCAGGGATGTAGCAGGTAGGCAGGAAGTGCAGTAGGAGAGGGAAGCCAGGTCCCTGAAGGGCCTGAGCCCTGCATTTGGGGACAGCACTGCTCAGACAGACACACACAGCCTTTCTGCTTGTTCCCAGCCTTGTCTCTCCATCACTGCCCCCTTCCCACCCCAGGGGAGTGTTCAGATGCTTTGTTTCCAGGCCCAGCAGAAGGTGCAGCTCCAGGACCATGGAGGTGTAGTGGCTGCAGAGCTGCTGTGTCCTGTTGTGCCTGGGCAGCCAGTGAAAGCTTCTGAATTGACCATCTGGGCTGAAGAATGAGATAGGAGGCTTAGCTGTATCACTCTCCAAAATATTATGTAATTGTCACAGTACAGTTAAGGACATACAGAGGTTTCAAATGTTTGCCTTTTAAATTTTTTTTTAATTAAAAAAAATATATATTTATTTAAACAATGCCCATTTCAGAAATTTTTCCTTAGTTCCTGATGCAAAAGACTGACTTGAGACTTGTTTGCATCCTTACAGCCTGCTGGGAATGAGCTTGTTGTGGAAACCACTAGGTGGAAATGACAAATAATAAATTTGTTGAAAGAGGCAGCTTATAAGCAGGAACCAGAATGAAATTTGAGTAAAGTTAGATGAAAATGTTGGGGGAGAAAATGCTCCAGCAACACTAAAATGGCTTTTGATGCTTGATGTTTGAAAGTAAAAAACATTTCCATGTTTTTTTCAAGATTATGTATTTCAGCTCAAAAGGGCCAGCACTTGAAAGGGGGATGTGACACAATTTCAGAAAGGTTTTATTTCCTTTTTGCCCAAACAAATGTCTTGAGTCAACTCAAATGATTTTCATAGCAAATGAAACATTTCTGTTTGTTTGACCCATATGATTATTTCCTTGTGTTTGGTAGTCACTGTGAGAACTCCTTTTTCCTTATGTCTCCTACCAGAACTGAAAGTTGGGGACTGGAATATTCCACCTCCGTGTGTGCGGGGTGCAGCTGCCTGAAATAAATCTTCAAGTTTTAAACATCTCAGGCTCTGCCTCATGGTAGATGCTTTATTCTTACCCTAGAGTGAGAATCCCCTGTTGATGGTATCTTTAAGGAAGCTGCTGATCCCAAAGCCCCAGGCCAGAAACTTGGCAACAGAGTAGTAACAAGGCATTGTTATATGAGCAAGTAACTTTCTGCAAGGAGTCTTTAGCATATATGCACAAATAAAGGTGGTTGTGAATGTTCCAGAACTTTAAAAGAAGTCAGTGAACTCACTGTGCACATGCAAGCAGATAAATGAAGCATGGCATGTGATATATAAAATTATGTGTCCCTCCTGGGAGTGCTCACGCTGCCTTCCTGAGCCCCTCAGATCAGATTTGGCACAGGGGTAGTTGAATCTAACACGGCTGTGACTGTAGCCTTCACGACTAGAATTGTGCAGGTACATACACTTGATGAGAATGTGACAAGGGAAAATTGAATGTAAAATCTGCTAGACAGCAAATAAATTTGCTTTATATCTGTATCTTTTCCTTGCCTGGCAATTATTTCAGCAGGTGCTGAACTACTTTCTGCCTGCTGTAAACGAGGGGACTCAAACGACTTACTGTAAATTCTTGATATTTCCTGTACTTATGAGAAGACATAATCTTATGAAGAACTTGTATACTTAGTGTGGATTTAGATGATTTTTAAATAACGCCTTTTTTTTTAAAACCCAAGATTGGTCATAACTAGCATTAGGTTGCTTAGTACTATATAACTGAGATGTGTTCATATTGTCACCAAATAGGTAACAATCTATTTTTAAAACAGTAGGGTGGAGTTGCTGCTCAGGTTGTTCCACATTATTTGTTGTAATTCAGTAGCCAGTTAATGACAGCATATCGTTATTAGGTTATAGCCCTCCTAGGTTATGGATTTTAGAACCATAAAGCAAGAGTTGCAGGGTTTCAGGGGTTGATTACAGGGATGTTTATTGTTATTTCTTACACTTAAATCTGCTAGGTAGGTTAAAACAGCCAAGTAGGAGATGTGGAATAGCAATGATGTGCAGTTAAACACTGAAAAATCCCTACCTCTTCTACAGAGTAGAGCTATTAAAATATTGCTTATTGTACATTAGTATTCTGTATTTGCTACCTGCAGAGCTACTACAGGCAGTAGAGTGAGCAGGCTGTACCATTTGTGACTCCATGCTACAGCATTCTCGCTTGCCTGCGCAGTTGACCCGATCCTGTATGTCATCAGGGAGGAGATGTTTAACTTGTGACACTACTAATCCTTTCCTGAAGGCTTTTTGTTCTTCCTGCACATTGTCCTTTCGTTGCTTTTGTGAGCTGGAACATGCTTGCTCAGCCCAGAGATGAATTCATGTAGTTACCTATGGATGTACTGAGGTCCTGTTGACTTTAATATTAAAGATCAGTGATTGCTTAAGTATTGCACTGAATCAGGACCCCCAGGCATTTTCACATGCACAGGCTAACTTGGGAATTGGTGCACCTTATTGTAGTCCTCCATGGCTGGGAATGGAGAGCAAGCTGGGGACAGCCAGGAGCACAGCAGTTCATCTCCCCCTGGGAAACCCACAGTCCACACCAGTGGGATACGTGAAAACAAATCATGACGTTAGACAAAGTTCAGAGTATGCATTTGGTTAATCCAGCTCTAGAAAGCTGGTCTGCATGCAGGTGGGAGTTACACAAAGGCACATGTCCCTGCAAGGAATCTGTATCCTGGTACCGCTGTGTGTGCAGGAGCCCGCTTTGCAGGAGCTCTGGGGGACAGAGTCCTTCCTGGCTCAGCCAGGTTCTCATGCAAGGGTAGGGGTGATTTGTAGGTGCTCCTCGTAAATGTGCTTGTCTCCACATTTTTATTTTGCTGATATAGATGCAGCTAATGAATGCATTGTGATAGTGCTGTGTTTTACAGGGAACTTTTCAGTACTGTCAAGCCCAAAGAGTCTGAGTTGAGCTTGTTATGTGGAGGCATCAAGCCTTCAGAGAAGATGATTGTCCTCAGCTGGAGTGACTGACATTCCTGGGAATCACATCTTAGTTACAAAAAACCTTGGGTCTCCAGTTCATGTATTGTTCCAACCCAGTAGACACATTATATATTCCCTGTAGGGGCTCATTTGTGATCCTTTCTGGTACAGTTTGCACTCACAGGAGTGGTCGCCCCTTAGCAAGAGGGGAGATGTGTTAGAGCAGTTCCAGTCTGGGCTTCTGCTGTAGCTCTGTGGCATTGTTTTCCTGGGCTAGTGATGGAGGAGTGGACCTTTGCTTTCTCCATCTCTTCAGAAGCCATCCGTGCTGCTTCCTCAGTGCTTTGATATTCTGCCAGCTAAGGGAGGGAAGTGCCATTTATAAATATTTCTGGTTATACAGTAAGTACTCTCACATGTTTTGCTCACTCATTTTCCGTATCCAGAAATCTATCCAACCAGAATCAGTTCACTCTCTTTTTTTAGCAGAAATAGATCCACAACAATTAAAATTGATTAAAAAAAAAAAGAAAAAAAAAAAAAAAGAAAGGGAAAAAAAAAAGAGAAGCAGCAGCAAGTACATCATATTGACGGTGTGTATATTCACACTGGCTTCCAATCCATGGATAATTACCCCTCAGAGATCGTGTGCTATGTACAGTATGATGATGGAATTATGCACTTTAAAGAGTTTCAGTGAGCCTCTTAGGATGCCAATTTCTTTCCCTTTTCTTCTTTTTTTCCTTCTTTTCATTGCAGCGAGTAATGATTTTTAAATGCACATGACCTGTCCTCAAAAGCAAAGTAAGGCATGTCAGTGATGTTTTGTCTCTGGGTCTGACTTTCCTTGAACTGACGCAGTAGAAGTGTACCCACGAGATGAAGTTGCATGGTCAGGGGATCTCTTGGGATTGCTGATCCTCATTAGTGAGGGGAAAGGCGAGTGAAACTTAAAAGTTACTTGTGTTTGGCAGCAGGTACCCAAATTGCACTTCCTGCAAGGAAAGAGGGCTTGAAAGAGGCTGTGGGTACAAATCCATAGGAAAGCAGGCTTTGTTATTTTGGCTGATTGTGGATCACCTGACCTGAAGGCTTAAGAACCAGGGACAGTGGTTCCTCTGACCTCTTTGTCAGAGCCAGTTCAACTGTTTTCATTTGCAGTTTCACACACACAAAATTAAAATATTGTCTATACATTTCAGCCTAACTTGTTTTTGGCAAAGTGATAAGCAAGTAAAAAACAGGGCCTCATCGTAGGAAGTGTCAA
The DNA here is from genome assembly GCA_018697195.1 of Certhia americana. Lineage (NCBI taxonomy): Eukaryota > Metazoa > Chordata > Aves > Passeriformes > Certhiidae > Certhia > Certhia americana. The sequence goes on along the minus strand of CM031863.1, from coordinate 34,513,442 downwards.
GCCATCTTAATTTTAGGCAGAAATACCAGCTCCTCCTAGAGGAAAAGAGCCAGTCTGTAAATAGCTCCCAACAGATCCTTTACCCAAGCAGACAAAGGGGTGTGACGTGCAGGAGTTGCTGCTAATGCCAGATTTCATCTTTCCACTGGTAATGTGTCACCTGGGTTGGAGTTTGTCTAAGGTGTGACTTGGTGTTCAGGCAGGAGTGTTCATCGATACTCAGTGAACAGCTCCCCAAATCCTTCACAGCTCTTGGGAGAACATCTCCAAAGGCACTACCAAAGGAGTTGAAAGGGGAGGCACCTATTGAAACACAGCCATGGGGACTGAGGTAGCAGGGCTGCTGCACTCCTTCTTCTGGGGACTGCGGCTGCATTTACAGATTTTTATCTTTTGTTGACATCTTTAATAAATGTTTGGTGCCAGCAAGTGGTGCTGCATCCTGTTCCACCGGCCTGGACCAGCGGGCTCTTGTGGTAAGGGGAGGGCTCCCAAACACAACTTGTTGTCCAAAAAGTTGCTCTTTTTAACTGGGACTAGGCCAGCTGTGAGGTCCCCACAGCTGCCCTGCTCCTGTTCAAGGAGGAATGAAGGCGGGCCTGGAAGTGCTCCCAGGAGTAGGTAAGTGTGTACAAGCCAGCCCTCTCCTGCCACCCACCTTCCTCAGGGCCCTGTGTCCCAGGAAGTGCAGTGTCCCTGCTGTCCCCCTGTAACCTGGGTTGCAGAAGCAAGAACTCATTCCACCATCCACCAGAGCCTGTGTGCGTGGCTCTGCAGGGTGGTTGGATATGTCGTTCCCATGGAGTAGCTGAGTTTCTGGGACATGTTTGGGAAAGGCCTGAGGAAGTTTCAGATACTTCAGTGTACACAGCTCTTATGTCTCTAACTTCCTAATTCCTCTGGATAATGGTGAGTGGTGCTCAAAGCCACTGACCTTTCCATGTGGTAGGTGGTGTCCTGAGCTCCTCAGCAGTCTGAGCTGCTCCAGCTTGGCCTTCAGTCCTGTAGTCCCTGCTCTGTCTGGGCACAGCAGTCTGTGGGGGATTATCTGTTCAGGGCTCCTGAGTGCTCTGGTGAAAATGTGGTGGGGACTTTTTGTGCTTCGGTGGGCAGTAGGAGCAAATATGCCTGTTTGTGTCCCTGTCATTGTTTTAATCTAACTTGGAGGGTCATTCCTTACTCGTAAAAGATGTACATTTTAGGTGCCTAATTACGTGTTTTATTCGCCGACTCTCTCCAGTCCCTTTCTTCCATGATCCCATCACCCTCTTCCTCTCTCATTCCCTTAAATACGTGTAGATGATGAATAGCAAATCTTCTCATAGAATTCTTCAGGAATATTTAGTGTAGGGTTTTGCTTTTGTTTGCTTTTCTGGTGACTTGGAGATGGCATGGTGAGAAAAGAAACATGTGAGCTAAACCTGTTGGTTTGAACATTGTGTCAGAAAATATCCATAAATTGCAAGTTACTACACAGATGTATAGAGTTAATGAGACTGTGTAATGCCATTTATTTATGCTAAAGAATCTGACACATACGGTACTGAAAAAAGTTAATACTCTAAGAGTTATTTTATATTTTTCCATTGCCATCTGTCACTGCCTACATAATAATGATACAGGTGAAAGCCTAGCCCTGCTTAAAAAAAATTCACAATGAATAGTCATTTAAATGTTTTGCTGCTTTAATAGCTGGTGTGTTTTAAGTTGTGGGAAGGCGGCAACAGAGATACCCTCCCTCTGTTTTTATTATGTTAAAATTTGGGTTTAAACATATTTGAATTCTTGAAGTGACTTGTGGAAATGGAAAATTACTATAAACTCTACTGTCCTTTACATTTGGAGAAGTTAAGGGACTAAACCAGATGCTGCCATCCTTGTAACGTGCCATAAGTGGCCCTTGGAGTAACCCTTTCATGTGCATCTTGAGATGTGGGTAAATTTTTGTGCTCTAAGTTCTGCCTTAATGGGCTGAACTCAGTACTGCTGGGGTCTCTGAACTGTGAGCATGTATTTCCAGATCCCTAAATCCTTGTCCTCATTTGCCATCTCAAATAATTTAAAAAAAAGAAACCAAACAAAAAAACAAGAAAGGACATACAATTTATTTTTTTAGCTGCCTCAGGTAAAAATACATATTTCAAAGCAGCACCATGCTAACAGAAATCAGCAGTTACAAAGACACTATCTTTTAAGAGCTCTCCTTCAATACTGTGTAGTCATACTGTGGTTAGGCAGAGCTGCTTTCCCTTTTATTTCTTTCAGTCGTGCAGGAGTCCAGCCCAGCAGTGACCGTGAGGTGCAGGGGGAGAAGAAATCCCTGTGCTCAGGCGTTTGCCATGATCCAGGGCTGCAAATGGACCTGGGGACCTGCCCACTGCTTTGCAGCAGCCACCTACCTCCCAGGGTGCAGACAGGGCTTTGGCTCAAACAAATAAATGAAACAGGTTTTGTTGTTCATCTGCTTTTTACAATATAGTGACAAAGACAGAAAATATTTTTGCAGCAGGTGCTTATCCTATAATTTTCCATGGCTTGATGAGTTGGGGAGGTGCCATATTTGGAGGAGGAGGAGGACATGGCTAGGTCAGGTTGCATTAAGATGATTTAGAGTTTATATAATGAGAAATAAATAAAACTTTTTCTGAAAGCTGTGATAGATGATGTGTAACTTGGTAATGAAAGCCTTTCACTGATTTAAGATAATTCCTTTAGTGGTAAAAATGCCAGAAAATAAAGCAAATTCTAGACCCAGAGAAGTGATTCCGCTGGCTTCAAACAATTTTTTCAGGTGTATTTTCAAATATAGTGCAGATCCCTAATGGAAAGTTCCTTATAAATGAAATAATCATTACTGTTATAATTACTACCCTTTGCATATGATGGAAAGCATTTCAGGAAATCCTGCACTTCATAAGAAGCAGAAAGAACAATGAGTGAGAAATAAGGTCTTGGTCTCTTCAAATGGATGTTATCACTTTATTTTTGTTTATAAGGGATGGTCCATATATAGCTGTAGTTTGTCAGTGTTTTCCATGACAAACTTCTAGGTTTTGTACCATATAGAGCTCTCAGCAGCCTCTTAGCAAATCCACTTAGAGGTGAATGTTGTGTCACTCCTCAATGAATGTTTCTTCTGCTCCCTCATTGGAATCTGAACTGGTCTTAAAAAAGTGTTCGGTTTAATGTTTTGAGAGACAACGTGTTTCACTACAGGACTGAGCCTTTATTTTTCCTCCTCTCTCTGCTTTTCCGTGTGCATCAGAAATAGCTCTACTGAAGTAAAAAAGAGCTGTGGTAGGGGAGGAGACTGACAGTATTTAAGGTACACATTGCAGACAGCAAAGCTTTAGGTCGACAAGGGAAAGGCCGTGGGAAACCTCCTCCAGAACCAAACCTGCCTCCTGCACTGCACAGCCACTGTGACATGGAACTTCACAATGGAGGGGGCCCTGGAGAGCACCTGCTGAGCACCACCGCCCCCAGCATCGCCTGCCCCTCAGAAACTAGTGGGAAATCATTCACACAGAGACAGAAAGTCCCAATGGCTACAGCATGCAGGAGGAGAGGGCAGGGGAGCACAAGGGCTGGGCAGGTCTTGTGTAAAAAAGACAGAGTTTGCCAGATGACATTTGTCCAGAAAACCATGTCTTATACAACAGCAAAAGGAGAGGAGAAAGAAAAATCCTGCTGCCTCTCACCCCATCAAAAGAGGGAAAAAAAAAAAATTAAAAGCAGAACAAATAAAGATATATCCAACAATTGCTCCTAGTTTGACCTTAGGGAAAAATGTGTGAGTCCAAGACTATCATCTGAGTTTGATTGAGCATCTCTAGAGGGGACAGCAGTGAGGAGCAGAGTCCTGCTGTGTTCATTCATCTTTCAGAGGGATCAGGTTCTGGCCCTGCAAAAAGATAGGGGGAATGGGTCTCCTTGCACCTATAGGGAATTGGCAGAAACCTTGTATTATGTTAAGCACAATATTTGTTGCACTGTATTACTTTGTAAGTACAGGCACAAAGGGAGGGGGAGGCTGGGTCATCAGGAGTGCTTTTCCTACCCTGGGATATGAATACACGACTCTAAGTGTCGCTTGTGTAGATGTATTTGTGGGTGAAATTTGGCCTGAGGTCTTTCTGGAGAGGAATCTTGCGACACTGAGCAATCATATATGTTCAATTAGGAGTTCATGCTCTTGCCAGATGGAGGTGTGCAGCATGGGTGACTTGTGGTGAGCAAACAGTCATGCCTGAAGGCTGCTGGGCATCTGGAGCAGATTCTGGGCTACGTACTGCCATGTGTACTTACACCAAGGAACTCCTTACTCAATGTCCCAGCCTTTGGACTTCAGCAGGAATCTCACTGAATGTGACCTTGTGGGAAACTGGAAGGATTGCTGGCTCAAAACATTTCTGGTGTGGGTGTCATTGAAGCCATCAAAATTGGGCCCTGTGATAGAAAAGAGATCTCAGCTCTTAATGCTGCTCTTTCTGGGATGCTGTTTGCTTAAATCAGAGCCCTTCCAACTGTAACTCTGTTCTTTTCAGCTTCATATTTGCAGAAGCTTGTATGGCCATTTGAGCACAGACGTTGTTCACACCTTTTAGCTCTGCAGTCTTCATTCCTTGTGTCTGGCCCTGGAGAGCTGGGTTGGGAGAAGCCACCTGGTGATTTAGACCTATTGCTGCTGAAAGTGTGTGGTGACATCTGGGGACGTGTGAGCCAAAGCTGGTGGTTGTGATGGCACACTACACCTGGTCAGGAGCCTGATCCAGCTGAAAAAGGGTTGGTTTGTCTCAGGAAGATCGTTTTTCAACCAGATTGGTGTAGCATCCAGTTCCATGATCACTGGTGCCAGTATAAAAGATGGAAGGGGTGGCAGTTGAGGGAGGATGGCAACCACAGTTTGTGTCAGCTAAAACCTGACTGAAGCTTGGCTTAGCTATGCAACAGCATCCTAATTTAAACTAAACTTGGGTGTAACAGACCTGTTAGTCTACACTTACTGCACACACCACCTCCAGAAGATATGAAATAAGTCTTCTGTTGCATTTAGTGAGAGTTTAAATTGACTTCAGAGGTAGCAGGCTTAAACTGAGATTCTTCAATGTGAAAACTAAAAATTTCTAAGGATCCCTAAATAAGCTGATCAGTTCTCACTGAATTTCTGGCGCATTAACCACCTCCTTGTGGGCTTGAAGAATCCCGTTTGTGGCATGCAGAAAAGGACTCGACACAAAGTTTCTAAAACATTCCTTATTCTTTTTTATTAGTTATGAACAGTTTGGTTTGATTTAACAGTTGTGAATGAACAGAAGGTCACTCATGACAAGATGGTATCACCATCTATGATTCACCCTGGCTCAGTGGCCAAAAGCTAAGTCTTTGGAGCTTGCAATAAACGAATTTGACATCCAGCATTGGGAATGTCCATGATTGGACATCTTGGTACTTGAGTCAAGAAAAGAGCTGGGTAATTTCCCTCTTTTGCAGGTGACATTAACCCTCATTTGTTCTGTCCAGATTCAGCTTCACTTCTCTTTAAGCCTCCAGAAAGCTTCAGTGTACTGTGAAAGCAAAACTGGCTCCTTTGAAATACACCTTTCTAACCCTTTACTGAAACATCTTCCATTTCAGTGTTGGCAGGAAAGCATTGCCAGAGGTGCCATTGAAGAGACATCCTCCTTTCTCCTGAGCAGCAGATGGGCTGCCGGTGCCTTGAGCAGATCTCACGCTGCTTCTTCCTCAGCATCACAGCTTTGGAGTGACACCTGCTCCTCAGGAGAAGGGGAGACCTGCTCCTTTCTCAGAAGCTAAACAGTGTTTACTAAAGCTATTTGCTTTTTAATGTCAGCCTGTTAGCTAAGTGCTTTGTGGCTGTGAGGTGACAGCAGAGCCAATTCTGTGCCCTGTTCTGCCTCTGCTTGGCTGCCATTCTCACCCCTTGTGTGTGTGCATTTTTAAAAAGGGGAGACTTGCTGGTGGCTCCCTTGTTTACATATTTAATAGCTCACAGTTAAGCTGAAATGAACTTGAAAAGTTAACTAAGATGCAAATTCTATCAGCAACAAGAAACTCAAAGATTAAGTTTCTTTCACCCAAGACTATTTTGTACTATTTCAGGAGGAAAGTATGTTTGAACGTGCATTAAAGTCTCATTACACTTCTGGAGTGATGTAAACACCCTCTTTAAGGATCCTTTTTGCCACTAAAGTGCTCTTAAACTGAACAAGAGCCAGGGATCATTGTTTCCAACTTCTGGCATTCCTTACCTTGAACTTTCAAAATCCATCAAAACAGAAGGGTTCTCTCCCCTCCTCCTTTAATTTTCATCTTACAAAACACTCATCAGTTTGCCATTCCGGTTCTTAAAATTAACTGTATTACACTCACCCTTGCTGAGTGCTTTTCATAGTGTAGAAACAGGGAGTGTAATAGTAAAGAGACACACCAACTCCAAGGCTTGTGATATGTAAGAATTGGGCTCAAAACCTGTTAGAAACTGGGTCATTTTCTATTTGTCTGTAGCTGCCAATTAGCAATGTCATTAATCCACTGCCTAGGAGAAGTGCATGATTAAAATAGACGGTGTCACTGACCACTGACAGGACAATATACACAAGGCTGTGCTGTAGCTGCCTGTCGTCGTGCTACTGTAGTTAGGGCTCAGCCCCATTTTCCAGAGGGCAGTAACAATTTCATAGTTTCTTTGCATCTGGGTGTAAAGACAGACACATCATCCAGGTTTTTAATGCTGTGTTTTGTTGCCTTCTGGTCAGGGAACCTGGAGCAGGCCCTAGGATTGCCGGTGCCCCACCTGGCACCCACTCTCTGGCCACTTTGGTTAGAGAACACATTGTGTGTGTGTGTGTGTGTGTGTGTGTGTGTGTGTGTGTG
>CM031863.1:34343121-34506535 GCA_018697195.1 Certhia americana | reverse complement strand
TGTGTGTGTGTGTGTGTGTGTGTGTGTGTGTGTGTGTGTGAACGTCCTTCGCTGTGTTCGCCCACGGAGCCATCCAAGGCTCCTCGGGGGTGGCAGGTTTGAATTTGGCCTCCTCAAGGATGAATAGTTGAAGCTGGGCCAAAGCTTTGTTTCCTGCTGGTGAGAGAAAAGGCGATGGGGAAGCGGCGTGGGAGGCCTTGAGGGGTCTGGCTTGACTTGCTGCTTACTCTGGGGGCAGCAGGAAGGGGCTGGTAGTGCATGGCTTCTGCCAGGAAAGACCAACCTCCAGCTGGAGACCACAAACCCTTGGTGACAGTGGCCAGCCTGGCTTTCCAAGGCCACAGATAAAATAAGCATTGACCTAGTACAGCAGACAGTGGAGGAGACAGAAGGGTACAGTCCTGCTGCCTTCTCCCTGGTGTGTTGGACAGGAGGAATTGTGTTTCTTAGCAGGAATTGCACTCTTGTTGCTTGCTGAAGATGTCCAGTGCTTTAATTTACGCTCCACCTGGGGATCAAATTTCTCAGCAATACAGAAGGGTTTTTTCTCCCAGATCTCACTTTGGAGGGAAAAATTTCCATGACAGAGGATGAAATACCAGGAATGGTTTCTTTAGGTGGACCTTCCAACTTCTGGTTTGTAACCACACTAATTTGTGGGTGAAGGAAATATTTTTGTACTGAAAAGTTCCCAAGAAACTGTTTAACAAGGAATTGGAGTTTAATTGGCACTTACGAGACATTAACAATAATTGTATTCAACTTGGTCACTCAGGAAAAAGTATCATTCAGGATCAGCTGATTTGTGAGCTGAACAAAAAGAACCCAAAAAACCAACCCAGCAAACCCAAAAAAATAAAGAAAAACAAAAAAGAAAGCAAAATTTATGTGTGGACTGGTGGATATGTGCCATTAGCTTCGTATTCCCAGGTAGAAGCTTTTGTAGTGCTTGTCTTATGTTTTTCTCCACAAGGTGTTTTGCCAGACTGGAAAAAGTAGAAGGAACATATATTAACTGGAGGGAAATGGTTTGACTTCAAGTTCATGCTTTTGCAGTGAGCTGGATTACAGTTTTATCTCTGCTATCTTTTTTGTTATCTTTTTTTTTTTTTTATTTTAAGGAATGTCCCAAAAACTTTAAAAAAACCCCAACAAAATCCATTTACTTATTTATGCTTTTATCAAGCATGTGAACAAGAAAGGCAAGGGAACACAGGGCAAAATTTGATGTGGAGCCTTGTGTAGATGGAGGATAGCCATCGACAAATATCCCTTGAACATTTCTTTTTCCTTTGCAGCAGAGTTCATTGTGCTCCCTCAGTGCTGTAGGTGAAAACAAAGACAGTGCCACTACTAAACGGTTGCAGCTTCCGAGGCTGGCTGAGAGCAGAGAAAACAAACTATATGCAATTTCAGTGCCTGTTTGTATGCAAGCTACCACAGAGCCTAACATGTACACTGGTATGATGTAAGGCAGAGGAGATGACCTGATTAGCAAAGCCCTTGCAAGGAGCCGAGGAGATCCCTGCTCCCCTCCTTGGAGACCTGCGGCTGGTCCCAGCTGGAGGAAACCTTTCCACAGCTACCAGGGGATTTCTGAAAATGGCAGTGGCACTGCTCCATGTGCACGGAGGTGAGGGAAGGAGGAAGAGCAAACAGCCTGCACGGCTCATAGATTAGCTGGGGTGTTTTGAAGGATGCAGCGTGAATTCCTTGGGCTTTGTGAGCTCTGTGTGTGTGGGGAGGCTGTGCTTCAGCAAACGGCTCACGCCACTTTCTTGTGCTGCTTATCCTGTTGCATGAAAGCGTCATTCAGCAGAGAGAAGTGCTAGGGGAAGGAAGATAAAGTAAGTGGTCTTCTCATTTGTAAGCTCTCACAGTCTTGTTCTCGTGAGTGCTGAGCAGGCAGAGCTCCACAGCTGTGAATGGGAAGTCGTGGTGCTCAGCACTAACTGCACTCAAGTGTTTATTATTCCAAATCAGAGAAACAGACAAAAAATTTATATACGTAAGAAGACACATAAGTCAAGATTTCTCTTGTGAGTACATGTAAATATGCACCGTTGGGATCTGTGGTTTTTTGGATATTTTGTGCAGTACTGTGCCAGGACAGTGTGCAGGCTTGTGGCAGCAACCTGGGGTTTTAGGTGAGGAGCACAGGGCACTACTTCTGGCTCAGCTGTAGCTACTTGTGTGGCCGAGTGTATTAAATCCTGCTCCTAAAGCCAGTGAACCGTTTCTTTGGGCTTCATTCTCAGACTTGCTGAATACCCCGAAAGGCTGCTATTATTAGAAGGAACTGCCATTCCTTTGCTCTGAAAGTGGGCTGTCCATAAATCACCAGTGTGTGCTTTCTGTGGGGAGGTGGCTCTGGGACTTCAGTGCTCTCCCTGACAGCCCACGGAGCTGCCAGAGCTCCTGCTCTTCCTTCTTTCTGCTCAGTCCCTCCACAAGGGTAGATCCTCCCAGTCAGAAGGCTGTCGGCTGTGCCACTTGGGCTCTGCACCAGGGCAGGATGGCTTCCCATGGCTTCTCTTGCAGCTGTGGTGGGGCAAGTCCCCTCCTGCTCCCCATGCAAACTGCGTCCTCTTGAGCTGTTTCTACCCCTGGGGCCTAGTTGAACTCTCAGTCTGGGCTGTTTTTTACTCTTTTAAGAACAATAAATTCATCTCTGTGGCAACACAAATATTAATTTCCTTCTACAAGTGATGCACTTAAATATTTTGTAGTTACAGACCATTTGGATGGTGGTATCTGTGCTGATACTGGTCTGCTGTGATCTGATGCAGCAGTGTCCTTGGTCTAGATGGGCTTTGCCATAATAGTACTTTCTTTTCATTTCTTAGCTCCCATTAGTGCCTTGATGAGTAGTGAAAGATGTTTCAACAGTTTTATGATTAAAAAGAAACATCTTACTGTTTCTTGGTCTCTGTTTCCTTTACCCTGTTCATTATGCTTTTCCCGGTAGTAACAGCAGTGATTTAGAGTTGCAACATCAACATCAGTATCTGAGCCCTGTGTTTTCTGGGAAGGGGAAGAAAGGAAGATGAAGGAGGAACTCTAAATAGTAGGGTTTTTTCTTCTGACATTTCCAGGCCAGCTGCTTGAAACTGTGATGTCTCACAGTGTTTGCTTATAATTCTGTCATTGGATTCCTGGATGGGGACCCCTTGGCAGTTGCCAAGGAGCACACGTGGCCAGAGTTTGGTGGCACCAGGCAGGCCCAGGGCTCAGATTTGTGCTCCAGGTCCTCTGCTGTCACCAGCGCTCGTGCCAGTGGCCTTAGTGCAGAGGTCAAAGACTGCTTAGATGTGAGGGCTGAATCACCTCCTTGTTAAACCCCTCAGCAGGATCAAGGCTTAGGGAAGCAGACACGTGGGCCTGCCTTCTGGCTGACACTGTGGATGGAGGCTCTGACTCTGGGATGGGCCTTTTGGCAGGTTCGACCACCTCTTGATGCATCAGAATGGGGGCATTTGGTGGTTTAAACACCCCTGCACTGACACCCCTTTGTGAAAAAGCCTGGTACATTTGTTTCCTTTAAAGGCTTGCTGATCCCACAAGCTCTCAGTGGTTAGAGGAGATTTATCCTGTCACCTCAGGATCACAGAAATCAGCAGTGAGCCTGCCAGTCTCACCAGGTAGATGTGGAAGGTCTTCAACTGCACATATTTTGCTTGCAAATATAGATAATCCAGCAGTGTAGGTCTTTGCTGCAGCCCTGTTTGCCTTGGCAGTGTCCCATTGACGTGAATCAGAAGGTGGGAGCAAAAAAGCACTGGAGGCTCATCCAGAGCCTGGTCTCCCCTCCATCAGGGAACCTGTCTGTGCAGGCAGGGTGATTTGGAGATTACTGGCACAGCCCACAAGCGTGGCTTCACTAGATCTTTGCGTTTGGAACAATCCTGCTTTGTTTCCTTGTGCTGTGCCTTTGGGAACCTTGCCACTTCGGGGCACTGGGCAGGAGAGGCCTGGAAGCAACAGCTCTGGCTTTGGCCTTTGCTCCTGTAGCTTTGGCTCTTTGAGAAGAAGGCAACTCTCATGGTTCAAGCTGAGAAGCAGGAGGTCAGTTCTTAATCCTGCTGCATCTCTGCAAGTTTTAGCAGGTGTCTGAGTCAGACTGTACCTGAGTTCTTAAGCTTTAAAATAGGGATAGAAATTAGGAATTGAAAAAAAATTAAACAAACCAAAGGCTTAAAGAAATAAGTGGTTCTAACTTGTGATTCCACCACCGCCATGAGACTCTCGTGATGGTTTGAGCTTCAAGGTTGTGATTTAATATTGATAACAGTAAAAAGTTTATCATGATAGTAGTAGCTGGAAACTTGGAAAATATATGAGTTTAACCTTTTTTTTTTTTTTTTTTTTTTGTATTTCAGCAAATTCAGTAAAGCTAGAAATGCAAAGTGATGAGGAATTTGACAGGAAGCCCCTGATTCATGAAGATATTATCAGAGCTCACGATGGAGGAAGCAGCCTGGAAGATCCCTTCATTGGGAGTAATGAGATGGTGGATAACAGAAAGATCCAGGAGCTATCAAGCGAGGGAGGAATCCGGCTTCCGAATGGTAAACTGAAATGTGACGTCTGTGGCATGGTTTGCATTGGGCCCAATGTGCTAATGGTACATAAAAGGAGCCACACTGGTAAGCAGCTGAAAGAAAATCTGTGGCGATGTTGATGTTACCTGACGACTCTTCTCTCTTCCCTTTTCATTCTTGGGGTGGCAGGAGGCTGAGGAGGGGGGAAATGGGCTTCTTTGGTTTGTTTCTCTTCCTGCTTTCCAAATTCTGGCAAGAATGGTGCTTCCTTTACTTTGATTTCCAGCGTTTTGTTCTTAAAAACACCACAAAAGTCTGGAAATTGCTTTTCATACTGTTCTTGACTGGAGCAAGATGGTGGGAGTCATTCTCTGGCATGGGGGTAGGTGGGGCACGTTGTTTGTGTGTGTGCAGTGCAAAGCTTTTGAGCCTTTAAGAGGAGTCTTAGATGTTGTTCCATTGGAGGTGCTCACAGGTGGACAAGACCAGCAGCTTCCTGGGGATCTCACACTTCTTTTGGAAGTGGCTGGGTCTGGGATAAGCAAACCCTGGAGGGGACACTCGTTACCCAGAGATCCTGATGCCAGGGTGGGCTTGCTGCTCACTGTGTGACAGCTCTGTCAGGGAGACCTCAGCTGAACCACCCACCTGTCTCCCCCACACCATCTCAATACCATTCTGGAGGCAGCTTTCAGTGCTTGGTCTCTCCAAGCACTTGTATTTTTCTTACCATTTGGAGTCCCAAACAGCTTATCAGGCTTGTGGGTTTGAGAATTTAAGAGGCGAAAGGAACCTCTGCAATATGCTGATTGGATGGGTCTTTGTGGTTTGAAAAATGAGGCCTTGAGCTTATGCTGGGGTATTTCAGGGGACTTCTGGCTAATATGGTAAAATGGTGTGCCCAGGAAGCTGGTACTCACTCCCCTGTGCTGCCCACTCCTCAGGTGGGAGCAAGTCACCTCCAACAGCAGTACATGTGGTGCCAGAAGATGATGCTCTCTGGTCTTGCAGCGGTCTACCTTTGATTCAAAAAAGCACTGAAGCTTGTGCTTAACTTCTATGAGATTTAAGCACAGTAAGTCACCTGAAGGGCTTCAAGATATACTTAACTTTGGATATACACTTAAATCTTATTAAGGTTAAGCACAGGTTTTTGTGGTGGAGCCTCAGTAGGTGTTTGTTCTTTGTATGTTTTTGATATTTTGCTTTTTATCTTTGCTATTATGTAATGGAGAGACTCACGCTGGCTGAGATCTGTGAAGATATATAAAGAAAGGTGGAGTTTTAGAGTAGAGTAAGAAAGACTGAATCCCTTTCTAAACCTGGTAGTTTGCAGTCCAGTAGTGTGCTCTGGACAGGCAAGAAATCAATAGAATTTCTGTACAGAGGGATAATAAATATATATTATATAGATAATCTCCTGTATATGAGTTGTATTGATAAAAACTTGACCTAAGTGTATAATGCAAAGCATGGCAGTATCGTTTATGATGCACTCATTATTTTAGACAGGAATTATGAGGGGGAAAAGCATTAGCTGGAGAATCAAAACCTTGATTAACAATTTGACATGCTGTTACTAGAAGAGGGAAAGAGAAACAAGAATGTACCAGACTGAGTCTCCAGCTTTCAACCTCCCGAAAAGTTTTCGCTGCTGCTTGCACGCATCTGAGCATATGTATTGTAGGTGCATCAGAGTCCATGTATTTGAACTCAAGCAGCTAAACTAGCTGTGCTAAATTTAGATTTAGGTACTTAATTAAATGGTCTGTGTTTCTGAGATACTGAATAGCTGGTGCATCTTTTAAATGCAGGCAAGCTGCCTTTTTCATGTTACAGAAGATGTGTAAATTCAAAGCGAAAGAAACAAAATCTCCTCTGCATGCGGGTGAGACAGCTGTCTGAGGGTGCATGGGCAGCAATTGCATAACTGGTAGCTTTTTCCTTTGGGCTACTGCTGGTTCCTCAGAGAGCTCTGACTCTTTTCCCATCAGAGCAGAGGAGCTGGGATGTATTGTTCTATACAGATGATTTCAAGCATATAGAAATGGCATTTCTTTTAATGTGCAGCTCGGTGCTCTGTTCTTGGTAAACCAGTTGGCAAATTTTGCAGAGGATTTTTTTTCTGTCCACTTTGTTTGTTTTTTAATACATGCTTCTACTTTGCTGTCCACAACAGAAGGAGAAATTTGCTTGGATTTCTACATCCTGGATTTTAAGGCGTATTTTTAACATGCTGGTATCTATCTTGTAAAGTGCAGTATTTTAAAATATGTTGCCACTTCCTCAGCAGTGGGGTGTGATGGACTGGCCCCAGCTCTGGAATGAGCCCTGACCTGTGGGTAGTCTGGTTTTGCAGCCCAAGGGAGAATGGTGGAGAGAAGGGAGGTTGTCCCTAGTGAGTGGAAACAGATGACATTCTTTATCAGCTAATCCAACTGGCATGTGCATCCCTACCTCTCAAAGCCAATTTAAGTATGTTTTGGGAACTGAATCCCACTTTACTCTCCTCTTTAACTGCATAAAACCAAAGCATGATCTGGCCAGTTGTTTGCATTGGCAAAACCAGAAGTGCTTTTCCCTTCCCCGAAAACCTGTCAGCATTTTATGTAAATCACCCAAAATGCTGTGGTCCATAGCAGAGGCTGTAATTTGTGTGTGCTGGGATGAATGCAGCTTTCCTTGCACAGGGCATCGAGGCTTGGCAAGAAGCTGTGCTGCGGGCTCAGGCTGTGCTATGCACAGAAAGGGGCATTTCTCCAGCCATTATTCCTCTGTTCCTGAAGAGCTGTTGTGTTCCCTGCCACATTATGGTAGTTCAGTCAAACAGATAAAGGGATGGCGAAAATAATCTGTGTCATGGATGAGGCCAGAGTAGGTGAGCTCAGTGTCCTATCTCTGATTCTGGTGTGCGGTCATCCCTTCCTGTGATAGATCAAGCTGGGGATTGCCCATTCATCCCTCAGATTGTGGTCCAAGTAATGGTCTGGTCTGTGGCACTTCCATCACAGGGCCCATGGCACTGCTGATGGTGCCAAACACAGCCTTTCTCTGAAAAATTGCTAATTGAGGGGAAGTGTTTTTGTAATCTGCCCGGGTGCTAGGAGAAGGCCTTTCTATTTATTTGTCGTCGCTGACAGAAAATAAATAAAATGCTTGGTGTGGGAATTAAGCATGATGCAATCCCTGCATTAGTGAGCAGGGTAACCACCTCCCTTATGTGCCACATCCTTGTGTCAGAAAAATAGCATGAGCTCAATTTATTTTCCTCTTTTCCCATACGGTGTTCTTTTGGTTGAAATTTCGTACTCCACAGCACATTCCTCAAGTTGCAGGATCTCTATCAGTTTTTTGTTACTGCAGGAGATGACTTGGTCATAGAATATTGGCATTGGATACTCCTGGGATTTGTGCTTAGGGATGTAGAGGGAAGGGGGGAAGGAGAAGAGGCAAATAATCCAGGTTTTCTGAGATCAAGAGAAGGAACCTCTGTGATTTCTCACCCCTTTGTGCTTTCTGCTGTGGGCCTGAATTGAAATTTCCTTGCTCCTTGTTTCTCATAAAACAAGAACTGTATTCTGCTATAGCCATGCTGATACCTCTGTGCTCTGTGAGGTCCACGTGTTGTTCTTCCTTTTGCTGTGAATTGTGACCTTTTTTGTTATATTTTTTTTTCTCTGCTGTAGGGACTTCCAGTCCCTTATCTAGTTCACTGCTAAATTTTGAAATGCTTTTTATTTCTAAGGGAAAGCTGGCATCCTAGAAACATGGAATGGTTTGGGTGGGAAGGAACCTTAAAGCTCATCTCATTCCAACCCCTGCCATGGGCAGGGACACCTTCCACGAGCTCAGGTTGCTCCAAGCCCTGTCCAGCCTGGCCTTGGACACCTCTGGGGACTGGGCTTCCACAACTTCTCATCCTCATTGTTTTATAAAACACAGAGGTTAAATGCTTTCTCTGTGTGGATGCAGCAGCAGCACTGTGGCAAAGCACAGCCCGGGCAGCGGCAGTGGAGATGTCAGCCTTGCCCCACTCCTGCTTTGGGCTGCTGCTATGTTACTTCTAGGCTTTTTTGGGGGTGTTAACAGCAGGACAGTCTCAGATCTTTGCTTGGACTCCACAAGCATTTTGAAGCCATAAATCAGTGAAATGAATTACGTGCCCATGGGAGAGATGTTCAACCTCTGCTTTAGCACCCGTAGTGTTACAACTGAGCATATGCAACCCTGGAACTCTGAATGCAGTTTAACTTTTTTTCCATGCAGAATTTAAGTTTTTAGGACAGAAGTCATAAATTAGGAAAAACCCAGTTGTGTTGTTCCATATAAAAGACTTGTATGCCTAAGCAGCTAACCAGGAGCAAATTTAAACCAATGGCCATGTAAACACATTTTGAACTCCACAAAACATAAAAAAAACCCTATAAAAACATATGAACTCCACTGGACTGCCTCTCATTTTGCTGGCAGAAAGGTTTTTTTTTTTTGTTTAATTTCTAATTTGTAGCCTGGTGCAGCCTTCCTGTCTCTTGTAATCTTAATAGATTTGTTGGTGCTGAAGCAAAAATTTTAGGGCTAAATTTCTGAAAGTCCAGTTTTCTACTTAGGTTCTGAAGCCTAACTTTCTGAAAAGTCATCCCTTTTCCTACTTAAGCATAAGGAAGGGGAGCTGAGATTTTTTAAATTGTTCTGGGCAGAAGGATATGTTTTACTTGCAGTACTCAATAACTAAACTTTTCTGATAATTTTGCCAAGTTCACTTAAAAGTGAGGTTTTCTGTCTTAAGAATGCAGTCAAAAATTTGTGCAGAGGATAATTGGAAATCACCCAGAATTTCCCAGGAATTTTTCATGAGAGATTTGTCCCCACTGTTTTATAATAAATTGCCCTGTTTGGAAGCGGGTTTCTTTCAACAAAAAACCCTACTAAAATCACTGATTTTATGTGATGTGCAGGCTGTTGAGTGAATCAGATAGAACAGTAAGGAGGTGTGCAGACTAGTTATTGTCCCTGGAATAACAAACAGAGAAATGGAGCAAAATCTGTTGCTCTGTGTCTCGCTTGGGTAAATGCAGGTTGGAGCTCACGACTGTCGCTGTGTTGGGAGCACTGCTGATAATTCCCTTGTGCTCCTGGGACAGAGCAGAATCACAGCAGTTGCAGCATCTGATGAATCGGGAGAAATGTTTCATTTTAACAGAATGAATATTAACAAAAAGCCTCTTGTGGAAGGGTGAAAATCGATATTATTAGTAAGAACAAATACTTTCTGATGGCAGCATGGGCACAGTAATTTTGTGTTAAGAGGCTGGAAAGAAAAAAAATCCCGTTTGAGAAGTACTTAGGCTATACTTTGCATATCAAAAGCATCTGTCTACCAAAAAAGGTTGAGTTCCCAGATACACATTTAACCAGGAGAGATGGTGAAGTCCCTCTGGACCTGGTTTTTATGTAGCAGGACTGCTGCTGTAGGAATACCCTGACTGTGTTATTAAGATCCAGTGCATTAATTTGTGAGTCACTCCCCTTTTGATTTCAAAGGGACAAATGTTACCAGCCAAGGGCTAGGAAAATCTTAAGTCTCCTTGCTTGCCAGGTCTGTGGGCTCCACATCCTCAGTCAAATTTCTGTTTTAAGACAGAAAATATCTCAGCTCTGCAGCAAAAATATCAGTGTTTTGCACTGGTCTGAGATTCAAAGAAGGTTAACTCATACTGAAACTTCTGCACAGCACTTCTGTGCTGAGGCGGGAAAGGAGTGCTGTTGTGCAGGGAAGCTTCCAATTAAGCAGAAAAAGGAGCTGGTTTGCTTTTTGAAACAACATTTGACATCTGTGAAATCTATTAGTAGGAAGTTCATCGGTTCATTCGCCTGGTTTCAGGTTGTATCAGCCAGCCAGCACTTGTAACTCGTGCAGTGAAGTCTCCATCCAGCCGTCATGTATTAAAGATACTGTGAAAGAAAGGCCCATGTTTTGCCTGTCCTGTCTTCAGGGGTCCACTTCACCATTTGTCTCAGGATTTGTTTACACAAGGGCAAGTTAACCTGTGTGCTTCAGATACCCGTGTAACTCAAGAGCAGTAACATTTCATTACTGGTATTCATTTTTCTTTTTCCTGGACAAGACACAGCAGTAATGGATGTGTGTTAAACAATGAACTGTATTTTACTGTAATTTAGCGGTAAATACTGCAACCAAACCTTTTAATTAATGTTTTATTTAACTGTAAAATGATAAAACTCTGTGGATATATTTATTTATTAATTTAATTATTCCCTGGCACAAGGCCCTCTTACAAGGCCTTTAGGAAAGATAATACTTGGCAGCTCTGGCTTACCGTGCCTTGTCCATTCCTGAAGTAACTTAGATAATTAAATTCTCTCTGCTGGAGAGCAAGGGGGTTTAGGCATTCCTGGTTTTGTCTGGCTTTAGACTCTAAATCTGGTGTTGAAAAGAAACATCTTTTTTGTTTGGTTGGCTCTCCCTCCCCCTCTTGCCACTCTGAGAGTCACTGAGGTGGAGGGTTTTCTGCCCTGATTTTGGTCAGTAATAGAGAAGAGTTTTGATAGTTAAAGTAGACTAAAAGTATTTTGTAGTTACTTTGCAGTCACATAGTTTCCAGTGCTGAAAACACAGAACTTGCTTGGTTGCCTTTCAACGGAGTTCTTATTTTATTAAATCAGTGTAAGTATATAGAGTCAAGCAGGAAAGACTGTAAGTAGTGGGGGAGCACACTGCTTATAATTGTCATATCTCTCTTGGAGTTGTGTGTGCTGCCTTTGATAGGTCCATAGTTCCAGGTATGTCTGTGTTGCCATCATCCCAAAAACACTTTAAACACAGTCAGGGACCATCATGTAGAGAAAAGCTGTGTTTAAAGACTTTTTGTGAGTGGATGTTTAGTTTGAAGTATGATCGATTTCAGTTTATGGATGAAACCTCTGAGTTTTCACAGAAAAGTGAGGGAGGTGAATAAGGATGTCAAGGTTGTTATTTTGTTACTGGGAAGTAATAATTCTGAGGAACAGTTTACGAAACTACCAGGAAAAGGCAGAAGGAGAAATAATTGGAACACAGTCTTCTCAAGGCATTGAAGTGATAAAAAAGGCTTGTTTGCTAGTATCTGGAGTGGGCATCAGACAGCACAGTTCTTGGAAAACCAACAGAATCTTCTTGCTCTGCAGTCCTTGCTTCTCCTTGTGTTCCCTTCTATTGGATAATGGCCTCTCAGATTAGCTGTGCTAAATGTAAAAGCTGCTAATCAATAGCACGAAGGTGTGACCAAAATTGCATCCCTCAAGCCTGCGGCTTCAACAGGGAGCTGGAATCGAGTGATTGGACAAAAGTGTAACAAACACATCAAAGCAGCTATTTACCCGGAATGAAGCCAGTAGGGGAAATTAATTCAAGCTGGCTTTAAATAGATACAAAGGTTATTTAAGGTAAAGTGTGCTAGTGGAGCAGATTCTGTCTGTTGCAAGAGAGGAGCAGACTACGGGTGATTTTGTGGTGAGTGTTTTCATGTCGTCTTTGCCATCAAACTGTGGTGCAGTGACTATTTACATTCCTGACTGAAAGCTTTCAGCATCTCTAGAGCAGCCAGTTTTTGGAGGAGTAATACCTGCTCATATGTGGCCTCCAAAATGTCAGGAATAAGTGGGTGATGTAGTGGGTAAAACACAGTAACTGCATAATTTTAAATACAGCAGGAGTAAAAGGAAAGACTTTACGCTTGATAAGAAACGTGCTACCTTCTTTCATGTTGTCATCCTGAAACTAAAGCTATCATTCCAGAATACTCAGAAAAGTGTCAAAGGAAAGGGTTTTGCCTGTTTTCTCAGACAGCGAAAGCAAAACAGAAAAGAAAGGAAAAAAAGCATGTGTTTTTCTATTGCAGTCTCTTTGCAGATCTCTGTTATGGACATTTTGAAATGATATAAAAGAAGATAATGTCTAATCAGATCATTTAAGTATAGTGTGGGAGTTTGAAAGGGAAACCACAAACTCTTTATCAATTCTAACGAGCTCGTGTTCAGTGTATTGGAAGAAGAGCTTTATGCCGTGATTTTTTTATTATTATTACTCCATAATGTTCTTGGTGAGATTGTAGGAACCTCAGTATCTCCTTGAGTACCTCTGCAGTGGCCTCAGATGTGATTTCCCTCTCCCATGTGTAAAATAAAGTTGCAGAGTATGGCATATACATGGCACACCTTGTGCTGCCCTCCTGGCAGCATCATAGTCCTGGCAGTGATTTGAACCACTGAGACAAGAATTGCTTGTGAACATCTGTAAGAGCTCTTTCCCTCCCTCTCCTTCCATTTGAATCCCCTGATCTGTTTTGGACTTCACCCTATACAGACACATGAACTACTTCCATACAAATGCAGCATTCACTTTGTCCAGCAAGGGAGTAATTGTTTTAAAGCAATTGTAAAAGGCTTTGAAGAGATGTGAAAGATCACAGAATGTGGGTTTTTTTCACAAGATCTGTGCTTCAGGCCACTGAATTCAAACTCAGAAGGTCCCAGCAGGATTTGACCAAGATTCCATAATAGGTGATGGACTGAAAAATGGGTATGAGGTCGCTTACATCTGAAATCTGATGATTTTTGAGCTGGGGCCCTACTTGGTGTAGACATTGGGTAGTGCTTTAAATTGGAAGAGGGTAGATTTAAATCAGAAGAATTTAAATCAGAAATTCTTCCCTATGAGAGAGGTGATGTCCTGGCACAGGATGCCCAGAGAAGCTGTGGCTGTCCCATCCCTCAAAGTGTTCAAGGCCAGGCTGGATGAGATTTGGAGCAATCTGGGATAGTGGGAGGTGTCCCTGTCCATGGCAGGGGGTGGAGCTGGATGGGCTTTGGTCCCTTCCAACCCAAACGGTTCTGGAATTCTGAGATCTGAAGTCCAGCTGCAGTAAAGCACTCAGACAAGTGGCTAGCACAAGTATATGCTTGTGTTCAATTTATTTGCTCAGCAGGACATAAGCAGGTGATTAGAGCTGACTGCCTGCACAAGACTGCTGGAACAGTCTGACAGTCCTCAACAAATGTTGATATATAGAGTATGGTTTTGATAATGCTCCAGAAAGCCTGTGTGAGTTTGTCAGGGGTTTTCCTCTAAATAATATTGTTTTTTAAAAAGGTGGGGTTTTTTTAATTGACCCAATCCCTACCATCTAAGGCAAATACGAAGGCTTAACATAAAAATAAGCTTTGGATGTGTGTGTGAGTGTATGTGAACACATGGGATGAAGTGATAGGATAAGGTCTAGGGTTTCTGTTAGTTTTTCATCCAATCAGTCTTTTTAATTTGTTTTATGTGGAATGCAAATTTGCTTGTTTCACAGTTTAATGATGTAAGATTTTTCTCAACTTTCAGTACTGCCCAGAGCTTGCAACCCTGATCCTCTCTTGCATCCATGCCCTCCATATCACTCTAGCAATGCAAAGCAGCCTGTAGAAAGGGCTGTCAGTTAAAGCATAACACAAGCAAAAAGGTTTGGTTTGAACCAAAGACCTTAACACCTTTGCTAATGTCCAATTGTTATGATCAGTTCTGAATACTCATATATAGGATTGGACCTATTCTAAAAATAAGTGCAAAACCATAGAAGTAAAGACTGCAAAACCACAGCTATGGATCTAAATTTTCAACAGAGCTCGTCTTTTATAAAGGAGAGAAGCTCTGGGGTGAAGAACTCTCAAGAAAACCAGGAAGCATTGATCACCTCAAGGAAAGAGCCTCAAATCACTATTGGAGGCTTTGCCCATTGTGCAAAAGAAACGGCCTCTGACTTTAGAAGTGCCGTGTGATGGTGGTGGTGGGGATTGCACCCATGTGCAATGGCACTGGTGCAGAGTGGGAAAGTGGCCTCTGTGCATCCTCCGATGTGTGTTGACAGCTCTCTCCCTTCCCCTTCCCTTCCAGGTGAACGCCCCTTCCACTGTAACCAATGTGGAGCTTCTTTTACCCAGAAGGGGAACCTGCTGAGGCACATCAAGTTGCACTCTGGGGAGAAACCGTTCAAATGTCCCTTCTGTAGCTACGCCTGCCGGCGGAGGGACGCCCTCACAGGACACCTCAGGACACACTCTGGTGAGCCCACCTTGGCTTCTCCTCACACTTCTTCCTTCCTTTATCACTACCGTCCCAACGCAGCAGGTAGTGAAAATAAAGTGTAGCTCTGGGTCTGTACCGTCCTCCTCAGAGAGTGCAGCTCTCAACTTTGGGAAAGCCTTGATGTGAATCAGAAAAGTTGTGGTTCAGCCACACCTCTCCTTTTGTGTAACTGAGCTCCTCTGCTGATGCTATCACATTTCCCTCTCAGTGTCTCCTTGGGTGTATCCTGGCTTCACTGGCAGATTATTTTGACACTCTGGGCCCCAAAGTGGCTGTGAAATTCCAAAGATCACAAAGAATAACTGTGGGCTGCTGGAAGCCAGCTTTGCAGTTCATACCCATTTCTTCATCTAATAAATGCCATATGCTGGTTGAGGTCAAACTTGTTCATCTTTCAAAGCCTTCTAAATTGCATTTTTGATTCAGTTAGATCTTGCTGTAAAGTTCTAGCTCATGGCAGCCACTGCACTCACCATAGAGCTGTAGGTGGTCAAGAGAGATTGGATTTCTCTTGCCATGTTAAATGATAGGATCATGTCTGTATCAAGTCTACTTGGCATAGTTTCTTGGTAAGTTGTTGAGCAACACCTGTCTCAGAGTTGTGTGCTGGTAGTTCTGTTGGAGCCCCAGCAGTCAGGATCAGCTGTGGTTTTAGTCCCTGTCCCTGCACCAGGAGGCTGCATTCTGCCCACTCACTCATCTGTGTAGGACTCCTGAGTAAGATCTTTATTTGTTTATATCTCCTGAATGTTCAACCTGTGTGTTTGGGCCATTTATAAGAGGCTGTGTGTTTAATTGTTGAATGAGTTAATTGGACAGGTTGCAAGTGGCAGCACTACAGATAAACTTCTTTGAGGTGTTAGCAAAAGTGTGACTGCTGAAACACAGTGGTGGAAGTGCAACTGCAGGCAGAAATCCTGCATGAGCTTCCTGACTCTTTATATGTGTGTCTTCTACAGAGTCAACCTCACTTCAGTACGTGTTTTTGTTTTAGGAGCATTGAGTTGGCCTTAAGATAGAGAGTTGCTTTGGCATTTCCAAAGATAGGAAAGGGTAAGGTAGTGAGCTTCCTGAAGTAAATTTGGGAGCATGCAGGATGCTGTATTGATGGAAAATGCTGACAGAAATCTTGAACTTCCAAGGGAGTACAAGAGTTGGGACTAGGCAGGGAGAGAATTGCCTGAGCTGGATTTGATCTGAAAGTCAGTAAGGAAAATGTCTGTGGAACTGTGAGCTGCAATTTTCACACATCTGACAATAACTGCAGTTTCAACTGGAAAGTTGAAAAGAAAACAGAACACAATACAAATGTTCACAATTAAAACAAAAAAGGGGCTATGACAAAAAAGATCCCATATTACCAAACGCAAACATTGCACTGGTTGAAGACCTTCTCACAGTGTGAATATAGATTTTGTTACCTAGATACTGCCGTTGACAGAGATTGTTCTTCCTGTGTAAAGAACACGTGGCTGATGGTTCTGTGTTTTGCGTGAGGATGAAATGTAAAGGTGTGGGATTTTCAGAGAGCACCTAAGCTGCTTAGCAAGAGTTCCCCTGGAGCTCCTTCCCTAACTGACTTAGCCGTGCTCAGCTCTGCTCAGTTTGTAATTTTAGGCTTTGTTTTCAGTGGAGAAAGTGTCACCCCTCTAAGCACTTAGATACAGCGGCTTTCAGCAGAGAGCCAGCAGGAACAGACAAATGCTCCCACAATACTCTCTAAGGCAGTTCTTAGAATTCTTAGCATTCACAGGTGAAGAGTTAAAACCTGGATTGCTGCCCTAAAACCCCTGCACAAAGGTGAAATGCCACTCTGGCCATGGGCATGGAAGTTAAGGTGTCTGTCCCTGCCATATAAGCAAGTTAGTTTGGCTTATGCACACGTGGATCATGGAGAAGATGGGTAGATGTCCCCAAGGAACTTTAAACTGTTTCGTATCAGTGTGCTATACAAGCATTCTGTGCTTTCATAGAGTACACATCAAAGTCTGTCAGTAAGCCTGGAAGGTAGAGCAGATCCAGCAACTGTAGGGAAGGTCTTTTCCAACACAAATAATTCTATGATTCTGTCAGTGTTTACATCTTCTGTGATTTCTGACCAGAAAAGAGGATACCAGATAAAATATAGAAAGAAGAGGTTGAAAACTGTTTTGAAATATGAGACTTCATGCCAGTTTCAATCTGGTACGCTTAGTGTCTAAATTGAGGTGAGTCTGAATATATTTTTGTAAGAGAAAAGCTCTTTAGATCAGATCCTCAGCTGATGGAGATTGGAATTACATCCCCTAAGTAAGGAAGTACTTCTGTTTTGCACCAGCTGAGAATCTGGTGCACAATTTCATAAATGTAACACCAATTCCCTTTTTTTTTTAATGTATGGATGTATTTTCTTTTCCTCCTTATATAAGAGTTTTCTATTAATAAAAGGTAAAAGCAAAACCCGTTAATCTTTTCTCCTTCCCAAGGTTTAAACTACTATGGAAGGCAAATTATGCAATAAAGGAATTGAGGAATTCTGTTTTAACTTGTTTGTTTCCTCTTAGTTTGATTTGTGGATTTGAGAGTACTTTGCTTGTGTCATCACTTAATCAGGCATCTTCTCACTGCTGCTTTTTAGTCAGTTCTTTCTGTGCTTAGTAAAGTTTTTATATAGTACAACAGGAAAGGTAAAAAAATAAGGAAATGTAGATGCAAACAGAAATTAGCAGAATCATCTCTGAGATATCTGAAACAGCTGATACTTACTAGTAACTTAAAAATAATTACTTTTTTTTTCTTTGGATTGATGTTTGTTCATCCTTTTTAGTGTTATTTCCTGTTGATTTGAAAATGTTTCTAAGCATCACAATCTACATTTTGCCTCCTCTTCTTGTGCAGAATCATATCTTACTGTGTAAGTGTTCCCAGGCTGAGTGGTTAACAAAATACTGCTTTGCATCTGTAATGCTGCTACTGCTATTTAGACCTAAATAATCAAGGACTTACCTTGCAGTGATTTACTCCTGCTATTATTTACCTTTTACGGACATAGGGAGTTCTGATGAACTTTATGTCTGTATTTTCCTCCCACATGCAGCTGCTTTGGTTTCAGGAATATAGTGATGCCTTCAGGACATCAGTAGGATAATGCCTCGGGAGAGATTCATGCCCAGAATTACTCTAAAAGTGGGCATGTACCTCAGGATACTTACAGGACTTTCAGGTGTTGTTTTCAGAATTAACTCCATAGTTCCACAACACAGATAATACAATAGAGGTGCCAGAGAGGGATTCCATAATGTGACGACAGGCTGTAGAGTGCTGGGACAGAAGCTGGTAGCCCCTTCCTGCAGGATGCACTGGACAAATCAGCAGGGATTGGCTTCACCTTGCATGTCTTTTGCTGTTTTATAGGGAAACATCCAGGCAAAGCCTGTCTGCTGATGGCATTCGCAGAGTACCTGCTGTCTCACCCTGAGACATGACTGTCTTCTCCATCCCCTCTGGAATCGCACAAGACAGTGGCAAAGACAAACTATATGAGAAAAATTCTGCTGTAGGCAGTTAATGAACAAACCCCAGAAGTTTTAAGGAAGGCTCCTCAGTCTCATGGGTCAATCTGATGGTTAAAGCCATCCAGATGTTGACCTCCATACTTTGAAAGGTATGAAAGTCTGATGCTGTTTAACCCCAAAAAGCCAGGCATCCTCAGATGGGCACATGAAACTTAACACTAAGGTTTTGGCATGGATTTCTCTTGTGTCTAAAATGGAGCTGAGTCAGCCTTCCCCTCATAATGCTGTTGTAAACATAAATAAATGTTCAGACAGTGCTTGAAAAAGTCAAGGCTGCAGTGATGAGCATTCTGGAAGAGCCCATAAAGAAGCCTCAGTTTTCAGAGCAGAGCTTGGGCAGTAAGTCAGAGATGAGGGATGGGATCACTTGCTAAGGAGAAAACAAAACTCAGAATATGTTTTGACTAAGTGAGAATCATCCATCCATTGCACTAAGGATGTTCCTGTGTGCCAATTTTTAGTGCTTAAAAGACTGTCTCATCATGTGTCCACACAAACTGTCCACATGGACATTAATTCTGGAATTTCCTGATTTTCTTTTTATTTGGCAGCTTTAGTCATGTTCATTACTGTGGGAGTATGTAAGTGTTATTCATATATGAAAGCAGTTTTACTGTCTGTTTCTTCCTAAAAAAACTGGTAGTCAGATTTTTTTTTTCCCAGAAGATTGTCCTCACAATACATTTTAAAATTTGCTTTGAAACTACTGCTCTCCTGCTTAGAAAGTGTTCCCTCCAAAGAATTTTTTTTTTGCTTTCAAGAAATATTTTCCTTCCCTCTCTTCCTCCTGCATTGCTGCTGCATGTTGTTTGTTTCTGTCGAGCTCTTCAATAGCCCTGAACTAATGGTACCCCTTTATTGGCAAAAGAAAAGCAGAAAGCCTTTGTTTTGAAAAGAAAGGCTTAAGGAAAAACTCCCAAAAGCACAATCTTAGCAAACCATGTACAGTTGCAAGATAAAAGGCATGTATAATTAAAAAGCAAAATGCCCTGTTCATAGAAATTCTTCCCATGTTTGTTGGTTAGCAAGTCCATCTTTCTCATGTCTTCTTGTCCATGAGGACTTTCCTTTCAGCCCTGCCTGGGTGGTAGTGAGCCATCCAAGGTGTCCACATGCCTGGAGATGGATGGTCACAGAGCTGAGGAGAGCTATCTGTGTGTGCAGCTGTGCTCGGAAATAGAAGGAACTTGTTCCCTAATGCTGATGACATACCTGCCTCAATACCTTTCTGGGAGAGTCCCACCTCTGAGTGGCTCTGTTTGGCTGAAAAATTGGATGAACAAGTGCTGGAATATACAGTGCAGTGCTTGAGTTCCCAACTGTCAAAAGCCAGTGAGAATTACTGAAACAGTAGCAAGGATGGTTGTTAAGAATAATCAAGTCAATGTTTTAAACTGCTCTTTTTCATCTTGAGGGAACTTTTGCCACTATTAACATCTTCACTCTTAAAAGGCCCAGTATCTACTCTGTAACCATGTTTTTGAGGATGGGAATGTCATAATTAGATGAATCTTGTGATCTGAAGTTTTCATTACACTCTGAACTGGACTGACTCAAACACTTCGTGAACAGGGAAAAAAATTCAAAGCAGACACATAGGATATCATCTGAAAAATCAAACGTGTATGTGAAGAGGCAAGGGGGGGATATTCTGCATACAAATGACATTTCTCCAAATAGGTTAGCAAACAGCATCTTCCCTCGGTTGTGATGAGCTGGTGGGTATTTATGCTGTTGATCTGATACTTAGAGCTCTATTTAATCAGGCAGAGCTGTTCTTCCTCTCAGGTTTTCTTATGCTGTTTCAGTTAAACTCAGTGGAATTACCCTCGTCACAAAATCATTTTGGGTTCTAAACCGCTGTGAGTATGTGTGCAATCCTGCAGCAGCTCTGCTTCTCATTACTGCTTCCAGCACCTAGAGGCCTTCACTCCATGCTGGAGAGAGTCTAAAATCTTTGCTATTCTGCTTTCCATTTATTTGTGTGTGCTTTTTTAGAGGTAAGCTCAAATTGTGTATGGGGTAGGAGTTTGGTATGCCAGGGCTTTATGCCCTGGGGATCCTTGTTTAAAATTTAATCCTCTGTGGAGCCGTCTTGTATCCCATGCTTTGCTAGAACCCCACCTGGACCTGATCCTTGGAGTGGAGGGGTCTTCTTCATCTCCATGGCACTGCTGTGATAAATACTGGTATTTATCACAGCTATATGGAAGGATTATCTTTTATGCTCAGGATTATCTCAGTATAGAAGCTTGGTCTTTTCTACAGAGTATAATTACCACTGAGAAATCATGAATGAAAGAAATCTTTGATTTAAAGATGCTGTAGGATCTTGATTATTCCAGCGGAAGTACATTTGGTCTTTCTTTTCAGGGGAACTTGTGAAAAGATATGCTTCCACCCAAAGCAAGGAGTGTTCACTTTTATGTTTTTGTCCTGAAATTCCATAAAGATTCCCTCTTATCTGCTGTAGTTTAGGAACGAGTCCTTAGCTGTTCAATGTAGGAAATCTGCTTCTGATAGATGAAACAGAGAAACAGGAGGAGTGGCCTTGGCAAGCAAAGGTATATGGGCTGTGTAGCATGAATCCCTCTCTCTTAGGACTGGGTACCAACTCTTCTTTACTTTTCCCCCACTCCTGATGGAGATAGCAGGAGCAGATGCCCTGCAGCTCTCTGTGTGGTGCCCCAGTGTAAACAGAGGAGGTGGTCAGTTCTTTTAGTGCCTGGAGACGCTCCCTCTACATATGGCTGCATAGGGAAAGAGTAACCCCTTCTCCCAGAGATCAGAGACACCAACACCATGGGAGCATTCTCATTCTTAATGTCAGTTCACAGCAAGATCAGCAGGTGCTAAAATTTGTCTTGGTGTCTGTGAGACCGGCCCCTCTGCTGCCTCTTCCAGTGGACCATGGCTTTGAGATGTCTCTGCCAGGTCTACCCACAAGTCCTCTGCAGTGCTTGAAGGAAATGAGGTTCTTGTTTAGGCAGGAGCATCACAGTGTAAGGTTAACATGGGGTCATCCCTGGTTAATTGTGACCAGTTCATTCCTGATGAAATACCCACACAAGGATGGAAGCTTGTGTCTGGGGTGAAACTGCTGACATCGGTTTTCTGTGTGTCTCCTTTCTCCCCTCCATGTCAGCAGTTCACGTCCTGGCATCATTACCCTGTCCCTCTCTGTGTTGCCTCAGGCCACATGGAATGGAACAAAGCACCTGTCCTGCCCTTCTAGGCTACAATTTGGAGAGCACACAAGCCCCTCTCTGCTGCTGGGTGCTGCCAGTTCCTAGGCCAGCCTTCCTGTTCTGGCACAGCAAACAAGACAGTGCTTTCTTTTTCCTCTGGGCTTTTATTCTGCCAAAGTGCTATATGTGGGATTTCACTGGCATAAAAAAAAAGCATGAATGTGGTAAGGCTTCTGCATATAGAGCAGCAGTGCTTCTAAACACCATGCCTAACCTGTTTTTTAAACATCCAGAGAGACTGTTTCTGTTGCTTCCCTAGGGAGACAATTCCACTTCCCATCTGCTTTCTATAGCTGTGACTCTCATCCTGGTATTTAACCTTAAGTATTCTTTCTTTTGGTGCAGATTATTGCTCTTTCTAACACTATCTTTTGTGACTGTGAGTAATTCCTGTGCTCAGTTTACACTACGATAGGCTGTAGTTGTATGTCTAGCATTGATTCTGTTCTAGTCTCTTTTATCTTCCAATCCTCTTGTCTCTTTTTTTGTACTAGTTTTGAATGTTTTTGCGACCCGTTTTCACTCGTTTATGAGGGACCTAAATTACAAAGTCATTTGGTGCTTTGGAAACAGGGGCCAGTACAGATGCAGACCCCTTAACCTTATCTCTGCCTCAGTTGTTAGTAAAACAGAAATAAGAGCATCTCTCCACCTAGCTGAGATGGTGGGAGGGCAGCAAGTGGGAATCAAGGCACAAACGTATTGCTGCGATGAAGGTCATGTGAGTACATTGTGGAGTACTCAGTGGTGCTGGTGCCCCAGCTGCACTGCACTGTACATGATCTCCTTAGTTTTACTTAGCCTTTGTGCAGCAGTGAAACGAGGTAATTACAAAGGGGAAGGAATAATAACTTTGTATTGTTGCCATCACCACTGAGGTATTAGATCGCGATACCAGCATGATTATCTCAGACACAATAGTAAGATGATTATTAATAATACTAAAGAACTTACTACTTAGCCTGCAATTTTTGTATCATTTCCTTTAAAACCCCTATCTATTCCATCAGCCCCAAGCCTCTGTGAAGTTGGTATGAGTTGTTGCCTCCTTGTTATCTGTTTTTCAGCAATGAGAAAATGAAACAGGAAAACCCCCATGAGACCCAATTTGCAAATTCAGGGACCTAAGCACCAAGGTAGCTTTGTGTGCATCACTTGTCTTTCTGCACCAGAACTGCTACGGACAGGCTGGCAGGTGAGACTCCAGTCGCTCAGGTTTTTAAAGATCTGTAGTCCTTTGCTCCTTTCAGTTCCAGCTAGAAACAATTCCCTTGTTTTCCTTGTCTCCAGGGATTGTTTCTGAAATGTGGTATTTTTATGCTCAAGTTTGCACATGTGCATACAAAACCCAGGATGTAAGGTGCAGGTGTTGCGTGTGCAGGGCTTTGGGTATCTCATGGTGTTAGGATAAGCTGGAGGGACACGATGCAGCACACCATGAGCCCTCCTGCTCCAGAGCCAGCCACTGAGGTATCTGCAGTGGGTTTTGCAGACAGAGATTCAGGAGGTGACAGAGAACTTTTTCATGCAGTTGAGATGCAGACATGGTTTTGACGTGACCAAGCCACATCTCAACAAAGTCAAGACCACTTCTTGCATATACTCTGAGCAGCAAATACCACAGCAGCTCCAAGGAGGAAACAAGTGTCGGGTTCTTTTTTTCTCTCCTCTGAAAAAACTATTTTCAAGGGCAAAAAGCTTCTGCATATTGTCTCTGGGAAAGGAGACTCAGCATTTGGAACTGGCCTTTGTCAGTTCTTGAATGAGTTCGTGAAACCTTTCAGCTTGAGAATGTTTGAGTTTGGAACCCAACAGTGGTGTGAGGCCTTCTTTCATTGATATCTCAGAGCTGTGTTACAGGGCAGTGTGACATTTTTGACAGCATATGTTTTAAGGTGTAAGAGGTATTTTTGCCATCTGGAAAGGAAGCCAAGAGAAACTAAATGGGGACAAAAATAACCCATAGCCCACGCCACAGCAGAGTTGAGGAAAGCTTCTAGTGATATATTCTCCTGAGCTCTCAGCAGCCTATAATTATGAATTGCTTTACAGCTAAGATATTGATGGATATCAGTCAAGAAGGAAAATGAGAATGTCTAGATTTTTTTACAGTGAACCTGTACTGAACTCTGTGTGACTCTCCTCCTATTTATAACCCTGTGTGAAGTTCAAGGAAACTTGTCCTGGAGGTTTCCCATGAGAGGGAACTGTTTTTACCTGACTAAAGCTCTCTGGATATTTTCCCATTTTTTATTTGATCTAAGTGTGAACTTTCTCCACCCTCTGCCCCTCCTTCCCTTCTGGAGTGGTTAGAGAGGTTGATTGCAGCCAGGATTACACAAGAGATGCCAGTTGCACACATGCTTTGCATAACTGTGCTGTGTTGATTTCAGACAGGGTGCCCCAAGTTCCCTCCCTGCCTTGCAACAGCGAGTCAAGATCTCTATCTTCATTCCTGAAGTTGGAGAAATGCTGCTGAGGCCCTGACTATTGAACCTTGACAAAGAGCACCTGGATGGGACCTGCCCAGAGCAGAGAGCACCAGCACAGAGCTATCCCTGTGGCAGAGCCTCTGCTTAGAAGTTGTTTGGATTCTTTGTATCAAAGGTGCAAGAGTGGTTCTGCTGCTGGGAAGGGCTGTAAGCGATCGGTGCCAGCTGCTCTGTGTTAAGGAAATGTGCTCCCCAAACACGTCCTTTCCTTCTATTCCAACAAGAGGCCTGAATGTTCTCATGTGCTCTGAGACAGGACCTCTCTTGGTGTGAATCCTGACTGGAAAATTAAGACAGGCTCTTCTAGTGCTCATTTTGGGGCTACTTCAATGTGGCTTTTATCTTTAGAAGCAGTGAGGTCTGCTTGATTTCAGTAAGAATCAGGGGCTTTGACAGCCTCAGCCTTAGCCTGTGTTCTGGTTCCTTTTGCCAGGAAATGCTACTTTCTTCCTCCTGCCTCATTTATTTGGAGTGTAAGACCAGACTGGATGGGGCTTTGAGCAACCTGGTCTAGTGAAAGGTGTCCCATGGAAGGGGGGTTTGAATGGGATGATTTTCCATCCCAAGCCATTCTGTGACAGCAGCACAGGCTCCTCCCCAGCCAAACAGGACTGGGGCTGTTCCTAACAGGTGTTGGCTCATGGGACAGAGCTGGCCTCACAGGTAGCGAATGCCTGGATGATGTAAGGGCTTCAAGGTCTTTCTAAAAAATAAATCACATGCAAAAAACACACTGCGGAGAATCTGATGTTGAGATTTTTATATAGAAAAGTGACATGGGCCATAGACTCTCTCTCACTTGGATACCCTTCATGTGCCTGCATTTTGCTCGTTTCCTTGGAGACAGTGTCTTGTCTGAGAGCAGTTAGCCTTGGCTAGGAAAGGCCTGACATTTCTGGTTTGTGGGATAAAGCTGTGCTGATGAATTTTCCAACAACCACAGAGGCAGGATTTGGTACAGACATAAGCAGTTCTGAACAGGGTTATTGCGTGGGCATCTCTAATACCTCTCTGGGGACACCACTGAAGTCCCTGGTGTGAGAAGATTCAAAGATCCTCGAAAAGAGCCCAGTGATCCCTGTCCCTCAGGTATCAGAAACGTTTGACAAATTTCTCCCTTCCCTTTCCTTCTTCCAAAGAGCTGAGTCAGCTGGGCTGGCATGTCTGGAACTCTGTGGCACCGGAGCAGGCAGTCTGCCAGCAGCATTACACACTGCATCCAAAGGAACACGTCACTCCTCTCTCTCTTTTTCCCTTTGCAATCCCCACCCTCTCCCTTTTATTTTTCCTTGTTGATCCGTGTAGGTGAGTCAGAGAAACCTGCTCATCCACAGCCTGTTCCTTCTTGCCAAATCCTGGAGCAGCACTCCCAGTTCTTGTTGGGTGTCAGGAATAGGTTATGAAAACAAAACCTGATACAGTTGGTGTACTGGGTATGGAGCCCATAGTGTAAATGCAAACTGAATGTGCCACTTAGAATGGCTTCCTAACAGAGAGATATCTTTTATAGGAGACACCTTATTCTGTGATTCATATATAATATTAGTTTTATTCCTATAAAACTCCAGGATGGAACAGAAAATTATTTAAGGTATAAATTGGATAACACCTGGGGAGAAAATCCATCTCAATTCTACTGAATTTTTGAAGCAACAGAAGAGTGGAAAATTTCAAGTAGGAAAACAGGTAGTTTATGGAAGTGGTTTTGACTGATGTTTTGGTATCAATTGTAGTATTACTAATCTGAAGAAATTCCATGGATATTGCTACAGTTCCTCAGAGTTTACACTATTGATGAGTTTCTGACCCCAGGAATTAAAATATCGTGAATCTGGGTTCCCATATCAGATACTTACAAATAAGAGTGCAAGGTGATAAAATTTTTATTTACCTTACAATATTTATTTCATGAATGGGAAGGGAGTGAGTGAGCAAACGTGCAAGGTAACTTTTCCTCTTCGGTCAGCTGACTCCAGGAGCCAGGAGCTGAAGGAAAGCATGGTATGCTGCCTAACTTGGGGTGAAACTGCAGGTGTTGGTAATGCTGCAGGGTCAGGTGTGTCTCACTATCCACAGCTACATTTCCATCAGGCAGCATCAAAGCCTTGATTTTTGGCATCTTGTGTTGGAATGAAGCTGTTTAGCTGGAAAGAATAGATCATTCTCCAGGAAAAGTGCTTTGCTGGACTTTTCCGTGCCATAGTAAAATGTCCGTGTTAGCTGTATTGTGAAAAATGTATCCATTATGTTCATATGGTCTTCTACCACCAGCAAGTTTGTTCCAAGGGCTAAAAATGAGCCAGCTTGGAGAGGCTGCAAGTACAGTTCTGGCTGAGAAGCACAAGATTTCTGCCTTGATCAGCATGAAGTGCTGGAGTGCAGGCCCTGGGACAGGATCACACCTTGGTGAAGAGAAGGGAAAGGCCATTTTGTGACAGGTGATGTGTAACTCTTGGTGATATACAGTCATTTCTCAGAGTTCCAGCCCAAGAGAAGAGGAGAGGAAGGTCTACTGCCCAGCCACCTTCTGCAGGAGAGGACAATACAAAGGGACTTAACAAAGGCAAGAGATCAATGTCACAGGTGGGAATAAACCCAGATGTTCTAAATTCCCACGTGGTGACTCAGTTACAAGATGTAAAAAAAGATAAAGATTTTTTTTTCTTCCAGGTATAGAGGAACAAGAAAATTTACATAATTTCACTCTTGATTCAGACTTCTGGGTGAAATCACCGATTTCAAAGAGCCTAGTGTAGCCTTCAATATTATTTTTCTTTTTCTTTTACCTCATCAAGGAAATGTAGTTAAGTGTATTCAGAGTTTCCTAAATTCCCTGATTTACAGGAAACCTTTTAAAAGTATTTCTGGATAATTAGAGAGCTATTTTCTGTTGTCCAGCTTTTTTGTCTTTATTTTCAGCCTAAGCAGTTGTTTTTTCTTCCCTTCTTTTCTTTTTCTTCCTTTTGGTTTAATTTCACACCCGTATTAATTCCCTTACATTTTGTCTACTCCTCTTCAGTCGCAGTTAGTTTCTGAATCTATCCAGGACTTGTAGCACAAAGCTAATTGCACCAAAAAGGAAACATCCTAAACCCCCAAATCTTTCCTTCCTTCCTCCCTTTCTACTCATTCTCTCTACTGAACAAACCTAAAAAATCCTGGGTATTAAGACGAATTCTGAATTTTTTTTTTTTTTTTTTTTTAATTGAAACAAAACAACAAACAACCACCCCCCCACCCCACCTTCTCTGGAAAAAAACCCAAAACCCGCCCGAACAGGAATTGCAGAATTTTATTACCTAGAAAAGATTGATGTAGCTTCAGTATTAGGCCTAGATATTTGATGTAGGGGTTTGTGCTACAACATAAGCTGTCCAGTATCTCAGATTCCTCTCTTAAAGGACTCCATCATCCTTTAAAAGATACCTTTACTGTTAATTTTGTTGTGCTGTGAATTGTTTTCCTATGAAATGGTCATGACTTCCTCCTGCCAAATAATGTGGTTAGTTTTGACTGTGGAGCAGTAAAGACCACTGGTGTAGGTGAGAGAAATCCCACCTTTATTTGGAGCTGCTCTGCATTGTTGGTGCTAAACACAAGTGTTGTGAGGCAGAGAGCAAGAGCAGGGGATGGGAAGGCTGCGCAGGTGGAAGGAGAAGCTCTCTTGCTGTTTGACCTCGTTTGACACTGATGCAAGACATGGCAAAACCACATGCCTGAACAGCAGATTTGATGAGGCTAACTCGAAGGCATGGGCCACACTGATTCCTGGGCAGTTAGAAAAGTGTGAATAACAATTTTCATGTCCCAAAGGAGCCCATTAGTTTCACAGCCTGACCTGCTTTTGGAAGCAAGATTGCCTTCAATGTTGGCCTTGATCAAAATAAGTGAAAACTCCCAACATCAGTGGTTGGGAAAAGAAGAGGAGCTGTCAGTATTACTCTTCCCAAGTAGCTGTTATCTTCTTGACAGCTTGGTCTTAATTGTCTGTTTCCAAAACTTTGTTTCTGACAGTGACAGAAAAGGGAAAAGTTACAGGAAGGGAGTGTGTTCTTCCTACCTGCTAATGCAAGACGTAAAGCTGAAAGGTGCCAGGCACTAAAAGATGCTTTTTGTCATGCAGGAGCATGTAGGTGGAACAGGGGAAATGATTGCCACGGGATGAGAATAAATGAGTTAAGGGCTTGCTCAGTGATTTTATGCAGGAGAAAACTTACCTGGTGCTATAGTGAAAACTAAACATGGTGTCTCTCTCTCTCCTGTTGTTTATATAGTATAGGATACCTGGCAGCACTTTGGCACTGCCTGGTCCAAATAATTCTTAGATTCTGTTGGCTTTTTAATGCTCAGGAGCTTCTGCAGGGCGCTTGGAATAAATGCAAACTGCACACGGCTGATATGAATTGGCTTCAAGGTATTGCTTCCATGGAGAAATCTGGCCCAACATCTACATTTGTTTTACCCAAAGAGGAAACCAAAAGCCCCAAACAAAAGCTCTTGTGAAGGGAGTGTTTGTCCAGCAGCATTCCTGATCTGCACCGAGGTACCCACACCCTGCGCTGCCCCGGGAGCTGTTCCTCCCCACCTGCAGTCGAGGCTCGGCTTGTGAGAGATGACGTGTGGGTCTCAAGGCACCTCCTGACATTCCTGCTAAGCTGTGGCACTGACAGGGAGCGGACAGGACAGGGCAGAGAGGAACAACAAGCCAACCTAAACTTGTTTTCATTTTACCTGCTCGCTCTGTTGCTGGGGCAGGGTTAAAATGAAGGGAAGCCAACAAACACATTTTGTAGGGTTCGCCTTGTGAACAAGGCAATTAACACTCCACTTATCAAGTCAACTTTATATAATGTTAAAGGTCTGAAGTGGAGTGGAAAGTACAGAGTTAAGATTTAACCAATTTCTTCAGCCCATTCCCACCCACATCCAGATAGCATGGAGCCATTACAGAGTGAACTTTCCAAAGTCACCTCTTGTATTCCTTGGAGGGACTCTACCCCTTTAAAAGTGAGTGATGGGAAACCTGGCTGCTTGCAAGTCACTTTGAAGCCAGCCAGGTGATAAAACACCAATTATTTTGTGGACTTCCTGGTCTGTATTAGTTCATCTCAGCACCAGAGTGCAATCTAAATAGAATCCTTTTCTAATATTATTTAAACATTTCAGAATCTTTGTAGAATTCCTAGCAATCCCACCAGTGCTGGGGTTCTGGACCTTCTGGGACATTTTGGCGTGAGACTTGGACAGAGCATCCAGGTCAGTGGCCTCAAAGCATTAAGTGTAGAACATTTGCACTTGAAATTTTCAAATAGATGTGGGGAGGGAAATCAGAATGCTTCACTTGCATTAACATAAACTAAAATTGTGTCAGGTTCCTTTTGCAGATGTGAATGAAGGAAACAGTAAAGCCATGAGAAATACATGAGAACTTCTGTGTAGTGTAATATATGTTTCTTGAGACATAGAATTGGAGCACATACCCATGAATTTCATCTCTTTCAAAACTAAATGCAGCATTATTGTCCCTGTCTGTCTTTTCCTGGATTTGGTGCATAATTTATTCACATGTTTTCACATAGACAGGTAAGTTTTCCTTTTTTTTTTGCACATATGCAGGTACAATATACAAACCTGTGAAAGGTGAACAGGTGCTGCAGGAAAAAAATGTGCTGCATCTTCTGTGCTGCAAAGGAAAAAAGTGAGGTGTAAGAGTCTTGCTTTTTCTGGGTTTGAATGGATGCTGCAAGATTGCGGCAGGAGCTGCGTGAATATTTGGACATTTTGGAAGATTTCAGTAATTCTGTGACTGTGCCAATGAAACAGGAGTTTGTTTATTTGTTTGCTTGTTTGTTAAACTTCTGGCACAAAAATATATATATATTTATTTATAACCCTGTTGGCATATTGAAACATTGTTTGTAAAATTCTGCAGATTAGTTAATAAATAAATACAATCTAATGAATCATATTATATAGCACAGACACTGGTAGCTGCAAAGTAAATTGAAACATCTATTAAAGTAATAACAGGCTGTGGGCAGAACCTCCTGAAAGTACAGATCAGGACCCAACCCCTTAGATGCTGTACTGGAATATTGATATTTGCAGATTTACTCTAGATTCTGACTGTGTGGTTACTACAGACAGGATATGGGTGGGAAAAGTTTCTCTTGACTAGTGCATTTACTTCTAGCCAAGCTGTAGCATGGATGAAGTCCTCGGGGTTTATGTATACTCTGGTGTTTAGCACTGCTTGCTGTGGCATATTGAGGAAGAACCGAACACTGGTACAGTACTCTCTGCTTGCTGCTTATTTGACAGTGCTGTAAACAACTGGCAGTTAGATGCAAGTGTCAAGCTGCTGGTTTGTGCCCTGGAGGTGTTTATAAGAGAGGCAGGCCTGTCTAGAAAACACCGGGTTGAAGGTGCGATGTTCTGCCATCGTTTCACTGGGTGCTGATATACCAGGGTGTCCAGCTGTGTATCCAGCTGTTTCGCTGCCAGCTGTAGTAGGACAAGGTAGCTGTTAACAGACTTATCATTGACTGCCACTGGGCAAAAAGTTGGGACAAGCTGCTTTTCATTTGCTGAAAACCTCACAAAATGTTGTGACTGTTGAGCAGCCACATATATATCAATTGCAATTGTTGACTAAGAGGCCATGAGGTCATGAAGTCAGTCAAGTGGTCTATTGTGGGCTCCAGTTCAAGACCTGTGTGTAGGCTTCTCCTCTTGTACTGCTATATTTTGAGTTTTGAACCTTTTGAGGTGTCCAGAAACCTTATTAAGCTCAAATCCACTTATGATCACACCACGGTGTGATCTCTACCGCATGATCTGGTGACCCAGCCCTTTACCATATGGTCTCATGAACCCTAACACTTGGCCCAAAATATGTTAATCTCTAAGGTCCTTGTAAAATGGAGACATCAGAATTCCGTGAGGTCCAGAAACATATCTGCATCCCTTGAAACATACCCCAGGTGTTGCTGCCTGTTCTTGGACTGGGAAGATTAAAAAATTAATGTGAAGTTTTCATAATGTGACTAGAGATTTTGTTCTTCCTGAAAATTAGATTGCTTTAAGATGTCACAGGTTGCTTTAAGATGCCCTCAGGAAAGAATACACTTGACTCTGTGTCCCCCCAGTCCGTGTGTTTGTGTGCTCTAGCCTTTATTTTAGATGTTTATATGTTGTGACTTCTGCAAGCAGGTTGTCTTGGACAATCTTGGGCTGGTTGTGGGACTTGACCTTATTTCTGAACTCCAGTATATATGACTATTGTGTGTGTATGTGTGTGTGTAATCTCACAGGAAAAAAAAAAAAGCAACGCATCAAAGAGCCCCCATGAATTTCAATTAACACATTTACAGTCATTAAGCACAGCAGTGAGACACAGCTTCAGAGTGGGAGGCAGTTCCCTTTGCAAAGCTACGTGCTGCTCAGAGCCAGCATGGGCTTAGGTCTCACTCTAATTTTTTTTGTGATTAGTTCGTTCAGGGGTCTGTTATTCATGTAAATATTTTTGTGTGTGAGGCTTTGAGCCAGGCAGCTCTAGACAAGCCGAGGTGCGCTGTTTAATTACAGTAGCGAGGCACAGCCACTGTGTTGCATCTCCTCAGCCTCAGCCCTCCTGCTGCAGCCTCAGCTCTGCCTCGGCCCTCTCTGGCTCTCAGGGCTGCACATCCTTGGCATGGGGAACTGGAGGTGGGAAGGGCAGCAGCAGCTGTTATAGCCACCTTTCTGCAACTATTGCATCCTGTCTTTTTTGTCCCATATTGGGTAAATTTCGCCAGGCTCGGGGCATTTGACATCCCCTGTGCTTGTTGTTTCCCAGTCTGAAAGGACTCCATGCAGCACGTGGCCTCACAATGCCACATGTTGTTTTATTTCTGATTTGATTTTCTTTTTGTTCCTCTGTTCTGTGCCATCCTAAGTATCTCCTCCTGCTCTTTAATGTTCACTCCCATATCTAATATTATCACAGTGTATTATTAAGTCCTTAATTTCTCAGTAGAGGTACCAGTGCTATTTTTCTGTGTCTCCCTACTTGTGAGTGCTCCACAAAATTAGCCTCTGTGCATCTCGCAAAGTGCATGAGTTCATTTACATGCTGTGAAGAAGGGAATTTTTTACCTTAATCATACATATGAATAATTGAAGCCCAGGAAATCAGAATAACTTGCCTGCAGTCACAAATTTGTAGTGTAACCAAGAGTTGAACTGTATGCTCCCTAGTCCCAACCCAGCACCTTAAATCACATCTCCTACCTCTGTGTTAGACCTGATTGTGCTCTGATAAGTCCCATTCAAGGCAAAGGGCTGCTTTGTAGGCACTGTGTGACTGCAGAACAGTTCCCTTCACCTTAGGCACCTTCCAGTTTGAGGGAAGAAAATAATTAGTGAATTAATAAAGGTTATGATTGTGATGAGGGACTCACTGTCATGTTGAGATGCTCAAATGCATCAAATACTCATCTCCAGAAAAGGGCAGCAAGGCTGGTGAAGGGTCTGGAACACAAGACCAGTGAGGAATGGTTGAAGGAGCTGGAGTTGTTTAGCCTGGAGAAAAGGAGGCTCAGGGGGGACCTGAAACCCCCTGAAAGGAGGTTGTAGTCAGCTGGGGATCATTCTCTTCCCTCAGGCAACTACTGATAGGACAAGAGGACACAGCCTTAAGCTGTGTCAGGGGAATTTTAGGCTGGATGATAGGAGAAAATCCTTCACAGAAAGAGTGACTGGGCATTGGAATGGGCTGCCCAGGGAGGTGGTGGAGTCAGTGTCCCTGGAGGTGTTTAAAAAAAGACTGGACGGGGCACTCAGTGCATGGTTTAGTTGATAAGATAGTGTTAGGTCATAGGTTGGACTTGATGATCTCAGAGGTCTTTTCCAACCCAGCTCATTCTGTCATTCTCTGAAGTATCAGCTCAAAAGGACATTTTAACTTTAGCACTTCTCCAGAAAGCTTCAGTTGGAGAATACTGATGTTTGCTCCAGCTCTGAGGTGCTAGAGGCTGAGCAGGAGTTCTGGTCTCACAGAAGTAAGTCCCTTTCAGTGCACTGCTGACAAAGGGTCTCTTGGACTGAGCCAAAAGTAGCTACAGTGCAAAAGATGACCGTGCAGTGCAAAAATCCTATCTGGCTCCACATCCACAGGGAAGTGCAAGGGTATTAGCCAGGGCAATAGAGCAAAAGTAATGGAAATGTGGGGGAAAGCCTCTGGTCCTTGGACTGGGCCGCCCATCACAGGGGCAGCGATGCTGAGCCCTGGCTGCACAGAATGTGTGAGTGATCGAGCTGTGGCCATGGACATGAGAGAACGGACAGGGAGGAATTCTGCTCTGCACCGCTGCAGAGGACAGTGTGCTACCCAAAACAAGCAGTGTAGTGTCAGTGCTCTAAAGGGAGGCAGGATTTCAGCTCACTAAAATGCATTGCAGCTCTGAGCCCATTCCATAAGTCTTTCTTGCTTTATATGCTTATGGCAAGGTGGTACCTGGGATGCCTTGTTGTTTCCCTTTGGCTTACTTTATATTCTGCTATGCACTCTCATCTCTTTTGAGAGCAAAATGCTGTGTGAATGCCTGGCGGGCTCTTTCTCTTTCACTGACCTTTTTTTATGACTGTAAAGAAGTTTCCCTAGGCCCAAGTCTGCTTTCTGTCTTGAATATTGACCTTAGAGTTACACCATCTCATTGTCGCTGCACGCAGACTTCCCAGCTATCAAAGTTCACCCACAGGACTCAAAGTATTCCTAACTCTGAAACACCTTGCTTTTATCTCCTCCTCCTCTTTCCCCTCCTCCCTCCACAAGAGCATTTTAATTTCACAAGCAAAATCCATTTTGCTGTGAATTTCGACAAGTGGTTCACCTGTTTTCAGGGTAAAAATTGTACTTCAAATTTAAATGTCTTTTTCACTGTGACTGTCATAATATTTTCCATTTGAGGCTGAGATTCCACCGTGGGTTTTCTGTGCCATGTTGTCATCTGTCCAAATCTGAGCTTAAATGCATGGAAATTCTGACATTTCAGTGAAAAATATAAAGTGGGTTTTTTGTGTTCTTCAAGTTAGCTGTTTCTTAGGTGTGGCCACTGGGTTTTGCCCAGCACTCTGGTCTTTCCCAGTACAACAACAGATCGAAGATATCTCAAGTTTCTTGGGCTTGTTTGCGTTGACTATACCGTGTCATTTTTATGAGAGTAAGTGACGGTGATCTTTTATCTGATTGTTGATCCTGAAGAGCTGCTAATGGAATTAATTACCCCAAACCAGGGATTTCCAGCCTGACTGTGCTTGACAGGCAGAGGC
Organism: Certhia americana; assembly: GCA_018697195.1. Taxonomy (NCBI): domain Eukaryota; kingdom Metazoa; phylum Chordata; class Aves; order Passeriformes; family Certhiidae; genus Certhia; species Certhia americana. Next base: position 34,472,263 of record CM031863.1, on the reverse strand, counting down.
TGTGTATGATGCCAAATGTGGTGTCCATGTATATGTGGATCTTGGAGAAGGCAGCTTCAAATCAAGCAAACTTGGATTTCATAGTGAAAATGGCTCTGTGGTGAAAAGACCTGTCTATAGTGGGAGTTTTTAGAGGGGTTTAGTATGTGTCGTGCTGTTGGACTCCTTGCCCTTTAGTCAGAGTCTGCTCATGTCCAGTTAAATGCTTTTGGGGCAAATTTTGAATATTGCTGTTTACCTACCCTCCAGTATTTGACAAAAGCAGAAATCTTTTTTGTCAGTCATGTGGTTCCATGTCAGGTAATGTGGAACAAAGTATGCTGTTGAGATTATCGCTGAAATTGAATTCTCTAAAAGGCTTTTGCAGCTTTCAGGTAATATGAAATACATAGAAATGTACACCCACTGGTAACATTCACTTCCTTTTTTTTTTTTTCTTTTCGTCATTAACTTCTTTGAGAAGACAAGGGGATATTTGCAGCTATTTCAGTGGCTTGACATTTGTCACAATGATACAATTTCTAAAATGTTGACTGTAATTGCTGCTTCAGCTCACTGAACTTCTTACCAAACGGGCTGTGAGAATTGCTGGTGACACAAACTCGTGCTTATCAGAACTGATTCCATTGTGGTCTGACCTGATCAATTGCTCTTTAACGCAAGTCACAGTCAGGCTGTGTAATTTTATAGTGTAAATCTCTGTGTAATTTTATAGTGTAAGATTTTACACCATTGGGGCTATGATGTGATTGCATCTCTAGAGCCAGGGGGGACAGAGTTGGGAAATGAACCCAAGGGAGTTGTGCTTGATACGCCTCAACAGGTGCTCACAAACTTCATTCTTCACAGTTATGTATTAAGCAACATGACCAACATTTGCCACACATTGTTTATTCTCTTATCTTTCCTCCAGAGAAGGGGACGTGTGTACTGGGCCTAATTCTTTCCTTGAGGAATTACGTTCCTCAAATCCCATGTTGCCGGTAGAAATCATGTCTTTATCATTAACTTTTATCATCTCTGTTAACCTTAAAATTTGATGGAATTTGGGTAGCTGACCATCCAAGATAAGATTGGAAAAGCTCTGCCATGTTGTATGTGAATAGTTACTGAAATGGTTATAATGCAAGGAACGACCATTTGAAGAGGTCTAATAAAACCTCTTTCTTGACTGCTAATTATTAATATTTTATAATATGAGCTTGTAGCGGACTATTTCTCTCTGTGTTAAATGATTATAATTTCATTAATTGTAGCTACCTAAAATAGCTGCAAGCAATCATCCCTTTTCCTTGTGTCTTACGGTTTATCTAAGCTGCTTGATAGCTTCATGTAGCCAAACTGGGTGGGCTAATTCAGCCCTGCTTCAGCTCAGTTAACATAATTCCTTCCACTGCACTGGATTTTTTTGCTAGACACCACATTAGCTTCTAATGAAGGTGTCAGACTGACAGACATTGATGCCTCTAGATGCACAATGAAGCATTGTAATGGTGATTTTATAGAAGTGTCTCTATGCTGGGGAACCTCTGGTGTGTTTTCCTAAAGGTGCCTCCAGAATGAACTGGCTGGTTTATGTTTAAGAGCTGAGGCTCAATCCAGATCATTCACATCAAGGGCAATAATTCCGGGAATGATAATGAGTCTCCCACTGGGCCTCCACTGAGAATTCCATTACCAGCATCAGTTATGGCAACAGGTGTAAGCAAGTGAGCAAACTAAAATAAAGGCCACAACAGCTCTTTGGTCTAAGACACACTTTCCTGAGGATAAGCCTTATCTGGAAACAAAGAAATCCACAGTTTGGATACTTACCAGAAGCAGGGAGGGTGTTCACGTGGTGGAAAACTTGGTTGTACCACTAAAATGTGCACACAAACTTTTGGGGAAAACCCGAAGCTTTCTGCAAGCATGTTCTTTTCATCTAAACCCTTTTTTTTTGATACAAAAACATTTGAAAATGTTGGGCCAGCTCTGTTACCACAGGCTCAGGCTTTTTCTTCATCCATTTTAGGATGTGGCACGTGCTGGTCCTGCCGAGGACCCTGAGAGTTGCCCTGACTCAGGTTTTTCATGTTTGAGCCCCCTGCCCAACTCATTTGTGGCTGTGCCTGTCCCCCCACATCTTCCCTGTGTTTTCCCATCCCAGTGGTGACGGTGCAGTTTGGCTGCAGTTAGTACAGCTCAGATTTCATTAAGTAAATGACTGTGAAAAGCTTTCAATATTGGGACAAACCCAATAGAAACATGTAGATTACCCAACAGAGGATGTTCTCAATTTCTTTGGCCAGAAACGAAAATTCTTACCTAAGATTTTCAAAACTCTGGGAGAAGTTTGACCTTCCCCTACCCTCAGCCAGCTCTGAAGTTTGCAGCTGATGGTGTTTTACTAGACTTGCAGCACTGACTTAATAGCTCTTTAGTTATTAGAGGATAAATGTTCATGTTCTACAAGTTTAAATTATATTAAAAGCCTTTATTAGCGCCACTTGGCAAAATACCTTCTGGCTAGCTTTCTGGCCTTGGGCTAGGCCATTCTTGTGGTTTCTTAATGACATACTATGAAATGGATATAATTTATGAGAATTTGGTGCCAGGTTTTGCGTGTGTTAAGAAGCATTTGCCATTCGTGCTTAATGCTGCCGAGCAAAATGAAAAAGATTAAAAACTTGAGTTACGTCTTGCATTCGTCTGGCTTGATTTTCATTGTACATGGCCTTTTGAGTATTTTTATGTGTATGTATTTATATTATATATTTTCTTTTATGTTACCTGGTCTCTGAATTACTGGGGTTGTTCAGTTCTGGCATGTAACAGTGCTGTTACACTGTTACTTTCAATTTATTTTCCAACCCTCCCTGAGTAATTTTTGGCAAACTATTCTCAATGAAAGAACTCCGCTGAGCCACGTAATAGGTTTCCCCACAGCTGGGAGAAGAATTAGGCCATTGGGTCAGCTCATTTTTGTGAAGGCAACTCTGCCATGGGCCAAAGGCCTCAGAAGTTTCTTTCCCACGAGACTTGGTGGTGGGGTGTGATTCAGCTGGTTGGTATTTTCCCCCTCTCGGCATCTGTTTATTTGCTTTGCCACCAAGGCCGCCTCCTTTTCCTTCTGCTGATGCAGTGTTGGTGTGAAAAACGGATGGGGCAAAGCACACGGCGGGTGGGAGGAGGCGTGTGCGGTGGGAAAACGGGGCTGGGAGAAAGGCCTGGGGCTTGAGTAACCTTTCTTAGGTGTCTTTCCATCACAAGAGTTGTTTGTGGCGGAGGTGTGAGCTTTGGTGACTGCAGAAGCGTGCTGCTGTGGATCTGACCCGATGCTCTCATTCTTTCCGCAGTGGGGAAGCCTCACAAGTGCAACTACTGCGGCCGGAGCTACAAGCAGCGCAGTTCTCTGGAGGAGCACAAGGAACGCTGCCACAACTATCTGCAGAATGTCAGTCTGGAGGCTGCTGGGCAGGTCATGAGTCACCATGGTGGGTGCACACCGCCTCCAGAGCTCCCTTGGACTTGGAGCACGTCGTGCAGGCTCTTTGCCATCTCTTTTTCTTCCTTCCTTTCATCTTCGCTTCGCTGCCATCCTAGAGATCACTTACACTCAGAGAGGCAGGAGAAGAAAAGATGGGCTAGTGCTCTCTCTGTCCAGTGTAACAGCCTTATTTGTGCTTATTTTGTTTAAGTCAGTATTTCACTTCTTAGTATATGTACATATGCAGACATGAAAATAAAGCCAAGTTACCCGTTCAGAATTACCCAAGAAGTCATATCATAGAATCACAGAATGGTTTGTGTTGGAAAGGTCCCTAAAGACCCTCCAGTTCCACCCCTGTGCCATGGACAACAGCTCCTTCCACTACACTTGGTTGCTCCAAGCCCCATCCAATCTAGCCTCAGACACTGTCAGGGATGGGGCATCCACAGCTTCTCTGAGCAACCTGTGCCAGGGCCTCACCACCCTCACAGAGAAGAATCCCATTTCATATCCCATCTGACCCTGCCCTCTGGCAGTGGGAAGCCATTATCCCTTGTCTCAAGTCCCTCTCCAGCTCTCCTGGAGCCCTTTTAGGCACTGGAAGGGCTCTAAGGTCCCCCTGGAGCCTTCTCTTCTTCAGATGAACACCCTCAGCTGTCCCAACCTGGCTCTAGAGCAGAGGAGCTCCAGCCCTTGGATCATCTCCAAGGCTTCCTCTGGACTCTCTCCAACAGCTGCATGTCCTTCTTATGTTGGGAGTCAAAGCCATGTATAAAATGTATGATTCTCTTCCCCTTCCTTTCTGATAGTGAATATTACTTAGAAAAGATAAGGATGGCAGAGGTATTCCGAAGTCATTATTTCTACCCTCTGTAATATTATCTTATCCCTCCAAAACAGAGAGGGATGGATGTAAAAACCTCTAGAGCAGAATGGAATTCAATAGTGTTGTAGAACGTAATTTTAACAAAAAAAAAAAATGTTTGTATGCATTTACATTTGCTAGTATTAATATGTTAACTAACACTGCATGTGTTAATATACATAAGGACTGGAGATTGCCAAAAAAATTGTTGAAAGCAAGAAATGTCAAACTGTGAATTTGTTTTCAGAAATTTCTGGAGCTATTAGTATGGATAATGAGCATAATGTCTCAGACTGCAGGGTTGAAGGCTTATCTGTAGCACTAAATGCTAAATGGTAGCTGTCCAAAAATGGTTATAATTTTATTCAAAATTAATGTCTCACAAACTCTTCTAAAACTGAACTGCTTTTAACTTTTCAAAGTTGTCTTTAGATGCTGGGTACTTGAAGTCTTTAAAAGTTTTTACTATTCAGAAAATATAAGAATGATACACTTTCCATTTTGATTAAAAATTACCATATACCTGCAAATACCAAAAAAAAGTTAGATTGTGGGTAAATGAAAAGGCAAAAGAACACTTCCACTTTTTTTTTTTTTTTCCATTTTGCTTATCATGATTGTGTGGAGTCATACAGCTTCATCTGGAAATTATTTCTGTAAAATCATTTTTAAAAACCTAAAAATGCAAGCTGAAATAAAATGTATTCAGCATTGCTACTATAGGCTACATTTTGGTGACAGAAATCTCCAAAATTTTTTAAACGGTACTTTCCCATGATCAATTTAAGCCTATAAAGGCACATTGAACAGTTTTAGTACATGTTGCCAAAGCATTCATACAGCTCTATTAAGTAATTGCTCTCTTTGTAGACACCCTGGAGACTAAAGTCAACATTTAAAATGTCACGGATGTTTTAAAGATATTGAAGCGATTATGTGCCTGAGGTGGCATTTTTCTGGTAAAAGTCAGTGAAAAGGCAGATTTCAGGGCTTTGCTCTGCGGAGGTACCTGTTGTGGGCTTGGTCAGTTAGGTAGGAGTTGAACCACAGAATTGGTTCCCAACAAAATCCCCCCTCCTTGTGCCTGTCTTGTTAACCAGGGAGGGATGCCCTTGGTCAGCCTTTCCTTAGGGAATAACAGGAGGTTGCCCATGGCTATGGCAACCAGGATGTTTGAGATCCTGTTGTGGAGGAGCTTCCCAAATGCTACACAATGCCTGGGTTTATTAGACCAGTCATAGACAGTTATTAGACCAGTAATTAGACAGTTATTTATTAAAATAATAAAAGAAAATAATTAAAATTTCTGAAGAAATCTGAAGCTTTTTCTGGGCTGCCTAATGCCATGACAAGGGTAAGTCCTTAACCTTGTCTGCCCAAAGAGGCTGCAGTGATTGACCTTGCATTGATTTTCCTACCACCTGAAGTTAAACCAGTGCAAATCCCATGTGGACAGTTCTTTTATTTACAGCCTGACTTTGCTTGGCTTAAAATAGAAGTGTTCACACAACCACTTCACTTTTCTCAACAAAATTGGCTTAAAGCAGCACTTTGAATTCAACTAGTGCCTCTTTCTCCTCCGGGCAAATACGTCTGTGCCTCCCCTGGTGAATGTTTAAGAGGATGTTTGATCCACTGTCTTCATTTAGTTGTTTAGTGAGGGCACAGTGAGGACAGGCAGCGACAGGGAGCTCCAGATTCATCTGGGGCCAGTAATAAATCTCAGCTCACATCGCAGCATCACTCACACCTGTGAAGCTCAGCATGAGGGTCATGAGCACCAACCTGTAGAGGTCTGCAGCAAAGTCCTTTTTCCTGGAACTGTAAAGATGCCAGGGAAGAGTCCAAAGATGATTGCTTGGCTTAACGTTAGGCCTTATACTAACCCTGAAAAAATTGTATTAATTTCCTTGTCTCTCATGTCGCACATGGAAATGATATTCCTGAGGATGACTAAGAGTATGTTTTGGAGACTTATATTTTGTGCCCCGCTGGGGTTGAGCTTTCCTGACTCTCTTTCCAAACCCTCAGTGTTTTGTTTTTGCTGGGCATTTTGAAGCCTTGGAGTGCATTTTGGTGTGACTCCTGATCACATCTTCACCATTGCACACAAAATAGGGAGAGGTGGGGATTTTCTTATCCCTACCAGCATCCTGCTCTGCCTGCTTTAACAACACCAGCACTGGCCAACACTAAGCATTGATCCAAATTATTTCTGCAGAGACTAATTGTTCCAAAAAACTGGAAGCAGCCCCTAAGAGGGTTTGGATTTTTTTCAGGCATTGTGCTCAAGCCCATCAGTTTACAGGCACGCTACAGACATCTACTTCGGTGCTTTCAATAATCTCTGTCTTGTAGATGGCTAGATCACCTGACTGAAGCCACAAGGGGAAGCAAGAGAGGAGGAAGGAGGGCTAGTTTTGGGGGCTGGGTAGGAATGTACAAACCTCTGGGTCTGGCTCCATCCTCTTGCAGGGTGCCAGTTGCTTGTCGAGCTGCCCCTCCTTGTCTTCCTGTTCCCTGCTCAGCAGGACAGATGCTGCAAGAGAGATCCCATGATTTTGTTGTTGAAAATTTTCAGCTAAGCAGTGCTGGCTCTGGAAGGAGAAATTAGTTTGCAGTCTCCTAGCTAGCAGTATGTTGGGGATGACAACAGGGACAGTCCCTGAATGCCAAGAACATGAACTTTGCAGGAAAGAACAGGGAGAAATGTTGAAGGCTAGATACGGTTTACACCCAGTTATGTCTTCTTCTCCACTGTCACAAAGCCAAAAGTCCAGAGAAATTCTTCCAGGGGAATGGAGAAGGATACTCTTTTCAGGAGAAGGAGAAAGAAGCCTAGCCCTAGGCTGCATGAGGCTCAAAGGCCAGCTCCACATAAAACACACAATGGCCTTGTGTCTTTCCCTCTTACATAGTTGCTTAAAACATCGTTAAAATGCTGGTCCCACAGGACACTTCCCACCAGGGTCCATGGGAATATTTCCTGTCATTTCTCTGCACACACACACTTCTTTTAAATAGCAATATTGTGAGCCTCAGAAAGGAAATTGAGGTTGATGGAGTAATACTAATTTATACCAGCTGAGACTTAGCCCAGTGTCTGGTGTCTGCACACAAAATATTTATCAGCAAAACACACGCTGGGTAATTTTTTTACTTCTCTTTTCCCCCCTATTCTTTCCTCACTGGAACAGCATAAACTTTTTTAATAGTTCATGTGGTTTCTTACAAATTAAGAAGTAAAAAATTAAAGATAGTCACTTTGAGCACTGTGATTGAAAAAAAACCAGTGTCTTCAGGAAAAGAAAGACTGTTCTGAAGACGATCCAAGTTTATGAATTGAAAGTTTAGGCTTAGAAACAACACTTTGTGTTAACTGCATATGAGTGTTGACAATGTCAGAGGTGGTGAACTCTTCCATGGGCAATCCAGGAGCACACCCTGATAGCTGATGAACATCCCTAAAGAGAAACATACTCAAGCGTGGGCTTTTCCTGGGCTGGAAATTTGATTTTTAGAGTAAAAAAGTCTTCCTGAGCTGAGACTGTAAATGCTCAGCATAAAATGAGTTGCTGTATCTGAGCTAGTTATATCCTGTCAGCTGTTCTTTGGTTGCTCTCACTACTAAGGTAATGAAGTAGGATGTACTACAACAAAAAAGGAATTGCATTTACTGCTGAGTAAACGTGTACATGAGCTTCTACAACAGAGCAGCTGATTGTTGAGAACCAGTACTTGTGTGTGATCAGTTTGGTTTCCCTCTTTCTTATTTTGTTTTTCCCTTAAAAAAAAAAAAAAAAAAAAAAAAAAAAAAAAAAGGAGGCTAGCCTATATGTCCTTTATTCCTGTGTTTTTTTAAAATGAAATGAAAATCAATATATCTAGAACTGTCAAATGTAATATTTAACTTTCTGGGTTTCTGAAATGTGACTGGACTGTTTGGTCCAGTTTTGCCTGCCATTTAAATGATTTCAGAAACAAGGCTATTTCCTTCTTTCCTATCTCCCAGGAAATCTGCATGACAAAAAACACCCTGGTAACGTATTTTCGTCGTAACACGAATATTGGTGTGATTCAGTGATTCTGTTGCAAAAGAGAAGTGCCCTGGAGTATAGACTTGGGTTCTGAGGTGGGAAAAAGTACCTTCAGCATGAAAGATGGAAAAGAAAATGCTTTTATTGTTGATGAGTTTAGTCTTAAAATGAGTCCAAGCAGGATTTTTGCCTGACTTAGAGAAGAGCAGATGTCTTTTTTAACACTATTCATTTTTCATGGAAGAAAGGTTTCAAATTATGTGTAGGAAATTTTACACACATATGCCCAGCAGCAGAATTATTTAATTATTACTTAATTGTTATAAGACCATACAAATGTCACTACATTTGGGGCTTATTCAGATGGCTTTTAAAGTAATCAGGAGCTTTGAACTGGTTCAGGATGCCTTGGGCAGGTTTTCCTGATAGGGGTTGAGCACCTTGGTGCTCCAAGGGCTGGAAATCCTTGAAGCAGCAGGCAGGTGGACGTGGCCCATGACAGTCATATCCCAGGATTCACACCGTGCATGCCTGCGAGTGAATGCATTCACTGAGCTTGGGTAAGCCAGAAAGGACAGTCAGATGCCAGTTCCCAGTGAAAATCAGCAGACATCATCTTCCCTTTCTTCCCAGATCTCCTTGGTAAATACTTGAGTAGTGCAGAGACTGACTGAGCCCAGTATTTAATTAACCTTAAAAGTTTACCCTTGGCTCTTAAAGTATTCCAAGCTTTCCAGTCTGCACTGGGCATTAATTAGGTCACTTGAACACTGCATCCCATTTTGTTGCAACATTAGATTCATTTCATATTTATGCTTTTTTCCCCTCCCTTTCAGTGATGCCAGCAGGACTGCCTTGTAAATGAGAAACCATTGTGTTTCTCAGGGGGAGCATCCTGTACAAATAAAAAAGCAGCAGAGTAAATCATTTTACAGCATATGGTAGATTCTAAGCCTCAAAGTACTCAGCTTTCCATAGCAGCAGAGGCACAAATGGAATCAAATGAATAAATTGCCATGTTTTCTTATTATGGATGTCTGAATTGAGAAGTTCACCTGAGCAGATACTCTGTTTTGTAGTTGCCTCATATTTGCTCTTCCTTACTAGAAAGAAGGCAGAGACGAGGCTTTTGTCATCCCATTTTTCCTATATTATGTGCTAGCAAGCAGCTGTGTTTAGGAGCAGGGGGGTGATTATTCCATGCCAGGATCCTGAAGGTAGTGCAGTTACATGGGAGGAAAGTGGGCTGGTAGTGTTCATTTATGGCACTGTCTGGGAGAAGGTGTCTGTGACAAAAAAGGCTGCCATGGTGAGAGACCGGAGGAGGGCTGGCAGAACATGAGGGTGCCAGTCCTTCTCTGCCACCTCTGCAATACCTAGCACTTCACTGGGAGCCTGATCTAAGACAGAGAATGCAATGGGTTCCTCTCAGTTTACAAACTGTAGGAAGTCTGTGCCGGATCACCCCAGATTCTGTTTTTTCTGCCATCCATTCTTTATACCCCAACCATCCCATTAGCACATGGGCTAATGGCTGATCCCTCTCAGGTTTTTCTTGATACCTTCTGAGGATGAATGCAGGACAATTAGGCCTGGTATTAAACTCATAGCAGCAGAGCAGAGCTCCACACTTGATATATATTGCAAATGATTGGGTCTCTCCAGGCCTGATCCACAGTTTGGTACCACTGATTATAAGAGGATGATTATAAGATGATGCTAAACAAAACCAAAGTACTTTGTTGGTGTTTAAGAATGGGTATATCGGCAAGTGGCATAAAACCCTGTGCAAGTGGCTCACTACCCCGGTTAGAAGCCTGCCCAATTCCTACATTTTATCTTTAGCACCTTATTCCCTAAACCAACAAATGACAGGAGTGAAATGAATAAAGACAGAAGTTACTGATTTTTTTGGTTTTGTCTCAAACACAGTGTATGAGCATTCCCTCTGATGTAGTTAGCACAGGAATACTTCCTGCTGATTCCTGATCCCAGATGATGTGAAGTAAGATGCAGAAAACCTCTGTTTGCAGACTCTTAGATCTGTGCTTGAGGGGATAAAATATTAATCAAAAAATGGGTAGCTTCTGTGTCTGATTCTGAAGGGAATTTCCATGTGATGTTAATCTTGTAATTCCAGTACAGTGTGTGTTGATTTTACAGTCTCATTACAGTGTGAAGAGAGAAAATATGCTTTAGCAAACTGATCCTTCATTTGAGAACCCTTTGTCTTAGGGAATACAGAGCCAGGCCCAGCAAATACAACTCATCAATGCCTTGTGTGATTTTTAATCACTGAGTTTAGTGCAAAAAGACAATAATGAGAGTAATTATGCTGCATGGTAAGTGTAAAAAGGGAATACACAAAGAATGATAACTAAAGGTTTACATTGGTGACAGGTGACCATATCGAAGAGATAATAACACAAAATGTCACATATAGAGTGAGTTTTCTAAAGTGTCCTCTCCTTACTGGAGATCTTGAGTGTCCAGAACAAGCCCTTTTATAAATGCTTAAATTTGGGTTCTGCTAAATAAGATGTTCCCAAAGAGAGATGTTTTGTGATTGTGGCTCTGCTTACAGGTGATTGTTGTCTTGATGCCCAAAGTGTTCTCACACTTTGCTTTATATTGTGTTGCTCTTGTTGCACTGTCAGCAGGGCTCAAATGATTTGTGTTGTCTGTGGAGTGTAGACCAGACCTGTCTGATACCATTTTTTGATTTTATGTAGTACCTGCTTTGGAAGATTGTAAGGAACAAGAGCCTGTGATGGACAACAATATTTCTGTGGTGCCTTTTGAGAGACCTGCTGTTATAGAGAAGCTGACAAGCAACATGGGAAAGCGTAAAAGCTCCACCCCACAGAAGTTTGTGGGTAAGCTGGAAATGAGCCTTTTATTCTTTTTAGTGCATGGGTATAGGTTATGTGCTATTTGTAACAGCCAGAAGAACAAGGGGAAAAGTAGCACTCTCACAGCTTGGTACTGATACAACAATAGAGGTGGTTAAATCACAGCACAAAACCATGGTAATTATTGAATTCATTTTACCAGTCCAGAGAATTCAAAAGTGAAGTCCACTATCATGAAAGTGCCTTAGAAAACCTTGAGCTTTTTACTTAATGCTGTTTTGTTCATGTTTTTTTTTAAACTTCTCTGTAGCCCTTTTGAAATTTAGACTTGTCATCTTCCCTCTCCTTGCTCCAGAAAAAAAAACCCAAACCAAAAACAATAACAAGCTAAGACTGTCATATAATTATCTCTCTCCATATGTGTTGAAAAAACAAACAACAAGTATCTCAAGACTTCTAATCTGTATTAAATTCCTGACACTTGGCAACAACTGGTCTGATAATACTGGCATGAGGAAGTAAATCACATCCCTTGTGTTGGAAGAAGTTCTTGCTCTGAGTGCTCTGCACGCAATAAACTTACTAATACATGAATACAAAACAACATTGGGTGGCTTTTGGTTACTAGATTTAGAATCCTAGGTCAAGAATTCATAATTTGCTTTGTGTCTTGACATATTAAAATTACTCAGCTTGTAACAGGTGACAGTATGGAGAATTTTACTGGGTTTGAGCTGTAACTTAAAGCTTCTTTTTACTGCTACTGAAGCAATGCAAAACTTCTTAGGAGGGAAGCTGGAACAGAGAATTGTTTGGGGTAAGTGTCAGACTCTGAAGTCATGTAAATAAGCGTTTTCCACGCTCACTCCCTGGAAGGGCAGTCACACAGAACTTAAGGGTGTCTCATTCTGCATACACTGAGGACACTTACAGAGAGGATCAGAGCATTGTAAGCAATTAGCACAGCCATTTAGAAAAATTGTTGCCCCTCAGCTAAATGGAGATTCAGATGAATTTGTTAAATGACCCGTGAAGGTGGCTGTAAGTAAGCTACAAGGTTTGGAATAGCAGGGGGCCAGCAGTGTGCAGCAGCTCACCTGGGGGGATTGACACACTGACCTGGCTGCCCTGGGTCAGCTGACCTCTCCCAAATATCAGTGTTGAGCCAAGGTTAGGCCAGCAATGATCCATCCCACATGGGGAACGCTGGGAGACATCAGTATTTCCTATGTTGTTATATTTTTAGACCAGAAAGGTGATTTTATTTGTCCACTCATGCACCATTGACCATATGTTGTTCTTATGTTCATAGGTAAATTTACTGATTGGAAATCCTTGCATGAGAGATGCTATACCACATTATTAATCTCTTCAGCAGGTTATACTACTTTGTTGTTAGATAAATCCATTTTTTTCTATAGGTGTAACATATCACTGTCCATATGTAGGAAAAGAAGTACTCCCTTTCATATTTACTGTATCTTATTTTTCTGATCTTCAGTGGCATTACAGTGTTTAGATTGAATAGCAGTAGTCTTCACCTGGCTGCCTTTCTTTTTTTTTTTTTTTTTTCCTCCTCCCCTCCACCATGACCTCACTTTTCTTCCCTTTTTCTCCCCAATTAAATATTGTTCAGCTCTATCAGGAAGAATGTGTAATGGTTCTGTTGCTTGCAGGAAATTTTCCTGTGCATACTTCAAGCATGGCACCTGTCCAAAACAACTTAATGGTGTTTATGAGAAGGTCATGTAAGCATAAGCTAAAATCTTTGCATGCTGCATCTATCAATGCTTTACTGCTCTTTCTGATCAGCAGTCTCCAAGGGATGGTGGTTATGGACCACAGTCTCTCCTATGGCTGAATTTTCAGGAGGAGAGGAGGCAGCATACAGCAAATAGAATGAATTCATTTCTGCATGAGAGACTTGGTAATTTATCTGCTCTTGAGGTACTAGTCTTACCGAGCCAGCTGAAATAGTGGAGGCAAAAAGTACAATTTGTGATGTGCAGGAGTGTGAGTACTTGTTTTTGCTTCTTTGTTCAATGAGGAAGAGGCAGACACCAGTTAAATTAAAAGCAGCCGTCTTCAGGCTGGTCACGTGAAGCAGATTCATGTATTTTCAGCTGGAATTTGGAGCTTACTCTCAGAATGTCACCGAGGTTAAGAACAGGCAGGATGCAAAAGGAGACATTTATGTGGCTTACGATAAGACCATGGTTGTTAGAGTAAGAATTAAAAATACACGGGCGTCTCAGAACAGATGAAGATCAGCCGGCTGCCAAATTACAGTCAGCTTCTGGTTAATGGGGGTCAGGGAGGAACTTCCCCAGGGGGAAATGCTGGAACAGCTTTCTCCAAGGTTTCTTGTAGCTTTCTCCCAGGCGTCCAGCCCAGCAGCTGCTTTAGATACTTGATGAGATGGACTACAGGTATCACAGGACAGCTGTGTCTGTGTGCTTTGATCTAACTTCAAATACCTGTTTCGGGGTTTATTTGAATGTCATATGGCCAGAGGGGAGAATGTTTTTTCTTCTACCTCACTAATATAGGGCAAGGATAAATAGACTTTGAGCATAGTTAAAATGAAAATTCAGAATGATTGGTCTGATTAGCTGATTTTAAGTTTAGAATTGGCTAAAGAGGAATTCAATTTGGAAACCACATTGTATTGGTCTGTTGGGCTGTTCATTGGTTACTTCTGAGCTCTGCATTTTACGCCCTCTCCTCCCCATGTTATCATTTATTTTACTTTTTTATGTCACACTCCATTTCTCAGCTCTGACATCTTTGGAACTGGTTCATAATTAACGGAATAAATAATTCAGGTCACTGGCAATTTACAGCTTTCTTTGCTGTCTGTGCTGGAGTAACTAAACATGGATGATGAAAGGAATCAAAATAAGGTTTGCATCATTTATCCAAGTAGCCCATAAAGGATGGATAATATTTCTTGATCTATAAAGCGTACAAAGAACTGACAGTGTGTTTGGCAGATGGAACAGCTCTCACCAGATCTGTTTCTTTATTCAAACACAAGAATGACACAGGTAGCCAGAGAAGGTGACAGGCACCAGTGGGCACCAGACACACTTGCCTGCTGGGGCTGTCCTTCAGTCCCCCTTTGGCCCCACTTGGGAAGGGCCTGCACGGTTTCATGGGAGGCTGAAGCCACGTCCAGTTGCAGAGCTGTCCATCCTGTCTGTGGCAGCACAGCCATCAGAGACTGCCAGACCACAGCAAGACACTGAGAAGAGGATGTTTGATGGCAAGAATCATCCACAGGTCGTGTTAGATTACCAGGACCATCACTGAGTACACATCATAGGTACACAAATATGGTATGGTGTCCAGCCATGTGAACACTATCGCTGAAGAGAGTAGGAATATTCATGTACTTCACTTCGAGCTTATATTTAATTATCTTGATAATCAGGGCTAAGGTCCACAGCAGAAGTGAGGCATCATCTCTAAGGACAACATGATTGTTCTCTATGCATCACTTTTGAATAAGTCACACTAAGTGGAATGAATTATTATAGTCAAAAATAAAATGCTGAGTGATAGCTGTGTTGAAATGTACTAATGCAATTTGGAAGAGATTTAGGATTACAGTTCTGTTTCTTATAGTGGTTTATACACATTGTGTTCCAAGCAATTTTGGCAAAAGGTGATAGTAGAAGCTTCTTGAGTAATTTAATTCTTGAGTAGCCAAACCACTTGTAAGTAATGACTTCTTGAATTTATTAACTTACACTATTGGAAGAAAAGTCTGGTTTTATGTACCAAGGAACTAAAGTAACAAAGACAATGAAAACCCACCAAAATTATTTATCAGTCTTCATAAAAACAGCTTTAAAAGTTAGCTGTCAGCAACTAGCTAATTACATGTGTGAACACATAGGAAGGAGCATGTGTATCTTGTATCATATACATATAACCTTTCCTGTTTAAAAAGAAGCTATTCCAAAGCTATGAGCTTTGCCTGTCCTGACACTCCAAAGCCATCACGGGAAAAGCAGTGCTGCTGACCTGAGCCCTGGTGTAAGCAGTGGCCAATTTGTTCACCTCCAAGGAGAGCTGTGGTGCATAACATGGTGCCCTGTGACTGCCATAATGTACCAGCATGTGAGTCTGGTTTTGCACATCTGTCACGCCATTGATGTAAAAAGGTTACAAGGACGTGAGTTAGGATTCCCAGTGATGAATAAGCCAGCTTCAGCATTATATATAAATTTATCTTGTGTCAGTGAAAGGGGCTTTTGCCTTCTACCAAGTGAAACGAAGCTATACACATGGTTTTGCTTGCCTAAATAGACACTGGGAAGGATGTGTGTATGTCTTTTTTTCCTCAGTCCAAAAAGGATAGAATATTTTGGGGTTTTTTTTTTTTTGAGAGAGGAAAACTGCGAAGAGCAGACTCCACTGCTCCTGTAAATTACTTCATTCCTCATTCTTGGCCACATGCTCTTGTTTAAAGTTTGGGGGCTCTTTCTGCTGGTTAAAGGATTTACATATTGTGACTTTAAAGGTACCGCCATAACGAGCCCCCTGTACCAGGTTGTTTAGGTTTCTCACTGTGGAGCCCTGTTGTAAGGTAGGTGTAAGGTATCTCAGATTGTGGGGGACATGTGAAATGGACTCTTGAATTTTGGGGAGAATCCAATGGTATACTCTGTCAGAACTTCAGTGGCCTCAATATGTCAGTCCATTATCTACCATTTACAATGTGTTTCCTAACTTGAAGTGTGGGCACAGTCAGGCACAGTTGAACTTTTGGAATTGCTCTGGAAGCTGCTTCAGCCACATGTTTCACCTGGAATAATTTTTTTTTTAAAAAAGGAAAAGAAAAGAAAAAAAAAGAAAGCTCTTTGTGAGGTTACTGCTTTACCCATCTCAGGACAGGAACTTTATAGGATGTCAGTAATAAATTAGAAAGAGGTTACCTTTAGACTCTGGAATAATTTCACCCCAAGTCAAGGGGTTTCTGTCCCTCTCCACCCCTTTTACAGTGAAACATTGCAGTGATTATGTTGATTTTGCTCATGCATTTGCTTTTATCTCTTAGGTGAAAAGTTCATGAGATTTGGCTATCCAGATATCCCTTTTGATATGAACCTAAGCTATGACAAGGAGGCTGAGCTGATGCAGTCTCACATGATGGACCAAGCCATCACCAATGCAATCACCTACCTTGGAGCTGAGGCACTTCACCCCCTGATGCAGCACACACCGAGCACAATTGCAGAGGTGGCCCCGGTCATCAGCTCAGCTTACGCTCAGGTCTATCATCCCAGCAGGATAGAGAGGCCCATCAGCAGGGAAACAGCCGACAGCCACGAGAACAACATGGATGGCCCCATCTCCCTCATCAGACCAAAGAGTCGAATCCAGGATAGAGAGGGCTCTCCCAGCAATAGCTGCCTGGATTCTACTGACTCAGACAGCAGCCACGACGACCGCCAGTCCTACCCAGGAAACGCTGCCTTAACCCCCAAGATAAAGCCAAACCCGGCTTACGTGAAGGAGGAGGCCAAGCCTTTGGATGTCACAAAAGCTTCTAAGGGCTCTTTAAAGGATATGTACAAGGTGATCAATGGAGAAGGGGAGCAGATTAGGGCTTTCAAGTGCGAGCACTGTCGCGTCCTCTTCCTGGACCATGTCATGTACACCATCCACATGGGCTGCCATGGCTACCGGGACCCGCTGGAGTGCAACATCTGTGGCTACCGGAGCCAGGACCGCTATGAGTTCTCGTCGCACATAGTCCGGGGGGAGCACACATTCCGCTAGGCCTTCTCATCCAAAGGGGACTCGTATGAAGTAGAACTGCACATGAAGAAATACTGCACTTACAATCCCATTTTTCCTCAGACATTGAGACGCCTATTTTGTTGTTGTTGCTGTTGTTGTTGTTGCTGTTGTTTAATTATTATTATTATTAACCTTATTTTTTGTGGACCCAACCTCATTTGCTCTGCCCAGCTTAAGAATAGAAAGAAGGAAAGGAATGGATAAAAGAGGGGTTTGTTGTGGCCATCGGTTTTTGGGGAGTGACCCGCCTTGCTTTCTGTGGGAATTGGAAGGCAGTCTGTGTCCGTCTCAGTCAGTTGTACACCATGTCCTCTTTTGGGATATCGCTCAACCATGCCAGGTGCTTTCAAGTCCCAACAAGATGCCACTCATTTGCAATTTCAGAGGAATAGGTAGAAACATTTCAGAGGAGAGCCTTTTTCTAATGTGAAGATATGGTGCGAGCTTTTGGTGGCTGGAGGAAAGGGGGGGAACTTTTTTCTGCAGAATGAACAATTATTTTTAAAACAAAACTTTTAGGGAGTTAGGAGCATGAATCAAAGTCAAAAATTTATATTCCTTTCAAAATTACTTTCAAGGGTGAGGTTTTTTCCTGGGTTCAGTGTGTATTGCCCCTCTAGAATGTAAATAAATCAAAAAAAAAAAAAAAAAAAGAAATGTATGTCTTAACACTGTACCACATTACTGCAGTTTAGTTTCATAAGTCTGAGGGCCTTCTGTGGTAAGTTTGAGGCTTTGTGTTTTTATTTTCCTTAACTTATGAAGCACCTTTTTTTAGAATTGTTGATATTCTGTTACTCCATGCCTATATGTTGTCTCACTGGCTTCTTAGAGACCCTTGGAAGCCTTACTTCTTTAGTTGCACCCTAAGTTTTAAGAAAGAGCATTTAGAAATAACATTTAAGCTTGCTTCTAGGACAGTAAGGGGCCTAGGAGTGGGTGAGAGTCTGTAGTTTACTCAAGAGGTTCTGCTGCTCTTCTGAAATACTTTTGGGTTAAAATTATGGATTTAAAAATGACAAAAGTACTAGTAGCAAAGTGTTCTTTAAATATAGGTATATATAGATATATAATTATGTAAATACTTTCTCATTCTACTATCACAGTGTTAACCTCTTGGCAACAGCCTAAACTAAGAGTTGCAGCTGGGAAAGCGTTAGGAGCCAGATCCTTGGCCAGCATTAATCCTCTTGGCTCCATTGAATTTAATGGAACTGTCCCAACTACTTCAGCTACACCAGGGTCCCAACCTTGACTGTTTTTTCTCTGGTTGACTTCTTACTTGCTAATCTACTGAACCACTCATTTCCTTTTGTTTGTATGTCATCAATTCTGCTTAATTTAGGGGTGAAAGTATTAGCAGGTTTTGCTGGATATCCTTGGCTCCCGGCGAGCACAGAAGCCCAGCAAACCAACAGGTCACATACAACCTTCCCTACTTCTGCAGAAAGTGTTAAGTGGACATGTAGGTGCTGTGAACTGATCTGGACTTAAAAGATTTAATTTTTATTCCTAATTTAATAATTTCCCTGTAGGGAAAGCAGTTGGAGAAACATGCTCCAGAGAGAGTCCTTGACCTACAGACTGGACAAGAAAAGAAGTCCACTGATCTGTTTTGTTTCTTTTCTTTCTCTCTCAGTAAGTAACAAAGCCAGCAACCACCCAGCAAGTTGCATCAGTAAAAACTGGGCTTAAACCTACGGGACAGATTGCCATTGAAACCCAACTGTTTGTACCAATCACAATTGAAATGTTGTTGTTTGGCAACAAGAGCACAGCTTGAGAATGAAAAGATCTGGATGGGTTTAACACCCTCCGCACGCACGGTCTCCATGCGCTTGGGGAGACCTTTTCCAAAGGATAAAGTTACTAAAGTATAAAAGAGAGAGCAAGATCAGGCCATAATGAATTCCCATCTGCTCCCTCCAATCTGTGCACTTGATGCATATGCCAGTTTGCTGTTCGTTTTGAGGGTACTGGGTTTTTTTCTTCCTCTTCTCTTCCTAGACCTGGAGCATTTGAAAGTAGGAGCTGAGTGGTATTGATTGAAATCTTTTTATGGTGACATTCTTGGCAGCTAGAACCTGTGTTTAGAAAGAATACAGTAGATCATGGCCAGATTACCTGATGACTGCTTCCCAGCACTGCAATGCTATTAAGTAGGAGCTGGTAAAGTCTTGCAGAGCCTATTAATTATAATACAATATGGAGAGAAATGTCATCTTGTGTAATGTGAGACCTATCAAGGCTGGGAATATGCAGGCTTTGGAGAGACAGATTTAAAGATCTATTCCCAACATTGTTCTTAATGTTGTTGGGTTCCTCCCCCTCCTTCTTTCTTCACCCTAATATAGAGGAAACTGGGGCAAATGAACCAGTGCCGTCCTCGGACCATTCTCATTGTCTTGTGCCTGGTGCAGTCAAAGGAGTTTGTGCAGGAGAAAAGCAGGGAGATGCTGGAGGGCATCACTTTTCTTCCGTGTGGCTGATTCTCTGCAGTTAGGGAGGTGGACTTAGGAGGCGGCCAGCCATGCTCTGTGTCAGGATGTGCCTGGAAATTCAGAAAAGAAAAAAGTGGTCGTGATTTGCTGAGGCAGGAAAGGTCTTTTAAGAACAAAGGTGGAAAGGGAAAGGTTCTTGGGCCTTGAGGGATGTTGGGCTTGCCTGTGCCTCCAGAAAAACACATGCCCAAGCCACAGAGAAAGGTTGCCGGTAAATCCTTTCAGTCTCTGGGGGAAACGCTCCGTTCTTTCCTCTGTGGTCAGTGAAGGAACATTGGGCTGTGGTTTCTTGGAACAGGGAAAAAAGCACTAGGGAAAAAGTATTTAAAATTTCTGCCTTTGTTTGGGAAAGCACCGGAATACGGGAAAGGTAGAGAATCTCTTGTGTAGGAAGAGAATACGGGAAAGGTAGAGAATCTCAACAAATCAGTTGGCTGCAATTGCATCTGCAGTTCATTAGTGTGCACTTTGGTTCACTGATGACTCACTGATCCCTCCAGTAGGGTGTATTCTGTAGGTGTTTAAAGGATCAGATGGGGAGGCTCACTGATTTTGGACCTGGCTTCAGTTAAGTCCAGCTTCTTGATCTAATTGTAGCAGGTGAGATCTGTATGTCCTGGTATCATGGGCACAGGGAACTGGGGAGGCACTGGGGAGTTATCTTATAGAAACTACAGTTTTTGGAGAGGAAGAAACTTGGGAGGCCACATTAATTTTTTATTATCAATTTCCTTTTCTAAACAGTCACTGAAGGCTTTTATCCTAGAGTTAATAAAAGAAGAAAGATTAAATTCTAGTTCAAATTTTGAACAAAATTTTGAATTTACATGTACATTAGAATTCAGTTCCTACTGAAAATTATTAGAGAGCTTTATGTAATGCAGTTTGTGTGTCCCTACACAAAAGTGAGCAAAATGGGACAGCAGAGATTTCTTTGGGTGTTTTTTCTTGCTCGCTCTCTGCAAGAATTGGATTTCTAAGAAAAGCTCTTGAGTTTCGTTAAGTTCATTAGTCATTTGTAGTGTACTAGGAATTTCAGTAGCTAATCCTTGGCCTCCAAATCCGTTTGTTCTGAGTATTTGGTGCTGGAAATCGAACCTGGCTGATTTTTATTGGGCTCTTTTGAAATTCTTGGAATCAGGTTTCCAGTTAGGAACATGTATTTGCAAATTTAGAATTGGCTTCCTGTGAGCATTCCCCATTTTCATTTAAAAAAAAAATTAAAAAAAAAAAAAAAAATCTGTGCACTTCTCTGCCAGTAAACCCTCTTGCTTCTTTTACATCAAAAATGGCAATATTCTGACTCAGTTCAGAGGATTAAAAGCCTATTAATTTAAAGAGAAGTGTGACTGCTTGTTCTGCTCTAGGTGTGATCCATATCCTTGGAGCAAAGGGCATTATCTATATATCTGCAGTTATGACTGATGAATTTTACAGCCACCTCTCTTTGTAATCAGTTAGGAGCACACATTGAAATATATTGCATTTTTCAGTAAAGCCTGCTCTTTATTCAGTAACTTATGGGATTAAAATAATTTTATTCTCCTTAAAAAGTGCTTTCATCTGTGATATGATGTGAAAGGTGTCTAGACATTAACCTTTAGTGGTCTGTAGTTGAGAGGAAGATTTAAAATTGGTTAATTGGCCTGATTTTTAGTGGTACTGGTTTCTACAATGTGAGGACCCAGTAGCAATAAAGTAGCCATGTGGACTTAGAGTATGTTTACTGCAAGGTGAAAAAATTCTCAATTGTCAGTTTCCAAATTTCTTTCTGTTTACAAGGGCTTCCCTAAATTTGTGCTGTAAGGCAGGAGGTCAGTAATGAAACCCAACCCTTCAAAACTGGGCTTTCTTGGGGCATTATTTCTTGTTGCCCAGGTCCTGGGCTAGCTTGTTCTCTGATTTGAAAGAAGCCAGAGAACAGACATTCCTTCCTCCAGAAAGAAACTCTGGAGATAATTGCAGCAAAGGTGCTTATTTCAGCTAAGGGCAGGAGCTACCATAATGCAGTTCCTTTGCTGGATAAATTCCTTTCTTTAACTCTTGCTGTGCTTTAAAATGTAATGAGGGGGAAGGAGGGAGGCTGCCAGAGTCGCCTAAAGTCAGAGTGGGATTTTAGGAAAAGGGTGATGAAATTTACTTTTCTGCTAGTAATTCACATCTTAGCTTGGCTTAACAGCATTTATACACAAAAATGGGTGGCGTGTGGTCTGGGGCAGCTGGACAGCTTGAGAAAGTATATTTATATATATATATATATGGTATTGTGTAGTTAGATATACGCTTTATTGTATATGTGCCTTTTCCAAATGCATTTTGGGAGACCCTGATGTGGTTTGTGATATCCTACCAGACCCTTTCAGAATGCACGACAGAAACCAACCCAAAGGAAACATCCCTTGTCCTGCTCTGCATCCTCCTTGGCAGCTTGACCCGGAGAGAGGACCCCGTTCAGTACTTTGCTGTAAGATTTCCTGGAGTCAGACGGCTTTTAGGAGTGGGAAGGGCTGAAAAAAAAAAATTTCCCTAGCAAAGTGCATGCCAGCCAGCCAGCCAGAGCTGGTCTGTAGCTGGTCCTAGGGAGCACAGCACGCCCAGCACGATGCCAGGATGTGCCATGGGAACCCCCGGCTGCACCATGCCCTATGATGAGAGCCAGGGAAGTCTCTCCTGTTTTCTCCCTCTCAGCGCTTTAAGTAAAGCACCCTTGGAACTGGACTTTGCTCTGCTTTAGAGTTCCCACCACTTAGGACTGGGAGCAGACTTTAAAGTGTTTGATTTTTGCTTCAGCCTGGAAAAGCAAACGTGGCAAGTCCTTTGGAAGTGTTTTGCAAATTTGCCTGTCATGCTGCTGCCACCCCAGGAATTGGCATAGAGACGAGAGAAGCTCACCAGGAGGAGGCATTCAGGGGGTTCACGAGCTGGAACACTGTGGTGAGGAGCACAGTGCCTGTGCTGGGACTGTCCCAGCGGGTTGGTGACCTGGTTTCAGGTGCAGTTGTTCCCCCTGCAGGGCTGAAGAGCTGAGTGTGCCAGCACAGCCAGGGCGGGCAGGCCACTGTGGGTCAGCAGGCTCTGGGCAAATCCTGAGGCTAGCAGCAGTCCAGAGCCACCCCCTTGGGCAGTGCTCTGCTGGGCTCAGGCCACAGCAGCCAAAGAGGGGTGGTGAGGGGAGCAATGAGGTAGAAAAGAGCTAGAATTTGCTTCATAGTAAACAGATTCCCTTTTATCCCATTGGTGTGTTCTGAGAAATAAGCAAAAGAGAACATCTCTGGTTCCCAATTTTGTTTCTAATTTGACTTCCTAGAGCCCCACCTGAAAGGGTGGGTTATGTCCTTCTCCTACCCGGCTCTGAAATGTGCAGAGGACAGTCAGGAGGAGGGGTGGGCTCAGGCTTTGCCATGCTGCATGTTTAACACGCCAAGAAAACAATAAAACCAGTCTCAGTTTAATTCACCTTCCCAGCTGACCATGCAGATTCCCAATTCCTGTTCGCTTCTAGCCTTTGGAAGGGTGGTTATCAGTGTGCTCACTTAAGTCTTCATCTTTGAAGACAGCTTCCCATGCTGTCTCTTTCTGTACAAACATCTCCTTTTCATCTTGGGGCCTAATGAATCAGTGGACAGAAACTACCATTTCAACAGAAACCTGCATAGTTGTAGTAAAACTAGTATTTTTTTACAGTTGCAAAAGAAAAACCAAAACAGAAAAACTGTGATATTTTGACTAGCTGTATGTGAAGTATTTGAACAGAGTGAATGCCAAGGAAGTTAATCAGATGTCTTGAGAGGAGCTGGTACCACGTGGACCCTGTTGGGAGAAAGGGAGCCGCCTGGCCCAAAGCTGGGGCCAGCGCTTCCTTCCCACAGCGGGTGTTGGTTTAGGCGACTGCACTGCAGCCCAGGAAAACCTTTGAGCACCATCAGCCTCATGCCATCCCTTTAGCTGGATTTGGAAGCGCACAGGAGCTTTGGAGCTGCCCGTGTGTTTGATCAGTCCCATCACCTGTGAGATCAGGGTGCAGCACAGCAGCTCTGGGCATCCCGCGGTGGCGGTGCTGAAGGCGCCTTCCCTTATTCTGTGTAGCAGCCTTAATCCCTGGCCCTCGGCGGTACCTGGGCAGCCTCTGCTCTGGGTCACCAGGCTGGAGAAAGGATGGGTGCCTCCACAAGGCATGGAGGGAGCACGGCTCCCTACGGCACAACAAGAGCCAGTTTGCAGCAAATTGGGCCGTTTAGTTTTACCTCAAAGTGACATCAAGTAAGAAAAGCTTCTTGCAGGGGTGGAGGTCACTGAATCCCTACTATGCACTTACTGGGATTTGACATTGCTTACTGGAAATGGATGTTCGTTCCTGAACACACTGTAACAAGGGAAGGACTTTTTTTGGTTGCTTTTGTAGTCGTTCAGATTCTGAAACTGTGATCAATTATTTGACAAATTGTCAAGTGTCCTCAGAGCTTGAACACCTTCACTTCCTCACCATGTAGCAGTCTCCTCTGGCTTTCTGTGCTTTTCTCTTTCCCCCTTTTCCTTCTTGGAGCTTTAAGTCTGGGCCTGCTCTTATCTCCTGTAGCTTTGGGCTGTCTAGGGGTTTGGGGGGTTGGTTTTGGGGGTTTTTTGTTCATTGGCTGTACAGTCTGTTTACATATTTTTGTACTCAAGTGTAGTTTTTTATTAAAAACAGAAAAAAGAAAAAAAAAAATAGCTGATTTGAGAAAAAAAAAAAAGGTACCTGCTCTTTGTAACACTTTAAAGATCTAGGGTACCTTCAAGATGACTCTACAGTGATGTAATTATAATACTGTATATTTGCCTTCCTTTTTAGTTGGTTTTATTTTCTGGTTGTTTTGTTTTGTTGGTTTTTTTTTTTCCTAAAATGTATATCTTTTTATGAGAAACTGGAAACTTTTAATGCAAATGTTTAGAAAGATTTAAAATTGTAAAGTTTAAAAAAAAAAAAAAAAAGTAATAATTTTTTTTCCTGTTGGAAGAAAATGCTTTAAAAAAAAGTTTTACTACTGTTGTATTCCAGGGTGGGGGTTACCAACCCCAAATTTGCTTCTTGTGCTTCATTCTTGGATCCTGCTTTCTAAACGTGATCATTGCAGACATGGATGATTTGCTTGTATTAATTCTAAAAACAAAGATCACCAACATTTGGGTTATTTTTCTGTTCAAGTGCAATACTTACCCTGACATCTTATTAATGTACAGTGGTTTGTGTGTTCCTTCCTCAGTCCACACAAATCAGTGAAACAAAATGCTCTGCCCTAAATGCATTTAAAGATATGGTTCAAGTAAACTGATTGCGACTGACAAAAGATGAGAAACTGTAAATTAAGGCTGAAGCCCATAATTTACCTCCTGCTTGTCGTTGGCATTGAAACACATCCACATCCAGAATTAAGGACATATCTGTTCTTGACTCTTCCTTCTTCTTTTCTAATTGCAGCTTTTTTAAGAAAAGCACTTAATATTGATGTTTATTAAAAATGACAAAAAAATAAGAAAGATCTTTTGGTCTGATCCAAAACCCACTCAGTGGAGACTCCTGTTCACTTTGAGGATGGATTTTGGATTAGGCCTAATCTCTTAGCTAGGGCAAAACTGCCATTTACTCTAGGGAGAGATTTGCCTGTGTAAGAATTACAGGACTCATGTCCTTTATCTACCTGAGAGACCAGAAAAGCTTCTTTAGAGTTGTCCTTGTCTTATATAAGTTTAGATGGGACTTGTTTTACATATCATACATATTTATATATAGTGTATTTTTAATGCCTTCCTTCCCTCCCCACCCCACCCCTCCCCAGTAGACTGAAGCCGCTGTTCTGTAAATATGTGTTTAGGTACGTAATAAAAAAAAGAATAAAATCCCATTGAGATTTCTTGGAAAGGCAGTTACTGCGCATGCACAGTGGCCACTTTCGTCTTTTAAATTTGTATTTAAGAGGTTTCTTTTTAATAATAACAAAGGCGAGGAGACTGTATCCCCTTCTGATTGATTGCCAAAATCCTTGCCCAGCCGCTGTTGTTTGAGCTGAAGAACAGCATTCGTGGGGTGGGGGGGTCTCACTCTTTGGACCGGGTTCCGGGAGGCTCCGGTGGGCGGCTCGGCCCGGCTCGGCTCGGCTCGGCCCGGCCCGGTTCGGCTCGGCTCGGCTTGGCCCGGCTTGGCCCGGCTCGGCTCGGCCCGGCTCGGCTCGGCTCGGCCCGGCTCGGCTCGGCTCGGCCCGGCCCGGCCCGGCTCGGCTCGGCTTGGCCCGGCTCAGCTCTGGCTCCAGCCCCTCCGGGCAGCGGAGCCTCGGATGCGGGCCGGGCCCTTTGGCACGGCATCTTCCCCGGCTGCTCCGGGGCGGTGCTCTGCCTTCCTCCGTGCCCTTTTCCTGAACACAGCCGGGAAACTAACCTGGGCAATCAACCCTCTTTTCTCCCAGGTTTAAGAGTTTTTTGTTCTGTGATAGATTTTCCGAGCTCAAATTGAGGATTCTTTTAAATTAAAAAAAAAAAAAAAAAAAAAGGAAAAAAAAAAAAAAAAAAAGACATCGGAGTTTACTCGAAAAGCCAGTGAAGATGCTGGGAATTGTCTCACTTCTCTATGTGTTCATTGGAAGGTGCTCTTATAAAAGGAGTTCAGAAACAATCCCTTTGACAGTGGTGCATGTGAGCAACCCTAATGTAAACCTGTATCCCCCTGCTAAAAGAATTTTGCCGCTATAGACTGAACTATGGGACTTGTTGTTATTTTTGTTTTCTTCTTAGCATACATGCATACATATGGTTGCACATCTGTATGTGTGTGCTCTGTACCTGTGTGAGTGTTGTACAGCCATGTGAGAGTGGGAGTCTGTGAGCGTGTGTATAAATAAAAGAAGCTGCAGAAACTTTGTAATACTTTGTGAAAAGGATTATATTATAAAGGTTTGTACTGTCTTGAGTGCACAGCTACTGGAATAAATGTAGGGAATCTCAGGAACAAGCATATAATTTGTCCAAGAATTATTTCTTCTCAGAAGTGTAAGTGCAGTTTTTAATTCTGTATATTATTTAATATTTTACCAATAAAAATAAACTTCTGACACAAAAGGGTTTTCCATTCAAGCTTTCTGGACACATTGGTGTACACACACGCTTTCCTTTCTTGCAGCAGGAAACACACGTGGTGGTTTGGCACCTCCCAGGAATCACATTTCTACCTGCTCACAAATCCTGTTCATTATAATGCTAGAGAGACTGTGTTAGGAGTTGGGGTTCTGAGCATGGGTTATGAGAGGGGGGAGTTGAGCACAGATCTGCTTTTAATATTCATTGGAGCTAGAGAAATGCCTTCCATCAGCTTCAGCATCAGCGAGAGAGGTGATGTTGACCATCTACGAGGGTCCTACTGTGTGAAATGGTGGCATCAGTCACCTGCCAATTGCTCTGTCGTGGGTTTGATATGAATTAGTGGCTCAAGATCTTTCTGGAAACACTTGGTCTGCGCGCACATTTCCTTTGAACCCTCCCCTCAGCATGGGTTCTTGGCTGAGTTCCCTCTGTGGTATCCAGAGGTGATGTTCCCAGTAGGGATTTGTTGGGCATTTCACATTGCCCAGCCTGTCCTTCCTTTCATAATGCAGCTATCAACCTGGTAGCATTTGCAGTACAAACTCTTCAGAGTAAAAGGAAGAGCTCATGAAACTTCATAAATTGTTTTGTTGTTTGTTTTGCAAATCTCTTGTAAATTCTTGGCTGAAGATAACCAGCCTCTCCCCATAATAAAAGTGTTCATCATTCACTTGAGAGTGGAAATTCCTTAAGATGTCGTCTGAATAAAAGTTAATTTTCCTTTAAGTCATGTTTGTCTCCAAGGAATGCTTCTGTTCAATGAGCAGAATTTCTTGATGCCTTTCACACAGGATTGCTGGATTACTGATTTTGCTTCAAAAAAACCCTCCAAATTCAGCTAATGGGACAGTCTGAATCTTTAGTGCGTGAAGCAGAAATCCCATTGTGCCATTTTAGGACAGAAATGACTGGCTTGATGGACTCAGGGTCCTGTCCCAAACCTTATTGGAGATAGTGATGCTCTTTTCATTGACTTCAGTTAAGGGTCTGAGATGATCAGGAGAGAGTTCATAGGCAGAGATTAAATTACTTTATAGTCCTTAGGACTGCTGAGTCATTTTCAGGGGTGAGACTGTGCGTGGCCTCATGTTAAGGAAGAGGCTCTTAGAAACCTCCTGGCCTCGATTCAGGGCCAGAATGGTGTTGTCCCTGTGTCTGGGCAAGAGTCACACCATGGGGTGCCATTGCCTTTCCCTTTGGATCACCCTGTCAGCAGCTGTGAGCAAAGGGCAGGTTGACCTCACCCATTCAGCTCTTATCTAGGCAACAGGGAGCCGTGTCTGATCCCTCCTCTGCATGGCTCTTGCTGGGAAACTCTTACTGTATCAAAAACAGCCTTTTCATCTTTATAGCAACAGATGCTTAAAAATTACTGCAGTGACCAGTGTTGGCAATGCTGCCATCGCCCAGTCTTCTTTTGGTCTATGGGAGGTCAGTGGTTTAAAAATCCTGAATTATTTTCCTTTGTTGACTCATCAAATGATGCACCTGCAGTGGTCTTTGAACTGCAGCATTGATAACTGGATCACTCTTGTAGCCAGGTAAGAGTTTGTATTTCTGACCTGCCAGTCCAGCCCTGCATTCTGCCAGTGGCCTTCTCCAGCTTTACCAAAACCAAGGTCATTTTCCCAGTTAATAAAAGTTAAGCCTTGGTTTCTGACCTTGGCTTCTACAGCGCCAATATTTCTGTTTTCATGTCGTACTTTCAAGAACTCACTGGAGTTTCTCCTGAGGGTGAGTTTGTTTGTAAAACATGGTGAATCAAAGCATGTTTTCTTCCATCTCTGTGCTCGAATGTCAAATCCCAGCCCTGCCATGAATCATTTCCCACCACGACACTGTGGAATATATAACAGAGCTCTTGTTAATGGGAGACAACGGCAGGGCCTCAAAATCCCATTATGAAACTCACAATAATTGAGGGACTAAAAATAAATTTTGCTTGGATTGCAGTTTGAACATGCTTGGGTTGTTTTTTTCTTTCTTTTTAGTCGATCCTAATGTAGTTAGTCCTCAATAAACCCAGCTTTACCCTTGTGCCCTTCAGTGCTTATTTTTGTCTCTTCTTGGTGCATCATATAAACATTGTCATAACTTCCAGCATGCAATTATAAGTGTTTGTTTTGGGTTTTTTTCACAGCAGAGTACCCAAGGAGCCACAATGACTTCTGGATTCAATGAAATATGAGTTGAGAGGATTACTGTGTAAGTGCAGAGTCGCCTAAAATTTTAGACTAAGAATGAAAGTTCTTTTTCAAAGGAATATATTTGTGAAATGGCCTTTGTATTTCCTGTTAATTCCTGGTACAAAGATTAGGGATAGAGTCCCAGAGTATGGTATTTTCCAGGGATTTCTGTCACTGGAGAAACTGAGCCCTTGTAATGAGACTACAGAAGTGCTCAATATTATCTCATTATTTTTCATTAATCCACACACACCAGCCCGCCTCCACACGCTGTAATTCCATGTTACCACCCATGTTCACATTAAAATAGGAACAGATTATTCAAGACTCCCACACAAATCGTGAACCTCTATCCCTTCTGATCTGTCACTGGCCATCCCTGAGACAGAGGAACCTCTTCCCTAGGCAAGGAGTCAGCTTTAAACCTGGCACCCCAGCCCTTCAGAGCTAAATGCCTATTTTTATTCCTGGCAAATTCTCCTGTGGTATCCAACATCCAAGCCTGGATGAAACTACCCTGTCAGAACTGATTTTTAACAGAAAATTGCTTTTCAATGAACCCATTCTCTATGGAAAGTATATGCTTTTCGTAGATTTGGGAGGATTTGGGGATTTTTTCCCTCAATAAGAAGGCCTGAAACTCTAAACCCTTGGAAGGCTTCTGTGGGTTTTTTGTTTTGTTTTTTTTTTTTTTTTTTTTTTTTTGGTTTCAAGAGGAAATACTTCCCTGCCCTCAACTCCTGTTTTCATATCAGTTCAAATAATGTCAAGACACTCTTTGCTGCTCTTTCCCATTATTTTTGTTACTTTTCCTGTTTCAGGCTGCCTGTGTGTAGTTGATAGGGTGTGGTGAGGAATGTAAATTATTATTTTCATGTAGGTGTGGTAGCTATTCAGTTGTAAATCCTGTTTTCAATCCTTCTGACTATTTTATTTGTGATCTGTAATATTGATTTCTCTTCTGAGCAGAGAACGCTGCAATCTATCAGGAGCAGGGACATTTTATTCCTTGCTAAAATAATTCAAAGCGCTCCCAGAAATCTGCGAGATGGGGAAAAAAAGAGATCTTCCTTGAAGCCGGTTTTTTTTAGTTGGTTGGTTTTTTTTTTTTCCTCTTTGAAATGAGTTGAGGAATTTGTTTCTGTGGTTGATTTGTTTTTATCAGTTAGTTGCAAAATCTGACCAGCCTCGCCTTTCAAACCCATCTCCCATGATAACCTGCCACTGGCTGTCTCTCGATAACTGACTTTAAAAAAAAAAAGAAAAACAAGTTAAAAGGTTTGTGTCTGGGTGCAGCTCAGGATGGTGGAGGAGCAGGGCTGAGCTACAACAGGCAGCTCTGCAGTTGCTGTTGGGAGTGGAGTAGAGATGCCAAGCTGTTCCCAGTTCCTCACAAGCCGTAGCAGCCATGCCTGAAACACAGCTGTATTTTCCCCCAAGCTGTGAGGGCCTTTTGGCAGCCCCAGGCAGCAGGACCGCAGATGCTCCAGCTCTCCAAAGCCTTTCCAGCCAGTCCCGCCTGGGGAAGGCTGAGCTGCCGGCTCAGGGTGCCTCACCCAGGGCAGATCTGCATGGCCTGAGTAGCCTGGTGGGGCTGAACCAGGCTCTGCGAGATGCCAGTGCTGCTCTCAGCCCCCGGGACAGCTGTGTGAGTCCCTCTGGCTCTGCCCTCCCCTGTGCACAGCCCCTCCTGTGTACCTGTAACAGCTTTACAGCCAAAACTATTGGTACAGCATCTTGGTATAGTTTGTACATAGTGCAGCTTGGCTTCTAGCTGTCAGTTCGGTCTATCTCATTTCTGGATAAATCTGTAACCTAGGAGTATAATCACTGCTAGTTTGTTTGGGGTTTTTTTAATTATTTCTTTTTTATGGCTAGCTTTAGGCCTGTAGCATCCTTGTTCCTGAGGCTGTGACTGGTAACAGTTGATGGTCTCTGGTGAAAACTGAAGTTTAGGTGTCACATGCTGCTCACTCAAAGCTGGTGGCCCGTTCTGGCCAGTGTACTACGAAAAGCCTGTACAACAGCTGTCCTTGGATACCTCTGCATATTGTTCTCTATCGAAAAGATCTTTCAAAGGCTGACCTGAAAAAAACCCATGTCCTTGCGGCTTGAAAGGCTTCTCCTTTCCCTGAAGTGGCAGAAATGTGCAGTGTTTGGGCACGGGCTGCATTTCCCAAGCAGTGAGTGCATGGTTGGGATGTCTGCAGTACATGCCGAGTGCTATGCTGCTGCTGTGTGGCCATGAGGAGGCATTTAAAGTGCTTTTTGTCAGGAGTTCTTTTTAAAAATTTATTTCTTTGGTCAAGGGCTCTCTTTATTTGCCTTCAACTTTCCTCCCCATTTCTTCCAGTAAGAAAACAGAAGTTGTCACTAGACAGTAGAACACAGCAAGGTTTAAATCAGGGCGGGTTAATATTGATTATACGCATGGTGTTTGTTTCTAGAAGCCCTTCCAAGCTTCTAGTGCTTCTAGCCCTTCCGGTGTCCTAGCACTGAGCAAAAGTAAGTCCTGGCTCTCATTAATGAATTTTGCATCTAATTATAAAAAGAAAACCAGCTTCTTCTCATTTTCAGAAGTCCAGAGATCTTTCCTTTCCTTTATTTGTCCAAGCCTGATTATCAGGTTTAGAGACAGCATTCCAATAACTGTCCCTCTGGCATTTTGCTGCTTCTTGAGACTTATTCCCTGTGTAGTTCCACGTGGCTGTTGGCAGAGATGGATCTCTTTGTGTCCCCAGAGCAGCTCCACAGGCTTTGTGGAGCAGTGAGCTTAGCTCCCAGCTGTGCCCTGCCTGTGCACCCCGTGCTAGCTGGGCTCTGAGCCTTGGTTCCATCCCTGCTTTCAGAACATGGCCCCCTGCACATGACTGGCATCCCTGAGCCTTGGGTGCTGGATCTGAGGCTGGGGTGTGCTGAAACACGTGCTGCTCAAATGAGTCCAGCTGCCCAACAGATCCGGATGGCTTTGGATAACTGACATCCTGATCTTTATCAGATCTGCCTCGGCTCTGAACGTTACCGGCTCTGTTTCTCTGGGGGGTTTTGTTAGATCTTATTGATAAGATATTAAATTATCTGGGTCTAAACCAGATGTACATTGCTCAAAACATTGCAGCTGGATAATGTCCTAGTCGTAGATCCTAGGTGAAATTTACTGGTAGGAAGATGGGCTTTGATCCTTTTAATATGTGAGCGCTGATTTTTTGTTTCCCTGAAAAGGAAAAGAGGGGGAAAGCTGTAATAGTGTCAAATGGATACCAGTTTTGCCCTGGTTGTATCTGCTGGAAAGGAAATTTCTAAGCTGAAGCTGGTGTGATTTACCCTGTACAAGACACTTCAGCTGCTCTTAGGAGATGATTTTATGTAAGAGGAAATGTAAAGGACTTTCTGTGTTTGAGACAGACTCAGTTCCAGAGGAAACCCTAATCTCTTAAGGAATAGGAGGTTGTGAAGGTAACATCATTAACCAGTTCATTCAGCATCACATGAAATTGCTGATATTTTAGTGATCTCTGGCTCACTTGTCCTGCCAAACTGAGATGACTGGAAGAGTTCTCACACACTTCATTTCACTGTATAAATTACTGCATTTCCAAGACTTCTTCGAGGGCCAGGCTGCCAATAGAGAAACCTTTGCTGTTATTTCAGGCCAATCTGTGCACGTGTAGGCGAGGCTGAATGATGAATCTGGTTTCACAGATGACCTCTGATGTAATTGTACCTTTAGTCATTTGCCCCATTCCACAGCCAAGCTTGCACACAGCCGGAACCCCTTACCCAGGGATTCTTATTAGGGCAGAATAATGGTGGAACATTTGAAAAATGTTCCAAATGGGGATTTTTACAGCAGGGCAGTTCTCACATCCCTTCCCTGACAGGGTACCCTCTAATTCATCACTCCCAGAGCTTGTCTCATCCCTGAGCAGAGGGTTTAGTGCAGGCCCTTGGTATCAGTGTCAGGAGGTATTTGGGCAGCAGTATTCCACACCGGCTATTTTGGGCTATTTCCCCACATCGAGAAGCTCTAGTGCTTATCTCAATGGAACAAAAGTCAAGCCTGTTCTTCTAGATAAAATGCTTTCTCCTCCAACTGCCTGATGCCTTATCTCTGGTCTTGCAGCATCACCCATAACCCCTCTCCTGACCCACTTTACTTTCTGCTTTCAGCAGAGCTGGTGTGGGGGGCTGGGAGACTTGATTAATGAATAATATTCACTTTCTTCTAATGCAGAAACTCTTCAAGTGGTCCATGCTCAAGTAATTAGGAGAGAAATCTCTATTCTTAATCAGCTGATAAATTATCTATGGGCAGACCTTTCAGAATGTATTTCAGGTAGCTTTGGTTCACATAAGTCACTGGGTTTTAAGCATTTTTCAGATTCTCCTGACAAAGAAAAGAACTTCAGTGATGTAATTTGAAACTTGTCACCTAGTTTTCTTTGCCTGTTTAAAAAACAAACCAAGACTGTGTTATCTCTTTTCCATATCCAAAATAATTTCTATGAAATCAATATTTTTGCAAGCATAGCAATAAGCTAATGCTTTCTTTTTGAGCTTCAAAAATTAGATAAGGACTGAATGTAGGCAGTCAAAGCAGTGAATGTGTTGCCTCTTACATTCCAATTTCAGCAGCAGGTACAGCCAAGGCAAGCTTGTTTGTTAATTTATTTGGAATTAAGCTGATACTTTAAAGCCATTTCCTAGTGAATTATTATCTATCAAAATGTTTTTATCAGCTGGAACTGACTGATGTTCACTCAGATAGTTTCTTGGAGAACCAGCATGTGTGTAGTTAAGCAGAATTCAAACAGGTTTCCTGTCTGAATATTAATTTCTTTGATTGCCTCCGTTCTTTACAGTGTGGCTGGGACTGCTCTGAAAATTTTCTCCTCCTTGAATCTGTGTGTAAGGAGGTCCATTGGTGTGAAAATCCTGTTCACTTGTTGCCACTGGATGGTCTGGTGAAAAAGGAAGGATAAAAATTCTGGCTGTTGTGAGTAAGAGTGCTAAATATGGGCACTCTGGTCTTCCAGGATGGAGTTCTGGAGAGGACCCCATGGACACTGCTGTTGCAAATGTGATCAGGAAGTGGCACTGACATTCCTTCTCCTCCCCACACCAACTTAAGGCACTGGTAAGTGCCCTAGAGAGGCTGAGCCCTGCCAAGGTACAGGTGACCAGACTCTTGCTTGACTCTACGATATAGTTTCAGCTCCAAGGAGTAAAAAAGGGGTGTGATCCCTTTCCCACATCCAAGGGTTGTCACTGGATTCTGCTGCGGGGAAATGGAAAAGCAGGAAACAAATCAGTTAATGGAAGTCTTCACAGGGCACACAGCCTCTGGTGCTCTTGCCTTTGCCTTCATTGCTGCCGCTGTGTGAGGTGTCACCATCACACCTGCTGCTTCCCTAAGGACAATTTCACCACATCACCTCTGGGTTTGGAATTCTTTTTTCCATGCATTCATTCACAGGTGGAGAGAAAGAGTGAAGCCTGCCATACTTGGCCAGCGTGGAGCTATGATTGCACTGTGCTGGCATATTGCGTTGCAGCCATGTGTCACAGATCCTTTGCTTGTCATCTCCCATGTTCTCACTATTCCCTGTCACTTTAAAATTAATTCATTGCTAATCACTTACTCCACCCAGACGATACCCATATTCTTCTACTTGCAAGGCACCACCTGATGCTTCATTTGGGGAGAATGGAGGGAGGGACAAACAAAGGCTGACAATTGCACTGCGAACCAGTGGAATTAATTTGTCCCATATACAAAATTTAATTTGAACAGCATTGATGCCTTAGGCTTTAGCTATTATATTTTTTAGACTCAGTGCTATTTCAGTGAGTAGTTTTAGGTTTCATATTAAGTGCTACTAAGCTCTCTTTGTGGTGTAGACAGACAAAACAATTCCTTCTCTAGTTTGATACCAAGGAAAACATTCAGGCCCAAGAATGAAACCAACGGTGAAGTGAGAAGAAAAAACGAGGAGGATGGAGCTTCATAACCTGAAGCTATGTTTGGACAATTGATTCTAATATGCTGATGGACCAGAACTTATAAAAATGTGAGACCTCATGACCCAGGTGTCCATTTTGTGATGACTTTAGGGCACCTTGGGGGTGGTCCAGCTGGGGTCTTGTGTGGCCCAAGAGTACCCATTGAGAGCTTTTAATAAATCCCTACTTTGTCCTTTGCCCTGTCTAATCTCTGTTCCAGGTCAGCCTCTAGAAGGAATCAGTATGAATAAAGAAGTTTTTTGGTCACAGCACTGCTTCTCTGGATCCTGCAGTGCTGGTTTTCTAGATAAGGGAACTGAAAGACAGAAGGAGAGAGATCTTCCTTTCCAGGTTTGTATGAAGTACTGTACTTCCAGCTCTTGGTGGATGACTGGGGGAAATTGGCATTAATCATGGTTATATTCAAAGGTAACCATCTTCTCAGTGCCATTGTCCAAGTCACTTCTGGTAGAATCACAGAATCATGGCATGGTTTGGGTGTGAAGGGACCTTAAAGCCCATCCAGTTCCACCCCTCCACACAATGGGCAGGGACAACTGCCACCACACCAGGCTGCTCCAAGCCCTGCCCAATCTGGCACTGGACACTTCCAGGGATGGGCAGCCACAGCTTCTCTGGGCAACTGTTCCACTGCCTCACCCCCTGAGTAAAGAATTCCTTTCTACCATCTAATCTAAATCCCTTCTCTTTTAGTTTGAAACCATTCCCCCTTGTCCTACCACTATCTCCCTATGTAAAAAGTCACTCTCCCTCTTCTTTACAGCTGTGCTTTGAGTCAGGCAGGAGTTTTCTGAGTCACAGAATGCTTGAGGTTGACAGAAACCTCGCAAGATCACCTGGGAAAAATCCATCCTCAAGCAGGGCCACCTACGGCAGCTTGCCCAGGGGTTTTGAATGCCTCTGAGTGTGGAGTCACTGCCACCTCCCTGAGCTGCCCATGCTGGTGTGTGGCCACCCTCACAGTTGCAAACACTTTTTTTTTCTGGTGCAAGGCTCCCAATGGCATTAGGAAACAGGATGCTCATGTGGAGCAGGGTGGATAAGATCAGAGCAGAGTCCCCCCCCCCCCCCCCCCCCGCTCGGTGCTGGCTTCTGGGCTCCGAGGAGCCTCCTCATCTGCTGGCCCCCAGCAAGGAGGCCTCAAGCCACATCTGAGAACCTTTTGAAACAGGTTTTTGTCACCCCAGAGGAAACATCGAGAGGGAAGAATAGGCCCTTGTAGCCGTGAACCAGTGATAACAAGATAAAGGCACCCAGCTCATCCTCTGTACCTGTCCAATCATGCAACAGCAAGGAATTTCAATCCCTTCAATTCAGGATGAGGTAGAACAGGGACATTTCTCTATCACAGCTCTCCTCTCTATTTTGTTTCCTAATGTAATGTATATGCATGCCTATTTTTTAATGTATTTGTATGTATATGTATATGTAGAGGGTCTACATGTGCCTAAGGCAAAGTGGGACATGCTAAAATGGTGATTTTTGGTGCACAGTTTGGTGCCTTCTGGAGGCTGGCCTGCAACAGAGACTAGCCAGAGCAGAAGGATAAAGCAGGGATTTATTAAAAGGCCTCAATGGGCACACCTGGATAACACAAGAGCCCGGCTGGGCTACACCCAAGGTGCACCCCAAAATGGTCACTAAATGCATCACTGATGATGATCAGGTCTCACATTTTTATAAGTTCTGGTTCATTAGCATATTAGGATCAATTGTCCAACTACAGCTTCAGGTTATGAAGCTCCATCCTCCTCGTTTTTTCTTCTCACTTCACCGTTGTTTTTGTTCTTGGGCCTGAAAGTTGTGTCAGTTGTCCTTGGTCCCAAGCTAGAAAAGGAATTGTTTTGTCTCCCAACCCTGTGAAAAGAACTTAGCAGCACTTAATATGAAACCCAGAACTACACACTAAAACAGCACAGAACCTGAAAACTATAAAAGTTAAAACTTAAGGCATCAAGTTTGAGGAAACACAGCCATGAAAGTCTGCAGAAGGATTCCTACTGTGGCCTGTGGTTCATCTCAGGTACCATTTAGAGTCCAAGCTGGGCTTGGCTAACATTTGACCTCAAGCCAAATGCCTTTGTACCACAGCACCTTCCTCAGTTCTCAGGAGGCCTTCTGCTTCCAGAGGAGCTGCAGAAAAACAGAAGAGTTACGAGGTGCCCAGAGAACACAAAGTGTGGTGCAGGAGGGCCTCTTCAGGGAGCAGCTTGGGTTGATCCTGTGAGTGATCAGGTAATTGACAGCTGGTCTCTGCCATCCTCCTTGAAAGAAGGGACTAAGTGTTAAATCTCTCTGGAGAATGGAAGGAAGGGAAGCCAGAAAATCCCCCATGAATGGGCTGAGATCATATAAAAAGCTGCAGAATTCCAAATGAAATTGATTTGCTTTACTCTCAAATGAGCATCTGAATCAGTATGAATCAATACAAATGGCATCAATAAGTGTATCTTGTTTTCTTCCAGTTTAACATCTGTTTTCAGAAGGTTCTCAGGAAGCATTTTGATATACCAAAGCATGAAATACTGCTGTCAGATAAATTCAGATTATCCTGGACAAGGGTATTATATCACAGAATGCAAACAGGCAGCAGAGATATAAAAGTAAAGAAACTGTTAGTGCCAATATCTTGGGAAATGTCACAAAGGGTGATTTGAGAAGTGATGCTGTTTGAATCCCAGCACACACTAACGTTTGTTCTGCTGCTGTTTGCCCTTAACTTCTGCAACACTAGCAGAGAGAGCTTGGTCTCCAGCAATGCCAAATAATACTGTTTTATTAAATTTTGTGAATTTTACTGATAAATAAGAAGTATGACTTGGTTTTTTTTTCACAGCTTACTTATCTCTGGCATATCTGGCACTACTTCTGTTTTGAAGAAGGTGGTATCGTTACCCAAATTGTCCTGACTCTTGATTTCTTTGAAACCTAATTGCAGGTATGTTAATCTGGCTGTTAAGCTGTTTTCTAACAGGAATTGGTGTTGGTGCACCCAATTTTTGAGGTGTGCCACCCAAAAAAAATGAAGTTAACACGAAAACCAGCCAAAAGCTGGAGTAATGAAAAGGTCAAATACATTATTAAGCATTAAAATTCTGAGAAGTCCCTGTTGTGCAGGAGACCGTAACAAGAAGAGGAAACAGCACAAGATGAGCGATCTCTTGTGATAAAGATCTGGTGGGCAGAGAAGAGCAGAGGAAGCAGAGCACATGTGATGATTCCTGTTACAGGACGTGGCCCTCCTCCTCCTCCTTCCCATCAGGTGGTGTGCTCAGGGCTTTGGCTTGAAATATCCTGGAATTTGGTTAAATTCTAGAAATAACATTACATTCTTGTTTATTTCGTCAAGCGAATGGGAACCTTGAGTTTTATAGTTCTAGAGGCTGAAGTTGTCCCATCCCAGTAAAGCATCCTTGTCCATTCTGCCTCTCAGATCTGAGCTGGAAGGAGATGGTGCCACGTGTGCAGGATCACTGTCTCGGTATCATGCCTCGTGTGTAACTCAGACATGTCCTGACACTGGGGATGGGCCTCATTTTGACACCAAACAGGCACCCCATTGCTAGTGACAAGTAGAACTACAATGAAGACCCCTATCAAGGTCTTGGGAAAAACCATAAAGGTTTTGAAGCTGCTGTTGCCATTTCAAAGCTTCTGTAAAGTTTGAGCAAGTTTGTGGTATTGAGGTATGCCATCTAAGGGATGAGCATAAATTGGTTCAATTGCCTCAAATATAAAGAACTAAGTTATTGTTCCTGTCTCTCAGTATAATCTGCTGTGTGAAAGCTTGGATTTTGTGTCTCTTAATCATTACCCTCTGCTTTTACCCTCAGGTAAAGCTGGTGAAGGAGGGGAGGGTGCCAAATGTTCTCCTCTCCCTCTGTGCCTCATCCTGCAGCATCCTGATGCCGAGTCCCAGGGGACAAGAGTGAGAAAGCATCTCTTGGGATACCCCACCCCAAAGTGCCCTGGGCACGGCTCTGTCGCCGGCTGAGTCGCTGGATGTGCTCCTCTGACGGGGACACACACCGGGGCAGGAGCAGGATGGTTTTCCTGCTCCTGGGATTGCTGCTGGGGTCTTGCAGCACTACTGAAACGCAGAACAGCATCGGTGTTTCTTGGTTTTATCCCTAATGCAGGCACACGAAGACAAGAAAAAACAGAGAATTGAGGAGAGGAGGAAAGCAGTCAAATTTCCCGAAGCTCTCCGAACAGCCGTGGGTGATTAACAGCTTGGGTGGGGTTCTCTAATTCAGCCACGCATGCAGTCACACCGGGGAGGGGGTGAGGAGAGGTGATGGCATGGGAATGTGTCATCAAAGTCCCTGAGGACGACGAGGAGCCGGGGGAAAAACCTGCTCTGCGCCCGGAGAGGACAGGCATCACGTCACCCTCTGCGTTTGGGAAGTGCTGGGCACACGCACGGGGATGCAGGCACCAGCCAGGAGCCCACGTTGGCTCAGGGGAGCTTTGGACTTGAGTAAAGTCACTCTGTACCTTGATGGACACAAAAAATAAAAGGCAAAAAGATGAC
The DNA here is from genome assembly GCA_018697195.1 of Certhia americana. NCBI lineage: Eukaryota > Metazoa > Chordata > Aves > Passeriformes > Certhiidae > Certhia > Certhia americana. The sequence goes on along the minus strand of CM031863.1, from coordinate 34,432,874 downwards.
TCCACCACCTTTGCTCCCCACAGTTTTATCTAGCGCCACTACTAAGTCAGAAGCACAGAAATATAGACCTGAAATGGGCTGTAGGAGACCAAGCAGTCTGAGAACACCACACAGGGACAACAGATTTAACTGCCATGGTAAAAAAATAAAAAAAAAAAAAAAAAAAAAAAAAAAAAAAAAAAAAAACCAAAAAACCACCCACAAAACCGAAAAACAAACAAACAAAAAAACTTAAATCAGGGTAGCATTTATGCAAGTCTTCATACAGATCATGTTCAGGGGAGATTTAGCATGCAAGGCATACGAGACCCATCTCACCCTGTCCTGCCTCAGGTGGAGACAGTAAATTCTGGCAGCGTGTGGCTCATCTCCCCAGCACCCCAAGAACGCTCTGGTCCCCTGCCTTGTGTCTCCCCATCACACCCCTGCTGCAGGGCAGGAGGGGTGGCTCACCCACCTGGCCCCAGGGGTTGTGTTAGTGCCAGCCTGCACAAGGGCTGGGATACACAAACGGGTACTTTCGGGTGCTGTCATGCTAATTAGTCAGCACTCATCAAGACAGTTAAGAAAAATAATTTTGCAGATCGTATCAGACTAGTTTGTGGTTGGCTTGAACTGGTGCTTTATTCTACAGATAAAGAAATGTGCAGCATTTTTAAAAGGCTGGATTTTTAAAAAACGTTGGCTTATGAGTTTTATCTTCTCCCATTCACCCCAGAAGGGGAAAAAAAATCCAAACAAAAACCTAATCAGTGTCTGTTGATTTGCTTCTTTCCATGGCTTTATGTCTCCTTTTTGTTTGCTACCTAATGTTTTCCCTGTCTTTTGAGATTCCTGTGAAGCAAAAGGGGCAACAAAACTGGAAGTGTGGTACTTTCCAGCTATCTCTACGCTTTTCTGTGCTGAGATGAAAAGGTAAAACTTAAGTCCGACCCTGAGATGTTCCAGTCCCAAGCCTCCAAATGAAGTTCCGACCCTCCTGCAAGCACACTGGGACAGCAACTGCCTTGCTTTGTGTGTAGGTAGCAAACAAATGATCAAAAGATAGCTGGCTCTGCTGTGGGAACCCTCAGCTGATGCTATTCTACCTGTCACGCAGCTGGTGTGAAGACCCCTGGGATTTAGCCTAGGGAAAGAAAAAAAAAAAAAAAAAAGGTAATCATTCAGAAAGCAAAGATCTTCATTTTACCTCCTTCTGACGCCTTTCTAACAAGGGCTGCGTTTTGGCCAAGAACCTGCCTCTGTTTTCAGGCAGAAGCATCCCGGGCAGGCTTTTCAATTTTTTAAATTTAAATTTAATTTTTTAAAAATTTTTTTATTATTATTATTTTTTGTCCCCCAACCCCATGGGCGGCCTAATTCAGGAACACTGAAATTATTACTCTCCTCTCTGAGCACGAGAAGCACACCTGTAATTTCTCACGGAATAGGATCCGCGGCAGAAGAACCCTCCCAAAATTCATCCTTACGTAAGGAGCGGCTGAGCTCGCGTTTATTGCTCCACCGGGCTGGCGGCTGGATGGAAACGCCTGGCGTGTTTGTTTGTGTTCTGTTTAATGCTCATTAGCGGGAAACTAATAGCACTGCCTGGAGCCAGGCAAAGTGCGAGGCGCTCTCTGCCTGGATTTCTCCGGCTGGATTTGGCGCTGAGCGCTGAACCTGCGGCACCGCGGCCGCTCCTCCCGGGAGGCTGCAGGACGGCTCCTCCCTGCCCCAAAGGTTCTGGGCTCTGCTGCTCTCCAACAAGGGGCAGCGATGGAGCCATCTCAGCAGTCCCACTCCATGCTGCCTTCCCTCGTTTTTCCCAAGCCGCGATCCCCTCTGCTCTCGGCCGCTCCTCACGGTCATCCCCTGCTCCGTTTCCTTCAGGCTGTGCTGGCTAATTTCTGCCCTGGCCTCTTTTATCTTTTTCACTCAGGGGGTTATCTGTGGGAAACTGAGGCATCTGGCTGCAGACTGTGTCATGTGAAGGATGTCAGCGGTGCTGTAGCGCTAAACGAGGAGAAAATATCACCAGACTGACATCTCAGAGGCAGGTCAGGGTGCTGATAACTCCCTTCTCTCTCCAAGCAGGAGAGATGGGCCAGGGCGAAAAATCTGACACAGCCCAGGGGGCAATGTGGGTTTTCCCAACTCATTTGCATCCCAGGCACTTAGAGAAAAGTTCAGTTAGGGAGAAAGATGAGAAGCTCTGCTTAGGTTTAATTCTTGGGGATAAACGAGATTTAGGTGCCCAGAATCAGTTTCCCCCTCCAAGAATTGTAGCTGTGAAGCTGAGGTGCTGGTCAAGCATCTGTCAGTAAGCAGGAGGAGGGCTGCAGTCAGAGGGGTCTTTAGAGACAATGCCATGGGGATGTGCCTTATCCAAGGCACTGGACCCCAGCTCTGACAGCTGTGAGATCACCCTGTCAGCTGTGCTAGGTGGGGGAAACGCAGAACAGACCTTGCAAGAGAGACAATATTTTAGGTGGTTCTTAAGGAAGGAGCCGGGCTCCAAACAGAGTTCTTCAAACTCATTTTTAATGTTAGCATTTGATTAGCGTTGTCTTGTTTGGGCTCAGCAAAATCTCTCTTGTGGCAGGAAGGATGACAGGTCTGAATGGCCAAGGCTGGGGTCTGACTTTGAAGGCAAAATACAGTGCGGTGCTCCCTGCAGTGACTGGAGACTTCCCAAGGATGGGAAAGGGGGGCTATGGGGGACATGACTGCAGAAGGGCCTGGACAAGGGATGGCAATGTAGTGTCTCAGTGGAGAGAGGGCTGTGCATCACTTGGAACCAAAGGAGAGCTTTTCTCCAAGATCCTTTGGGAGGAGAAGAGCCAAGGTGGGTCTTCATTGAGGTTTTGGGTACTGGGGATGGAGGAATGTGGATGTGGCAGGGAAGCTGCCATGACTATGCTGAAGAGGACAAGCTTTGGTCCAGAAACCATGCCTGGACAAATGTCAGGCTGGTTAAAAAACCCAAAAAAAACCAAAAAAAAAAAAAAGCTAAAGAAAAGGTAATAGGTCTTGATGGATGTGACTGGGGATTCTGCCACTTGTGGAGCATCTTGGGATAAAATCCATCACAGTTTTCCTTCATAGAGAGAGGAAGATCTAGAGTCCATCAACACAGACTGCTGGATGGTCACACACAAATGAGGTGTGGAGTGTCTTCAACGCTTCTAGTTAAGCAGGTGGTTAAAATGCAGAGTGTTCATAGGCTAGGCTGATGGCATCCAATGGGTATTTTCCTTCTGGCATCTATAGGGTGTCCCTATGTCTAAGGAACTTGGCCACCACAGTCTCACTCCTTTTTTCTGACAGTTTTGGGCTTCTCAGCCTTCTGCAAACATTGGCATTTTTTGTCTGGACAAAGGGTGCACAGTTTGGTGCCTTCTGGAGGCTGAGCTGGAGCAGAGACTAGACAGAGCAGAAGGATAAAGTAGAGATTTATTAAAAGGCCTCACTGGGCACACCTGGGCAGCACAAGAGCCTGGCTGGGCTACAGCCAAGGTGAGCCCCAAATGGTCACTAAATGCATCACTGATTATGAGGTGTCACACTTTTACAAGTTCTGGTCCATCAGCACATTAGAATCAAATGTCCAATTATAGCTTCAGGTTATGAAGCTCCATCCTCCTTGTTTTTACTTCTCACTTCACCGTTGGTTTCGTTCTTGGGCCTGGAAGTTGTCCTTGGTATCAAACTAGAGAAGGAATTGTTCGTCAACCTACCCTGTGAAGAGAGCTTAGTAGCACTTAATATGAAACCTAAAACTACTCACCAAAACAGCACAGGGTCTAAAAAAATATAAAAGCTAAAATTTAAGGCATCACTTATGTTGCAGTTACCATGTTAGATAACCAAGCCTCACTGAGGGATGGTGGCTCCATAGGAAAAGCCTTTTCTCCTGGATGAGAGAATTTTGAGTGATAATTTCACTCTGCAGAAAAGATTCACCTCATCTTCAGAAAAAGGCAGAAATTAGGTCTCATGCTTGGTAACAATACTTTAATCAATGAGGTACCGAATGAAATCTTTTGGGTTTGCTTTTTCCTTCTCCTTTTTATTCTATTTCAAGGGAGAAACTCTTCACTACCCAAGTTCTTGATTTGAAAGATCGAAGTGCAGCACTGAAAAGTGAATGCAGACAGGGGGAGGTGAGATAAGACACCTCCATCCTCATATCATGCAGTGATGGTTTCCTGGTCCTTTTGTTGAGCTGGGGCCACTGCCCCTCAGTGTGATGCTTAAAATTATCTTATCTTGACATGTGCAGCTCTTCCTACCTGTTCACAGCCCAGGGAATACTCCACAAGGTTCTGCTACTCCAGGGTTCTGGAACTTTTGGGAGTTCCAGTAAGTCTCAAAGCTGCAGCCCTTCAGCCTCTTTTCAAGAGCCTGACCTAGTAAAGTCAATTAAAGTGCATCCATGGCCTCTGAGAGCCTTTGGACTCACACAGATATAAAACAGAACCATAAGAATGGAATAAAATATAATAGCACTCATTCTGGAACAGGGGCTGATTTATTTTAACTTGACTTAATACATGTTCTTATTCTAGCTTAAGAGCATCCAGAAAAGTTCCTCTAGTCAATTTTCAAGTGTCAACAAGCTGTTTTTCTTGGTCTCACAAACTCATCTTTGAAATGGGAATAACTTAGTCTCCCATATGGTGTCGAAAGCTACTTCATAGCGGAAATATCCTGTATACTCATACAAAATTTTAGAGGAGCAGGTGGAAATTATCCGGCAATTAAAGTTAGTGCTATGGAGCTAGGACTTGGAATGACACAGCCAGTCTATTCAAAGACCTCATCTCCTACTGTCAGCAGTTGGTTATGTGACTGTTCGTTGTGCTGCTCCTCATGGGGGGAAAAAAGCCCGTGAGGAGATGGCAAAAGATTTCAGCTGATTTCTGGTAACTGTGTTTGAGCTGGTGATGACATTTATCTGAAAGGAAATGGTTAAAAGCAGGTCTTTAGCAGCCCTGGCTCTGACATCATTCTGCACATTTATTGGGTATTAATGAAGAAAAGTAGCATTCTGTGAAAGCAGGAAGTGGTCTCCAATAAAGTTTGCAAATTTCACAGAAAAACAGACATAAAAAGGTCAAGACTCTGCTTAGCCATTTCGTCTAATTTTATTTTGAACAGCACATTTCTCTACTCACTTAAAATGCTCAGGTCTGAGCAACAGCACATGTTGGTTGCCACCATCCCAAGGCAAAGTGTTCACCCCTCTCTCTTGCAGCAGCAGTTCAAAGTTTATCCCTCACCATTTTTCAGAATGGCTCAGTGTTTTCTTCACCCTTCGTAGCTGGCATTAGATCACTGGATTTTCCTCCATTGCAGAAATTACGAACTTCAGGACATTTTTTTGTTTGTTTCTCTGGCATTTTTCAATTTATGTAGAACTCTCCTGCTTCCCTCAAAGGGTTTGCTCAAACTTTCTAAACTTGACTGGAAGACCTATTGGTCTGGTCTAAACCAGACTGAAAGACCTGATGAACTATTTTACCTCCAGAGTGCATGACTTGTAGGGAGGGATAAGCATGTATAAACAGCTGTTTTGGCTGAAAATGGTCTTAAAATATTGTTTCAAATATATGTGAAAATGAAGCCCAGCACTTTGTGGACACACTGTCAATGGAGAGCAAGATTTGCAGCCTGTTTCTTTTAGACACTGCTGCTGTTTAAATTTCCCTCTGCTGTTCAGGTGAGGAGCATTGTGGCACTGCTGTGAAATCTCTGCTGTGCAGAGAGAATCCCAGGTAAGACCAGTTGACTCAGGGGACATTCCAGAGCTACTGAGGGCCTGGTGCTCAGGGAGCTTTCTCCATCCTGCTGAGGTCAGGAGGTGAGCAGGGAATTCAGTGCTTGGCATGAGCAGTCTTGGAAGAGGGACAAGCTTAGCTGCCTTAAAATTAAGCAATCAAAATTAAAAGGAAATGCAATTGATCTCAGCTGGAAGTTGGTGCATTTTAAATATAGGATGGTGCTTTATTGCAACCTGTGCAAGAGTCTGCTAATGCCCCTAATTTATTATAGAGGCTGTGAGAAACAGCTTTGCACAGCAGGATAAGCATTTTTTTGACTTGGTTCCAGGTATGACAATAGCTGAGAGCCATCAAAAGTAGGAAGAAAATAGCTGCCAACAGTTCTGTCTGACTTGGATGATCCTGATTTTCTCCTTGCTCTGTCAAACCCTGCTCGCTCAGTCCTTTCTGATGGAATTGAGGACAGAACATCCTTCTGAGAGCAGCTTTTGTTTCTAACCAGCATTTAACTGTGCTTTCTTTGTAGGATGTGCAGAGCCTTGGAAAGAGAGCTCCCTGTTCTGCCTTCCTGAGCTCCTCCAGGAGGGAATGCTGGGTACACACAGCGCATGGAATGGAAAGGGGTTGGACCTCCAAGTTTCACAGAATGCCAGCAGACAGCAGCAATATTCACAGACAACATTCAGGAAGGCGTTGAGGAAAAAGGTTTGCCATTGGAAGTTACTGAAGGAATATTGTCTCCTGCTCCCAGCTATGGCAACAGGAATTAGCAGACCAATCCTTTCATTCCCTCTCCCTGAAAAGGACAGTGGGAGGCCAGGTAAGCCTTCACCAAACCTTGGCAAGGAAATAGCTGAGCTGGGGAAATTAGCTAGAAAATCATGCTAGAAAATGTGGAATATTAGACTAGAGGATTCTGATTGGAAATAATCCTGGAAGAGTTTTGGAGGTTTTGTGACACTGAAAAGGAATATTTTTGCCATGTTTGAAGGGGACGATGTGTGGGCTGGGCAGTTGTAGTGTTTTGTTTCTCATGCTCGCATGCCACTGCAGCTTGAACTTTACAGAGCTTTTCCTCTTCTTCTGGGAGGAACACCTTCCCAGAGAGGTAAAGGACACATACCTCTTTGGATGACCAAATAGGTAAGTTGGTGTATAAAACAAGATTGAAAAATAATACCTTCTCACTGGAAAAATACAAACTTCAGGCATCTGGGCACTTTCCTAGTCCTTCTCCAAAACTTGGAAGCAAATGGCTAAAAGTCAGCTGAGGGCATTTACCTCTAGCCACAGATTAAGCAAAATGTCACTTTTTTTGCCTTTTTTTCCCCATCATGCTGTTTAAATCTGCTAAGAAATTAGTTGTGCTATGAGTTTTAGTGCATAATTTGGGCTGTATACAACCAATATGTAAAATAATTGGATTTTGTGCAATGTTGTATGTTTGAAGCTAGTCATACATGTAATGAATGGGTATGAAATTTGGAGGAGGATGCAGGTCATTCTTTGAAGGTAGAGATGACATAGTTTGCACAGGTTCAGTTCACGTACTTTGTCAGCTGCAGCTTTTGCTCTGTCCTTCGAATTCCCAAGACACCACTTTTACCTGAAGGCTGATACTGAAACTGAACAAGCAGCCCATGATTTTGAAGGAGGGGATGAGGGCTTTTCTCTCCTGACTCAAGGAATCTGTTCTTGAACTGAAGACCATAGCCTTTCAAAGCCTGGAGTAGTGATGGCTGTCTTTCAGAAATCTATGCAGGTGTGTAACTCATTACTTTTGTACCCAAAGGCATTTCTCCATGTGTTTCTTCACTAAGACTCAAAAATTCCACTCTGGAATGCAATTATGTTGCTTAAGGAAACTGGAGATGGCCTTGCCTTGAAATCCTGTCCCCTCATTGCTAGAAGTGCCTGAAGGCACTACCTGTCCTCAGAGTCATGAGCGATAAAATCATAAATTATAGGTACTTACAAGTAGCCATAAACAACATGGATACACCAAAAACTGCAGAGATGGAAAGGATTAGAAGCTTCAGGAGGCAGAAAGAGGAGTCCATGCTTGAGGCCACTGGTACACACCACGGGGGAGAGGGAGCTGGAAGAGAAGCCCCAGCTGGGTGTAAGGCTGGGGCCTCGGGGTGCTGCTGCCCAGCTTTAGCAGTGTCCAGCTCATTTGCTGCTCTTTGAAGGTTGGTGTCTGTTTTGGAGGGAAGTTTTCAGGGCAGTGCAGAGTGTGAGGGTGGCTGGGTTTCACTGTTGAGGAGAAGAGAGGTGTGTTTGTTCACCAGCTACTGACAGCTCTGTCTCAGAGCAAAGAGGGAGGGGGACAAGACATGTAAGTTTGGGTGATGAATCCTTTTCCAGACTATCCCACCTTGGCCAGCAGTTTCTGTAGCTTTACAGCACGTGAGGAGTGTGTGAAGGGGTGTGGGGGGGTTTTTTCTCTCCTCCACAGCAAAATCCATCAGTCCCCAGCTCCTTTCCCCTCCAAAAATCCTTGTGCTCCACTCACCTATCCTGCACTAAGCATGCAGGGTCTGCCACTTCGCAGCCCCTTGCTTTTTCTTCCTCCACACCTTTCCATGGGGGTTCAAGTTTGGGGGACAGGTCTCTTTTTTTTCCCCTCGCCTCCTTTCCTGTGGTGGATTAATCCCAATTCAAACCTGGAGCTTGGGGTGGCACCGAGGTGGGCACAAGGAGACTGGACTCATGGCCCTGTGGCACTCAGACACTGTGGGTCTGATTGGGCTGCCTGACAAATCTGAAGTGTCCCTGGGACACTGCACTGTGCTGGCTGACAGGGAAGAGGGGAGAGGTAATAAATGACCCCAAAATGCTGTTCTGGGTGCACAGTAAGTGCCACAGGGCTGCAAAGTAGGTCTAAAAATGTAACCACATGCAAGCCATCTCTCCCGAGGCTGGGAGCAGCTCCTTGCTTTCTGGCAGCCCAGAAGCAGCTGGGGAAGATGGAGCAGTCCACAGTCATTATTTTATGGCACATCAGTAAAACTCCTGTGGGAAGAGACAAGCAGGCTGCCCAGCTTTTCACTCATCAATGCCTTTAAAAACACAACATCCTCTTCTAAGGCCCCAGCAAGAGGGTCTGTGCTCCTTTTCAGGTGCTTGTCATCATTCCTGAGGTTAGAACTGTTGTGTCAACTCTATAAATTAAGACAGGTTTTGTCTGCGTGGTATCTGACACACAGCTTGCTACTTGCTAAATCTGAAATGAAGATGTTTGGACCAAAACAAAACCCCCTTATATTAGGATATCTTAGCACTGTTGTCTTCTGTAGGATACTGAAGAGAAGCTGCTATTTAAAGGTATTTTAGTGGGAAGCATCCATGGATGCTGATGGCAGCTCTCTCCGCTATCTGCTCATAGGATGCAGACATTCTTGTTCAGCTTCTAGACACTACATCTGTTTGTTAAACTTAAAGAATGAGTTTTTTCTCAAGCCTTTTCAGTCTGATTCACATTGCTCAGGGATCATGGTGCAAATGCTGCTGCTTTTGTGCGAGATCAGTGCATTGAGACCATATGGTCTGGCTGTGCTCTGAACTGATTGGTCACACTTCTCATCCTGAGTGTCACTATTTCATGGCAGAGATGGATTAGGCTCCTTTGGGTTTTGGTGGTGGTAGTCCATGGTATCCAGTGGCCACAAGGTTTGTGCAGGAGTGTTTCTTTGATGCAGATCTGACCATGCTTTTAAGGAGAATCCTCAGAGGCTTGCAGTTCACACTTGATGTTGTTTGCTTATTTTCAAATGCAACACTTCAGCACGAAGAGAAGCCCCTTAACGTGAAAAAAATCAAATTTCAATGAATGCAACAGTGGATCTGACCCAGATTTCTGGTCAGAAACTCTGATCAGAGTGAAGTAGCTACCCTGAAGTTCCTGCTCTCCAATTAAGAATATGTCAGTGAGCGCACAGCTAAGCAGCAGTCTGGTAAACATAGGGATGTTTTTATTAAACAGCTTTGGGATGCAGAAGTATTTACACTGACCTTGTTTTTCAACTTTTCAGACGGCCAAGGAGGAAGCTGGAGGCTCTGTAGGAAATAATCCTTCTTCATTATATTGCTTTCCATCTATTGGGTTAGTTTTTAGGGTTTATATATATATTCATCTCTCAGGGAGCACTAGGGATTTCACAGGCATGAAACTTTATCAGGGAAGTATCTCAGAGCGCTTCTGTGTGGCATGGACAGGAGCTCAGTGCCAGGTGAGGGGATCCCTGGGGGGCCAGCAAGCTCACCCCAGCTCTGTGCTGTACCACAGAGCACAGACCTGTGACTGCTGTGTGCAGAGCACAGATGGATGGGGCAAGAGGGTGAAGTGGGACCTCAGGTTCATGTGCAGGGAAATCAAAGCCTTTGTGCTGCATGAGGAAGGAGAGGTGAGGTGAGCTCTCCCCTCGGTGTCTGTGGTGATAGCTTTCCAAAAACATCATCTACAGTTCCCAAAAACATCACCTACAGTTGTGATTCTCTGCAGGGGTGGAGAGGGTGACAGGCAGTCAGCACTCTGATGGTGCCACCAGTGGGAGCACACCCTAAGCCGGGATAGAGGGTACAATTTTCCCAAGCACTTGAGAGACTCATCATTTCCACTTCAATCCTATGATAACTTAAAGGGCTGTTTCCCATTTTCCTTTTTGGTGCCCAGTGAAATTGTCAGTGAGATAAATCAAGAGCACCCACCATATCTGAAATGCAGAGTGCCACATGTCCACAGCCACCACAGGGGTGTAAGTCAGACCCTGACATGATCAGGTGGGCAGAAAGCTGTGAGGAGCCACCTGGGCTCCCAAATCTGGTGTGGCACTAAGCAGGACAACTTGCAAGAGGAGAGATGACACCAGGCTTGACAAGCAAGGGCCTGGTGTTTTATGTCTGCTTTAATGGAACTATTTATAACCATTTGGAAAATGTAATTAAAAGTGAAATCACCCATTTGACTTATGGTTTATTGGTCCCATCTAATTAAAGTCTCCCTAGGAGAAAAGTGCTGTGGTGAGTGCAAGTGGGATCCCAGTGAAACGGGATAACTAACACTGGCTGCAGGAAATGGGTGGAATGATTTCCTGTTACACCCACCATGCTTCTCCTCATTGCCAGCCCCAGCAAGTAGAGACAGGATTAGGGTAGTGCTGCACCCATGATGTGATCCTTGAGCCATTCTTGGAGCTGGCAAACATGTTTTTGCCACCCTTCTGCTCAAGCGACAGTGACCTGTGTGTGCTGCAGTGTTCTTGACTTCTTTTATTGAAGGACCTTGATATGAAGGCAATGCTGAGCCCTTTAGCAGCAGAGCTGTGTAATTTAGGGAACAGCCTCATAAAAAAACAAAAAATCATATGCATCCCATTCTACAGCTTTCCTACTCAAATTGGAATACATTATAGGAATTTAAAGGAACAGGGAAGCACGTAGTGTGGAGCCATGGGAATTATGTCCATCAGCCTTTTCCTCAACACCCTTTGCCTATCTGGGCACAAATGCCATGGTGCTGCAACAGGGGAGCTGGACATCACTCGAAAAAACTGATTTTCATTTCAGTATTGTCTTCACAGGGTCCTTTCCTAGTGCCTGGTGTTTCACCTAACATGTTTTATGGAGCATGGAAGATTTCTGCTCCCGTTTGGAAAGCTCAGGCTTGTTTAGATGGCTGCAGAGTCACTTGGCATGAGTGGAAACCTTGCTAAAGCAGGAGAAAAGTAACCTTTCCTGCCTGGTCCCCATGAGTTTCAAGGCAGCGTTGGACTCATTGAGGAACAAGGGGTTTGCTAGCTCTTAAAGGCCAAGGGGGTTATTCCATTCTGTGCCCATCTTCTCAGGGGCAAAGCAGTCACAGCTCCTCATCCTCCAGAAGTGCCAAGCCGTGTTTCACCTTTCCCATGGCTCTTCCCAGTTCCCTGTGGCCAGGCTGCTCTAGCCTAAAGCAAAGCTTGGAAGGAGGGGCCTTCCCCGGGCTGGAGGATGAGGGAGGGCTCTGCAAAGCTGCCGTGACAGAGCAGGAAGAGCTTTCCTTGTGCCTTCTGCAGAGCTGGGCTCCAGGCACCCCCCTCCATTAACCCCTGCTCTCACACCTGTTCTCGCTCCAGAGACACTTTCTGCACCTCCCACAAGTGCACATGCTTGTGCTCCAAGAGCCTCCCTGGATTTCGGACCTCGGAATGAATTAGACTTGGCTGAGGGACGGGATTATTGCAGACCTGTCACTTCACAGTATGTTCCTGTTACAGCCCACACTCGTGTCTGCTAGTATTTTAAAGTAAACTTTAATTAGCATTTTCCCAAGAGTGTGAATAAATTGTTTTATTGTTGTTTTGGTGTTGGTTTTGTTTTAAGGAAAAGAGTGTTTACTCACCAAGGATATGTTTCCAAACTCTCCATCCGCACAAGTCCTGCTTTTTATGATATCACATATCCCTGTAAAGCTCTGTGTGGGGCTGGAGGTGGGAGCAGGGTTCTTCATACTGGGGTAAGATGTGCTGTGGAGGCACATGCAAGAGTTGGAGTATTTCTGAATCACGCTGGAGCAATGCTGTCAGACTCCTGATGGCCATGTGCCACCCATTTACTGCAAACTATTCCAGGGGAGTTCCTCCAGTCTAAGCAGAGCTGTGTGTGCCTTGGTTTGGTTACCTGTGGGCTCAGCTTGGGCTCAGTGACCTCGGAAGTCCTAACTAACTCCTGTCTAACAGAACACAGCATCTCTTATATCATTCCTCTTATTGTAAATAACACCTGAGATGCTCTTTGCAGGAGATGTTGAGCATGTTTTCCAGCCCTTAGCCCAGGAAGGGTGAAGCAGATGCCTAACATGGTCCAGGGATCTGCTCACAGTCAGCAAAGGAATGGAAAGGAGGTTTTGTATGTGGCTGAATTCCTGCAGAGCTATTTACTGCTGAAAATAAGGACACTAATAATGTGTGAAGGTGTCTACCCACCCAACCCATTCATTAGCTGGAATTCGTGAAAGTGGTGGAATAATGGATGAGCTGTGGTGTAATAGGGGATGAGCTACAGACCTGTTCTTCCTCTTTGTGGGGAGAGTGTTAAGGAGGGCTGGGAAATGGGGCTGGGGCAGACTGGCATCCCCAGCTCATCCCAGCTCTTTTAAAAGGTGTTGTGTGCTGTGTGAGGAAGGTAAACCCACTGCCTGGAATACTAGAGGCAGGGAGAACTAAACCAGCAGCTAGGGGAAAAAAAAAGGAGTAACTTTAAAAGCCTGGGTGGTAAGGAAAATTTTTCAGGGAGAAGAAGGTGCTGCCTTGGGTGAGCCATGAGAATTCCACTGGTTTTTGCATTGCAGGAAAACACACTTGAGAAAATATGCTGGTATGAAGTTCAGGCACAGAGACTCACTCCCTTCAGTTCCACCCATCTTGTTTAAACAAATATACTTGGTGGGGATGAGGCGAGGAAAATCCTGTTCTCCGCTTGCGCTTCTTCTTCCCTCTGCTCCTCCAGCAGGGACACTCAAAACACAGATGGAGATCAAGGCGTTAGGTTTTAACAGATCCAAATCAATCTGATGTGTCCTTAAAAAATCCCACAGTCATTTCCAGTGGCACCGGCAGAGCTGCTAACAGCTGAGCATGTGCCCAGTCACTTGTTGCTGCACGTACTGGTTTTTTCATAACGAAACCATTCCTTCCCTGGCATGTGAAGACTCCAAGTGTGGCTTTTTGGTGGCAGCAACACAGGAGCATCTTTAGAAGTTGCGAAGTGGGTTATCTGGAGTATCACCATGGGAGCAGCAAGGCTGGGTTATCATCTTGTGCTTCTAAACAGGACTTGTTCCCAGCTGCCTGGGGAGACCTCAGTCAGTGAGTGCCACACAAAAAGGCTCCATGCAGGTGATCAAAAAAAAGGATAATGGATAATGCCTGGGAATCAAAACACACAAGTCTCTGACCTGTCAGTAGTGAAAATGGGCTACTCAGGCCCTCCCAACAGTTCTCCAGAAGGCACAATCTTCTTATCAAAGGAGACCCCTCTGCCGACTGGGAAGGAGCTGGCCCCCATTGCTCCCTAATAGGAGATGAGGGATGCAAGAGAACTGGCAGCCCATGCTGCATTTACCCACTGGTGTGTGGCAGTGTCCTCATTTGTGTGGCAATGTGTATTTGGTGACATGCAAAATCCCAAAAGTCTTCAGAATAGATGGGATTATTCTTTTTTATGGCACTTTTGCTTTATTCCTTCCCCCAGGCTGTCATAGAAGTGATGGTGAGAACAAACCTCTGTTCTCTATCTGGAGAACCTCCCAGCTAGAGCAGGACTGTCTCCAATACCAGATCATGTCAGCTGTGGCTTTGGCCGCCCAAAGCCTGATCACTGCTGTGGCTGGGGATGTCACCACTTTCTGAGTGACCTATTCCAGCTCTGTCTACCCTCCTAAGCCAATTTTTTTCATAATATCCAATCTGAACCTTATAAACCACAATGTGTGGTCATTGCCCTTACCTGCCAATACCAAGAGGAGTGGCCCTGTCATCATCACAACCCCCCTTCAAATCCAGTGGGCAGGAGCCTGTAGAATTTGGCACCAGTTTCCCTTTTTTACTGGTTTTGTGTTCAGGAATCACTCCTTTTACTCCTTGGCATTACTACTGAAGGAGAAAGGCATTTCCTGTGTCCATTACCTCCCCAGACGGGGAAGAGCAGTGCCAAACTCAAGCCCTGTGGGAAGGGTGGGAATGCCCAATCCATGCAAATCCATAGGGCAAACTGTGTCTTTGAAGAAGGGTTCATTTGCTTTTCTCTGTGGCTTATTCTACCAAAATTGAAGGGAGAGAATTCAGAAGTTATTGACATAGATTTTTAGTATAAAAGATTACAAGGGGCTGATGCACATTCCAGGTCTTTCCTATTGCCTTACCCTTCTCCTGACTCACCTGGTCTGGTTGCTCCATCCTGGAGGAAGCCAAGCACTCAACACCTTGCTCACCTCTCCTGTGACCTCTCTGATGCCACACCTTTGTTGGATGACAGCAACAAAAACAGCACAGAGAATTCCCAAAAGGGTGAGGACTCCTTAATCCCTTCAGAAAACCAACTTGATACTTTGTGGGTGGGTCCCTGCTAGTCTCAGGGTAAATTAACACCTCCTTCCTCATCCACAGCTCCCAGCCTTTCAGATCACACTAAATGCAAAGGCACGTCCCATGTGCCTCTGGCCCCTCTTGCCTCCTTGTTTGCAAAGGGGGTGCTTCATGGGGATGAGGGTCTCACCCTCTTAAAATCCCAGCTGTCTTCCCTTTTCCTAATTCCACATTTGTCTCTCCAATCCATGGGTCAGTTGTTTGCATGGAAGCCAGCAAGACAGTCCCCCTCATGACCACTGGCTTAACTCAGCTGACAATTTTTGACCTCCCTCAATGTTTTCCACAACTCTGTTTCTCTCTGGACTGAATTCTTTGTCTATTTATTTAGCATCTTTCTTCCATCCTGTGTTCTGCGCAGACACATCACCATGGTACCGAGGTTCCCTCTGGTCAGTATTAGATATTAATCATTGGGATGCTGGAGAATTTGTCTACATTTTCACAGGGAAAGGATAAAAGAATTCAATTGTCCATGCTATGGGATAGACTGTGAGTGAGACCAGAGGCATGGACCCCATTCCTGTCTAGCCAGACCATCCCCATTTGGGACTCATTCCAGAGGACAGACCCCAATTCTTGTGTTAAGAAATCCTGACATTTTCCTGCGTCCCTGGATTTGTAAGGTTGTGATTTATCAAGCAAGAACACAGCAAACCAACACCTTGTTCTACAGGCTCACTGCAGGGATGATTCATATGTGCTGCTGATGGCACCTGACACTGCATTTTGGCTGCTGTTCTGGAAATAGTGAGCCCTTTGTGGATATCTGGTCATTAGATGATGAATTTTTGTTTGCTCCCACCTGAGCTTATTTCAGGCTCAGATGCCACACATCTTCATTAATCCTCTTAGCCCTGATTTGGTTGCACCTTGTTACCTGAAAGGAAGGAATTTGATAATGCACCAATGTAATGAGCTGCAGTGATCTGACATTCAAACCCTGGAGCAAAAACACTCTTCTCTACGAGCTTTCTCCAAAGAAAACCCCCACCAATTACTCTCTCAGTTGTATTTTACCTGGGAGATGTGCTGGGCAGTGCCACTGTGGCTGCTGGGGTGGGTTGGGGGCAAGCAGAGGGACATCTGTGGGTTGGGTGGGGCTGTGGCAATGCTGAGGAGCAAACACAAAAAAGCCATAAAATCTATCTGAGTTCAGCAGAGCACATTCTGTAAGCTTGGGCTTGTTTAATGGGGAAAAAGGAAAAAAAAAAAGAAAAGAAAAAAAAAGGAAAAAAAAAAAAAAAAAAAAAAAAAAGAAAAGAACCTGCTGGAAAAGTGGGGTTTCCAGGCTCCATGGCTGTGGAAGGTGCAGGCAGCCCACGTCCATTGTGCCTGGCTCCTTGGGAGCAGTGTGTGTCCTGTGTTTCCAAACAGCCCATCTCCTGAGGGTTGGGAAAGGACACGCTGCAATTCCCCATGTGGATTTGTGGGCATCCCTTCTGCCCTCAGCACATGGTCAGTGGTCAGGGCTGTGCAGCACCTCAGGGATTTCAGAGAGAGGCCTTTACCCCTGCGAACTGGATGGCTTAATGGCCATGGCTTGCTCATTGTTTAATGATGTACAACGATTAAATACTTCTCACTTTTAACAATTTTCCATGAAAGGCAGGGATGACAGTAAATACCTTTTGCTCTCAGCCTTGATCAGGGTGAGTTCTACAGCACAGCAGCTGTTTGTTTGCAGCCTGCAGGATAAAGCCTGTCCCAGCCCTGCCTCCCAAGGTATGGCAAGGCCAGCATGTGAATCCCCAGGAGGTTGGGCTTGCTTGTCCAAAGGAACTGGGAATTTCTGGTAGATTTCATGTGAAAGGCATATGCACAAACAGGAATTCACCGAGGTTTTTCCCAGCAATCTCCTTAAACCTTTCAGAATAAGTGAAACTTCGGTGCAGCAAAGGAAAATAACAACTTTTTTTAAACTTTCTGCAAGGGTAGCCAAAATTTGTCTCTTCATCAACATACCATCCTTAACCATTGGAGAGCCTGTATCCCTCTGATTTGGTATCTAATATCCCATCCCTGGTGTGTTGTATCCATCTTCCCAACTGCCCAGAAGCCAAGGCTGCTGCAGAGTCTGAGGGCCATACCTTGGATCAGCTCGGCTTTGGTATCATGCAGACCAGACATGCCATGGCTTTTTCCTCCTCCTGACTCATGAAAATGGGTGTGCCCTCAACTTCTTTTGGTGCACTTAACTGGAATAACTCAAATGGAGAGGGAACACCTTGTACCTTGCCTTGTGTGCTCGTGCTGATCTTGCCACAGCCGTGAGGAAACCCTGAGTTTTCATCCTGCCTGAGGGAGATCCTGGGAGCAACATCTGTAGGTTTTCAAAGTGCCACATCCATCCCCTTCTGGATCACAGAAACAGGATATCTGATGTTGGAGGGGGACCTCTGGGATCAGAGCAGTCCTGACTCTGGTGTGGTGAATGGCAAAGTCTCCATGTAGCTGAGATTTCAGAGGACTCTCACAGAAATACAGCTCATCAGATTTATGGTGTAGCTTCTTTTCCTTTGGTGCAAAGTTGGGGGGGCGGGGGGTGTTCACTAAAAATTACCTTTACCATGTGCACATCTGCTTTCTACCCCAGATCTTGAGATTTATATGTCAGGCTAGTGACAACCAAGCTGTTCTGGCTGGAAACCAAAGTATTTTTTGTGCAAAAAGCATTAGCATTTCCCGTGGGAACTGTGGTTTTCCAGTACCTTCTGCTTCCATTCTCCTTTCGGGACCAACTTCTGGTGCAACCTGAAGCTCCCAGGGTGTGCTCCCAGCTTTCCCAGACAGAGAGTGGCTCTGATAAACTATGAGAGCCTTTAGCTTTTGAGGTCTTGTGAATTTGGCTGGAAAAAACTTAGGCTGCAAAACAGAATGAGGAAAACATAAAGGCCTTAAGGGACAAAAACTGAAGCCCTGAGCAGCACGCTTTTGAGTCATGGTATTTTGCAGAAAAATATTTCCCTTCTGTGTGAAATTCTGATAAAACTAAAATTGTGTATCAGCACCTTTTCCTCCTGTTTTCAGTCTACTCTACTCATGTAATAAGAAGGAAGTTTTCACAGTAGTTGGCTTATGTGGGATTTTAACAACCTGACCAAACGCATCGAAAGCAACTTTTTAATATTTAATATTTCATCTTTAAATTTTTTTAAAAATCTATTTGTTGCCACAGTAGTGGTTTTCTGGTATTAACTGAGTTTTGAAAATTACAGAACCTCTGCTGACATACTGATAATTAGGCTAGTCCGCCTAAGAAGAAAATGAGCTTTTTTTTTTTTTTTCCAGTGGCAAAGTTCCTCCTGGAGTCAGAAAACAATGCGCCCAGCTATGCCAATCCATGGAAATCACTGGTTGTGTTTATCCAGCAATTAAAGGGGGATTACAGACGCTTCAGAGCTCGGCATCCCGTCCCCTCCCCTGCACACACCGGGAGCCTCAAAGCCACATTGTTCCCTGCAGCCGCCAGCCCGGGGACAGGGCGGGCCACGGGGATGGGAAAGGGATGACAAAAAAACCCAACAAATACTGAAAAACAATGCGGGAAAGGGTGGGGGAAGGAACGATGGTTACGCTTTCTTCTTCCAGAGGTGTTTTCCCTGCCCACCCGCGGCACAGGGCAGCAGGAAGGGAAAGGTCCCTTTCCAGCACGCCCTGGCAATCCATCCTCCGGGGGATGCGCTGGGCAGTCAGCGGGAAGGGCTCCCTTTGGAGGTGGCATCCCCAGGGCCAGGGCTTCTGCCCTGCTCAGAGCTCCGGGCAAGCCCGGACTGGGGTGAACCAGAGATGAACGTGTGTCGCTTTGAGCAGTATCCCTGTGGCTCCCAGTGGCTCTGTGAGCGGGACCCCCGGGGCTCCCGCGGCCACCAGCGGAGCCGGATTCCTGCTCCCCATGGAAACAGCCTCCCGTAGCGCCCGTCCCTGCCCAGACAGCCCTAATCCTCCCTCTGCAGTCACCCTGAGAAGCCTCCGTCTCTCTTATCACCGAGGATTTTTTTTTTTTTTTTGGCAAATATTTACACGAGGCTGCATTGCAGAAGGGGGAAGCGAGCCAAGGAGGTGCTGGCAGGGACAGAGTGGGGGGCATGGCGTGGCCATGGGGTCTCCTGCGCTGCGGAGATGTGGCCGTGCTCCCACGGGCTGCAGGGGGAAGCAGAGGACGAGGGACAAGGCACTGGGGACAAGGACACAACGCGCACATAGTACCACCGAGTCTTGGCAGAGCGACTCCAAGTGTGGGACTGTGGGAAAGGCTCGAGCGGGGAGGAGAGAGGGATGGATCCCGGCAGGAGCGCCGTGGACAGACCAGGAGAGCCCAAATGAGTCAGGAGGCGCTGCCTGCCCAGCCCCTCCATTGAGCTGCAGCTCCAGCTCCCGGAGCTCCCTTGCTCCCCAAGGCAATTCGTGCCTGCCCCACCCGCAGGGACACCCGAGGTTTGGACAATCTCTGCGAGAAACAGAGATCTGCAAAGGAACTGAGAAAGAAAACAGCACCACCGAAAAAAAACCCCCAAGCCTCCCGCTGAAACAGGCTCTGTGAAAGTGTCCTGTTCTGCCCCCACTCTCAGTTTGGCCACAGATGCACCAACCCGGAGCCTCGATCCTAAAATTGACAGCACACAGGGCCAGAAACACCCGTGCACACAGGTGTAAGCTTACTTTTCCTTTCTTTTCTCTCTGTAGCGTGGAGCCAGTAATTCCTTGTGGAGGAAAGATGAATGGAAAAGCTGAAGGGCCTTCCTTACCTTGCTAATGGTATGTAAAATAAATGGGGGCCTGAGAAGCATCGAGCTGGGAGCAAGAATCATCCCTTGGGATGACATCTCCCACCATGGGCAGGCAGCATCAAGAGCACCGGTGGAAATGTGCTGATGCTACATAGAGCAAGAAGGGATATCTGAAGCCTTCTGAAGCATTTTGTTGGCTTTTTCTATCTCCCTGTACGGCCCTGCTGCACTGTGAAATGACCAGTGCAAAAGGAGATGTGCCTTCACTCGTGCAGTGGCCCTGGGGCAGAACAAGGTCTATTGGGTTTTGGATTGGTCCTGAAGTCCTTTTGCACACACCTGGGCTCATGGATTAGTTTGTGTTGGAACAGGCCTCTGCAGACCATCTAGTCCAATACCATCTCCAACTAGAGCAGGCTGCTCAGAGCCCAGTCCCGTGAATGTGTTCAGGGATGAGGCACCCAGCACCATTCTGGGCTGTCCCGTGTCCCTTGTTACAACACGGCAATGCTGGTTACAGAGCATTGCTGTCCAAAACTCTGGCAAAGAGCAGACTCCATCTTTTCCTTGGGTTTTGCCTCAGCTTTGTCCCTCCTGCCTGCGGCAGCCGGCACTGCCCAGCAGACTGCGTGGCTTGCAGGGGCATCTAGTGGCTGAATGCTGCAGGATCCGGGCAGTGCAGCGCTTCCCGTGCCCTCTCCTGCACAGGGGATTGTCCCACAGCCAACACTTGCAGAAATCCTGCCAGTCATCCGGTGTCAAAGGGATCTGTTTTCCCCTAGCCCTTCCCCAAATGCCTGTTTTGGAGAAGAAGCACAGCTTCGCGGGTGGCATCACTCCTGCCTCTGCTGAACACGTGGCACTCATGCTTAGTGATGGTGACATCCCTGTGCACGCCACTGTGGCTTCCTGGGGGCTAGCAGCACATTGGAGGAGACCTGAACTATTCCACAAGTTCTGCTTGTGAGATTTATTTAGCTCGGGCATGTCTCAGCTTAAAAAGACCAAAGAAATTTCAGAATGGGGTGGGAGGAAGGAAAACCATCCCATGCTGTTTAGCAGAGCCGAAGTTTCCTAGTGAAGTTCAAGTGACCAGAACCAAACCTGCTGCTGCCCAGGGTGGTGTGGGCACAGCCCGGCCTCAGGGATGGGAGAGGCACGGGGAGGAGCCAGGGACACTGCCGTGGCACCAAGCACTGTCTTTAAATGTTCAGATGAGGATACCTGTGTCAAAAACTCCCTGAAAGTAAAAGTGCAATATTGGAGGCTGATAAACAAGGCTCTTTTGTAAGGCCCCATGACTCATGTCTCCTGGATTTTATAGGAAAATGCACATAAAAGCAATTACTGGGGTGTGAATTATTTAGTTTCTTAATGGCCTGACAGCTTTGACAGCTCCTAGCTTGTTATCTATCACAAACCCTCTTGATCTCCCAACTTTAACATGACTTTTAATTATGCTTTCATAAGAGTAAAAGGACAGACAATCTGCAGTCTGGTTTCCATTCAGTCAAACTTATTTAAATGAGGGAACTTTTCCTCCTAGTGAGTAAAAAGGGTGATTTGGATGTGTAGGGAGGTTTAAATATATGTCTAAAGAGTTGCTAAAAACAGTTGCACAGATAGTTTAGAGTTTGTTCTTTGTATGATTGCAGGATGGAAAAAGAAAAAAAAGTCAGTTTAAGAGAACTTGGAGAACTTGGCAACAATGGTGATGGACATCACAAGCACTGAGAGATGTGAGCTGGAAATATAACAGTTAAGCAAAGTTAGAAAGGTTACACTAAAATTACACTAAAAGACACAATGATCAATGTTACAAAGTAAGTTTTCCATGTTCTTCCAGATTAGTCACCAAAAATTTTGGGAGGGATCAGGGTTAGGGATGTTTGTACAACCTATTTTCTTTCTCCTTGTGCATGTGCATTGAAACATGTTCCTTAATGCAAACATCATATATTCATTTTTCTATATGACCTATTGTAAGCATCTCTTATTGGCAAAAATAATGGCATCAAATATTGGCCTATATGACCAGAAGGGCTCTGGGGTTGCAGAGATATTAAATAGATCCCATACATCAGTTGTTTGTTGGTCTGTCCAGTGACAGGCTGCTGTTTATCGTATGACAGAACAGCACGTTAGGGAAATGCCACTCTCAACTGCATTTTTATGGGAAATGTTTTTGTAGAGGGAAAATATAAGGAAAAGGTAAAATGAGAAAAGGAAAAAAGAAAAAAAGTAACTTGAGAAATTCAGGGGCAATAAATCACCACACCAGATGGTATTCATCTGTGAATGCCGTGCAGAGCTATCAATTTAAACAAATTGCATGGGAGTGTGCCATTAAAATGCAGTCATAATATCTACCCAGTCTCACTGCCCTTCTTAGGGGTGCCTGGGCAGGTAGGAGGTGATTTGGTTCTACCTGCCCACATCTCCAGGTGTCTTCAGAGTCCACTTGGCATCTCCACTGCAGCCTTGGAAAAATTTCTGTGTCTTGGGAAAGATACGTCTGTTTACTGACTAATTCTCTTAATTGCAGCAAGGAAGTGCAACTAAGTGTATTCTGAATAATATCCTTGAAATCCGAGAGACTGATTTGCAATGATCTTTCTGCCAAGTGACACTGATGCAAAGGAAAACACTTTGTGTTGAGCTCACATGCCTTTCACCCTGGCTTTTGGATACCTTGGCCCTGTGTACCAGCAGACAGCTTCTGATCTACCTGCACATGGTTCTGAAGGCCAGCAAGGGAGTCTCATGTTGCTGGCAGTGTGTTACCCAGCAGAGGCTGTCTGGACCACTCTACAGACCATCCTGGCCATCCTGAGTGGGGTTCTACAGGTAATTCCTCTGGCTGGGGCGCACTGAGTGGGAAAATAACATGGTTTATTATTAATTAATCCAGTCTTGGGTCTGCAGCACAGGGAATCATCATGAGAGGGCAATCCCAGCTGGTTGGAGGGAGCTGCTCGGACTCCCAGAGAAACATGCCAAGTAAGGACCAGGCTGTAAAATACTGGGAGGGTGCCAGCTCTGAGGAAAACAACACAGTCTTGTCTGATTTGGGATTTTTCACAATTCTTTGAAAGCAAAATAATGGGCATAAGGGAATGTAGGGTGATATGTGGAAAAAGGTAGCAGGTGGATTACAAAGCTCACATTGAGAGCCTGGGAAATTGTAGCCTGCATGAACTGGGAGGTCAGTGACAATAAGCAGACCCCCCCTGAATCCTATTTTCACTCTTCCTTGCCTTGGGGATAAATTCTGTAGAAGTGTGAAGCTGTGGCAGGTACACAGGTGCACAAGACAGGGGTTTCTTCTGGTTTGGTGATGGGTGACACGGTTCTGCTGCCTCTGAAGCTTTGGCAAGAAAGGGAAAATAAAGGCATGGATGTGGTGGGTGCACAGGCATTCCTGCTCCTTGCAGTCAGAGCTCTCTGCCATGGTGGTGACAGAGCTTTATAAGTGGCCTGAGAAATGGGGCCTTGGGGACCAAGGCTGGCAGGGAGGAAGTGGGGAGCAGTGTGAGCATTTGGGATGTAAGCCAAGCTGGGTGAACTCTTTGTATTGGCCTGGAATTGGAAAAATATTTCCCCTCTTTTTCTCCCAGGGAGTTGCTGGCTGTGAGTCGTGTTTAGAATACATTCAGAGTGTGGGTACCTCTTTTTTATACTCAACAAAAAAAAAAAAAAAAAAAAAAAAAAAAAAAAAAAAAAAAAAAAAAAGAAGTGTTGTTTCATTCTCCAGTCTGAAAATTCTGATTTGTAAAGAAAAGAAAATTGATTTAAAGGCCACAGAAACAAATTGAGGGGTCAATTTTGATTTCAATTCCAACAATTAATTAAAGAACTCTTCTGGAGAGGTTTGTAAAATTAATATTGATCTCAGATACCAGGCACTCTGCAGTCATGTCTCCGTCCTGGTTTCAATCCTCCCATTTTGATTAATGGATGGGGTTTAGCAGCAGCAGAGCTCCAGGACAGGGCAGCTCAGCAGTGCCATGCTGGGACTCATCCTGGGAGCACAGAGCTCATCCTGACAGCACAGCTGGAACATTTCAGCCACATTTAGCCACACCAGTGCCCCTTTCAGTGGGTGCTTTGCTGGCCAGGTGTCAATTCTGCATTGTTGGGAAGGCAAGGACACTGGACACTGCAAGAAGCAGAAATTGTTGGTATCCACCTGGAAGGGCCTGGAGCACAAGTCTGATGAGGAAGGGCAGAGGCACCTGGGAGTGTTCATCTTGGAGAAAAGGAGGCTCCAGGTGGATCTATAATTCTCTACAATTCCCTGAAAGAGGGTGGCAGTGAGGTGGGGGTTGGTCTCTTCTCCGATGTGACAAGTAACAGGAGATGAGGAGACAGCTCCAGGTTGCACCAGGGGAGGCTTGGATCAAACATTAAAAAATATTTCTTCTCCCAAAGGGCTGTAAAGCACTGCAACAGGGCAGTCACCATTCCTGGAGGAATTTGGTGGCACTTGGGGTTATGGGGTGGTGCTGGGATAACAGCTGCCCATGGTGGTTCTAGGGGCCCTTTCCAAATGGAAGGATTCTACCATTTTAATGGAACACTGTCTGTAGAAGGATTGCCAAAATTGCTTCATGCTTTTGAGTTGTCTTGATCAGTTGAGTTGGGATTCCCTCACAGGCTGGGGTCTTTCACCACTGAGTAACTTTGATGACAAAGGAAGAAATGCTCAGTGTAGGTGCAGGAGGCAGAAAGGCTCCTCCTGCTAAGGGGCTTTGTTCCATCTGGCTGTCCTGTTCTGCAATGGGCAGAATTCCTTCACTCCCTGAGGAATGTGCCTTTTCCTGCCAAGATCTCATCCTATCCCGTGGTAATAAAAAGGAAAATCCTGAAATACTTAGAGAAAATTGAAAAAACCCCAAAACTAATAAATAAAATTACCTCTGAGGTGATATTTTCTCCTTCATTCTCTTCTTTATTCTCTCTTCTTCCCACTCCTTATGAACACTTGTTTTAATTCAGCAGATTTCAGAGGCATGGAGATGGGGTGAAGGACAAAGTTCTGCTTCTAACCTCTGCTGTGCCATAAACAGAAAAATTTAGGAAGAGGTAATCTGAGCAGCTGCCAGTGCTCAGTTAGCATAGTACTCCACCAGTTTCCCTTCTCCTTGCAGATGCCCTTTTTGCCCATTACAAAGCACACATTTCTCCAGCTGTGTGAGAAGAGTTTTGCCAGGAAAATCACCTCTGTCTAGGGAGTTTGGTGATACAAAAACCGCCTCAGTATTTGCAATCCTACAGTGAAAACAAAAGGACTTCTAGTGTCACCTGGACCTAAACCAAGTAGCATCAGCTTTTACAACATTACTGAATGTATAAGCCTGAGAAGTGAATTTCCAGCCTCAGAAAATGTTTCCACCTGCTCAATATCAGTCATGTTCACTCCTTGTGGGAGGGTAATCAGATTAACAGGTGAGAGGTGTTTAGCATAACTTTAAGAGATTAGGTGTAATTCTAGTCACAATGTAGCACGAATAACAAAAATCAAGGTTTTCAACGCTGGGAATTGCTGCATGGCTGAAAAAGTATCCCTGACAATGAAATACAGCTGATATTTAATGTCTTACTGTTTTATTTACTACTGGCTTTACAGCACACCCAGCTAGTCAGCCAACTACTTATAAAACATATTTAATGTTTGGAGACACTCAGTACAGCTATAAAATGATTTTTAAGGGCCTGCACACATCGTGTTTTAATGACTACAGGCACAGTTGAGTCCCCTCTGAAAAAAAAAAAAAACGAAACAAGCGAAACAAACCCCCATCTTCTGAGTAGACTCAATTGTGTCATCACGAGTTTTGTAGATGAGCTATACAGCTCAAACTGGTTGACTTCCCGGCACTTGATGGGAACCATTTAAAAGGATAAACTTGGAGAGATCAATACCCCTTACATACTGTAAGTGATGCAGCATCGAGTACTCAAGGGCTGTTTAATACACTGCTGTGAAAGGCTGCTCAGAAATCAAACAAGAGGGGAAAAAAACCCAAAACTAACAAAACCCTACACTGTGGTTTTAGGGACTTAGCCCCATTTTCTTGCATGGGGGTTTTACCTGCAGAGCTGGGGACAGATGGCAATCTTTCAGGCAGGTTTATTCTCAGTTTATATGAGTTGGAAGGAGGACAATACCAGCTGGAAAGGCTGTGAGCAGGCAGGGGTGGGAAGAGGAGGTCGTGTGTGTGTTTATCCATTTGTGGGAATGGGGAATCCAGAGGCAAACGGGCTCAGCAGTCCTTGGGTGCAGGAAAGGGAGTGCTGGAAGCACCCGCTCATGTTTCAGCTCCAAGGGTTAATACTCTTCTGGGGCACTTAAGACTAAGCTCCTTTGAGAGCCCACATGATATCTCCTGCCCATCCCTCAGCCATTACTTTGTTTCTCCTTTCAGTAAATTCTGATTATTTAGGATGGGGTAGGGTTTTTTCCTCTGTGGCAAACTCATGCTGGCTCACCCTTTACATATTGTATTCATCAAGATGCTCTGCTGCATTCCCTGAGGATCCATGCTTTTTCCTGGTAGTGTGAGGAGGGACTGGGAGTCTTGGGAGAACCATTAGTTCATTTTGAAAGGATTGATGTGAATCTGGCCTTCTTCCAGTGCCTCCACTGTAGAAATTATAATTTATCATTGAAAAGCACACATTATTTTTGTTAGCAGATCAGCCACTTCAGTCCCAACTTTTCTGGACGGGTGCCATGGAAACCCAAATGATTCATTATAATTTAGAGGTTGGGATTGAATAAGCACCTCCTTATGGATCTCTGTACATCTCCATTTCCTTTGAGCTGTCCTGTGATATGTAGGAACATTCAATGTGCTACACCAGTGAATTCATAAACCAGAGAAATGCAACAGGTGTGCTGCTGCCTCTCATCTGCAGGTACCTGTGGGCAGGTTACTTGTGATGCTGCCTTATGTTATCAGCAAATAATACAGGACAGCAAGCTTTCCCTCCTGTGATTATTTTGCTGGTGCAGACACTGAGACATTTAAAGGAGAAAATACGTATTCCTGAGGCTGAACATAAAATATTTATATGAAGAGGCCGTGGGCTAATAAATTTCAGTTATAAATGTTTATAGCTGAAGGTAGTAATAAATAACCTTCCAAAAGCAATATTTCAATTTGCAGTTATTGTACTTTACTACACGTTATATTTTCAGGAAACAATAATAATTATAACAGGACATGGAGTTAGCTCTTGTTTAATGAATGGTTACCCAGTTAATTGTGATTGTTATAACATCAGGGCGCAATTAAAACTGGGAAATGTTGTTTATTCTGGAGAGACATAGGACGGTATCTCCTTGTATACATCCAAGTAATTCATAATCAGTTCATTAAATTGGGACTGACACTTTAATATAAATTTATCAAATGACTCCCCAGCTTCAGCTGTGCAGGCTCCACATGGTCTTTAGCAACAGAGGTTTAAAGCTGGGATAAAATTTAATTTTCAGTGACCTCAATGTCCATCTCCTACTGATTTGCTAGAACCCAGCTTCAGATCATCACAGGTCATTCTAGTCCTTCCTACTGGTGTTCTGCACTGCACTCAGCCTGGCTGCTCTTTTCTCATTACTTAGGGCAATACTGTTGTCATCTTTAACCTGTGCGTGCCTTGGAGCTTTGCTTTCAGTTGTCACCTTACAATTAAAGGCTTGGGATGGGTTTCAAAGAGAAACACCTGACCTGGTGGTGTGGGTAGAAATGCTGCGTTGACATCTCTGTTGGGTCAATTCAGCCTTGGATGGTGCAAGTGGCGTGGTTTGTAGTGCCTAAAAATGAGTCACTCGGTGCAAAACAAGCACCTGCTAATAAATTTGATTGTCTGTCTCATCTTATAGTGACAGCAGCTGGGCTGTGACAGGGGTCTGTAAGCTCTGTCCAGAAGGGGAGAGCTCCTGGGTTGTCTGTCTGGCACATCAGCCTCAGCCAGGGAGGGAGAGAACAGTTACAAATAACTGGATATTGCCTTGGCATGCAGGCTGAAGGACTCCTGTCTAACCCAACCCCTGGCAGGTGGGCTTCACCTTGCGTTAGGAGGGGCAGCTGTGCAAAATTGTTAAGGACAGTCCTTCAGCTCCTGTGGGCAATGCAGGGACAGGGAGAGGCTTCTATTATGGATAATTTCACTGAATCACAGAATATTCTGAGTTGGAAGGGGCTCATAAGGATCATCAAGTTCAACTCCTAATTGAACAGCCCATACAGAAATCAAACCCACAAGCTGCCATTATTAACACCACACTCTGACCAGTGGCTCTTTACCTCATCCTTGTCACAGGGAGCTGTGATTCTCCTTGGGGGGCTTCTTCCTTGTTGCTGTCTGTGGCCAGCCCTCTCCAGTGGTCTCTGCTTGGCTTTCCCTTGACAGGCAGCTCTCATGTGGCGAAACGTGATGAGATGACATCTCTCTTCTCTAATGTTTCTGACACCTATCAAACGAATGTCTACTGTCTATATACACACAGTGTTAATTTTTCGCTTCTGTTTCTTTTCTGTCTTTCCTCTGCATCTTTCTACCTTTCTCTGGCCCACATGTCTCTGTGGAAAAAAGGCTGACCTCGGCAGGAAATGTGTTCCTGGCCTTTCTCAGAAAGGACATGACGTACTGCAAGGACAGACAGGAGCTGAACCACTGTGCAAGATGCCTCCAAAGCTCTCTACAGATAGGTCTCAGAAATGTTTGGGCCAATCTGGTATTTAGGATACCCCTAGGAATCTGGAGATGTCTGTGGGGTGATGCCTTACGTGAGAAGCAGCTCTCTAACATCAAGACATGAGCCTTTGTGGTAAGTGCTCACACTGTGCTGGTTTAAAGATCTGGATGAGACAAGGTCTGCAAAGACTGGGCAGTGAATTGAACAAGCTGCCACAGCCAGCAGGAAGAAACAGGGGAGCCTTGGGCCTTGCAAGCAGAGAGCAGAAACAGCTCATCAATAAGACCTTCACCTCTTAATGCTAAGTGCAAGCTGAGTTCCTCTGTATCTGGTTGGATGGGCTGAGAGAAGACAGGATGGGCACAAGTACAGGAGAGGATTGGTTGGCAACATGGGAGAGGAGACTGTCTCCTGAGGGAAAGGTGCCAGCAATTATAATCTTTGTACTGGACAAATGGGCAGCATTTTACGGCTTTTTCCACTTAATAAATGAAAAGAGTGTTTCCCAGGCACTGTCTAAACCCACTTGGCAGGTGTTGTACTGCTGCCGCAGCTCTTCCTGAAGGTCTGCATCCATGGGAAAGCTGTCTGGAGATGGGAAGGGGCAGCGCTGAAAAAATGTTGAGACAGTGTTCACTTTTCTTAGATTCTTCCAGACTTGCTTGGTGAGCTTCCTTGCCTCTTCTTCTTTTCCAGGGGGTTATGAGAAGCTGACAAATTTCCCCCTCATAGTTTGCAAATCCCCCTGCAACTCCCTGAGATGAATTTAGCTGTGAAACCAAACTGGTTGGGTTGGCTTTTCTGGGAAAGCAACCCATCTGTAGGCTTTAATCTCCACTGCAATGCTTGGAATGTGCAAGAGACAGAAAAAAAAGAGAACTGGGCAAATACTTGAAGGCCCTCTGTGACAGCTCCCTTTAGCAAGCACTTCACCAGGAGCCCTTTGGAGAGCTTTCAGCTGCTCTATCTCAGGAGTGGCCCTTACATGGGCAGGGGAAGACAGCAAAGGCAAGACTGAAAGTAAGGATGAGGCTGCCAAGAATGCACAGTGTTTGCACACTCCCCTCCATGCTTCTGGACAAGCTCTCGAATGACGTTGTGACCCCTGCACCCCAAAATTGTATTTCAGACAAATTTTTTATGAAAGCAGAAGGACTATTTCCCAAGGCACGTGGGCAGCTCTGCTGCTCTTGAAGTCAAGAGCGCAGCTGAGCATTTCCATGTGTTGGCACCTTGGAGTATATTTGAGATCATGTGCTCCACATCTGCCCACAGGAAATGCATCACTTGGGGCTTGTGCTCACTTGCTTTGCAGGAGCTTTTGTGCAGGACAGCTAGATAGATGGAAAAATTAGCAAAAATGATGAAAATATTAATACATATTAAGGTTCCCATTAATTATTGAATTACCAATTCACTTATTGAAGAATAATTATTAATATTTATAGAGTCCAGATTGCTGATGATAGATTAACTGTGATGGCATAATTTAGCAAATATTTTTAAAATAAAACGCTTAACAAACAATATTTCCACCATTTTTCCATCTTAAAAAAAGTGTGAAGGCCTCATGAATATATGCAATCCTTTCTGATTTTAAAGCATGCTTTTGAATATTTTATTATTATTATGGATTGCTTTATTGTAGATTTTACCCTCAGGTTGTTTCCCAATGAACTTCTACACTCTAAGGCAGAAAGAAACCTATGGCAAAACAAGCTTATGGTAACAGCACTATAAATCCACTGTGTAAGTACAGTAGTAAGTAAATGCATTATATGGCTCTATTTCATTCTACTGATTTCTTTTTCTGAGGTCTCTGTAGAACAATGATTGATGTACATGAAAACCATTTAGCACATATTAAACCGGGGAGTCAAAATATTATTTTAAAATTTTCCAAGATCCATTGATCCAAATTTATGTCAGAATCTCCTGAAAGGTTATATTAGCCCATGTTTTGCAGTATTCATTTTTCATTGTAAAAGTTCCTATGTGATATTGCAGTAAAAGCTATCATATATATGGGTGCCAAAATGCAAAATTCCACAAATTTCTGAAACAAAACAACAAGAGAAATTTGCAGTTTCTTGAAAATGTCAGATTTGCTAAGGATTGTTTGTGCTTCTTTAAAATTATTTGCTTGTATTTTTATCCTTAAGAGGTTTATTTTATTGGAAAAATGGTTTTGTGGCAGATCTTTCCACCTGACCTTACGACAAGCCTGTGCCTGCCATATTCTTAAGGCAGGAACTCTTTCACCAGATGTTTGCTGTGAGTGATATTGTAATGTTTTCTCAAAAAGTACTTAACTGCATCATTGGGAAAAATTATTCCTTGGCTCTCGGGTTTTATAAAAATATTTTTTTCTCTCTGTTTTTCACGGCTGCACCGAGAGACCCAAGAATGTACAAAAGTCTTTTTTCCCCATCCAGAGATTGAAGAACTGGTTGTGAGCCATCTCTTCTGTTTCTTTTCACTGATTGTTTATTCTTTCTTATCTCTAACATTCTTTCTCCTGACCAGCAGAATTCTGCACTGCAGGTCAGTCCAAGGCACAAAACCCTCCCCCACACAAGGTGGTGTGTATTTTTATATCAAAACCCATGTAAGCAATATTTATACAAAATCTCCAATACATATCACCTTTGTTAGGAAGTTAGACTCTATTCTAAACCAACCAGAAAGTGCCAGCTTCACAGCAGAAAATGGAGCAGAGAAGAAGAAGGAAGAAGCCCAGAAGCCATGTGGTCTTCTCCATCTTGTCTTCCCTGCTTACCATCCTAGAAACCCCATAAATCTAAAATTCTCACCCTGTGATACACTACACATAATGCTACTATCTAAGGTAGTAGAAAGTTCTTGCTCTTGAAAGTTCTTGCTTCATTCCAGAGCTTTAAAAGCCTTTTTCCATGAACAAAGGTTAAAAACATTGTTCGTCAGAGATTCTAAAATCCCTTAAAACATGCAAAGAAATATTTCTCAGAATTCCAAATTCCCACACTTGGCTTCCTTCACAAAAACATCACTTCAAAAATAGACGTGAGATCTTGTTATTTTTACTGTTAAAGTACTGAATGGCCTTGCCTGAGAACAGACTGTTCCTGCATCAGGAATTACACTGGGAGATGAGCCTTCACTGAAGGACCAGCTCTTGAAGGAGATGAGGCAGGCGAGGAGAAGGAGACAAATGGAGCATCCTAAAATTGCTGCACAGAAGTGATGGTCGAATACCCAGTGGCAATCCTGAATCGTTTTCCAGACAATCCCACCATTTTCTGTTCATTCATCTCTCCTCCCCATCCTTCCTCTCTGGATGGGCCTGAGACATGCTCCTGGTGAGAAGAAGTAGAAAATTCCTACTTTGCTTCAGCGTTTGTACTGAGAAAGAAGCTTTTTAAGGAAGCAGCTCTAGAAATGGCCCAGGCTGTACCTTGTAGCTCAGCTGAAGATGAGGGAATGAGGATGACTAAATTTATTCAGTCAGTGGGTGGACATTCCTGTCTTGCAAAACCATGATGACTGATCCATCATAAAAAGTTGGGCTATCAAATTGCTATTTAGCAAATACAAGCTGACAAATCCTCTTGTATGTCTGAGAAGATGCCTCTCTGCAAGGTGTGGGGGTCCCGCTGCCCCACCTGCCAGTGGGATTGCTTTAGTTCCTGCTTTAGATTGCTTAGTTGCATGCATGGCTAGTGAGGCTGGTCCTTTAGGAGGTCATTCACCCTGAAGCTCAGAAAGAAAGCTGGCTTGCAGGTTCATTTTGTTTAAATGTGTCTGTTGTAATTTATTTATTCGGGGAAAAAAAAAAAGAAAAAAAAAGAAAAAAAGGAAAAATAATTGAAAATGTGCAGTTTTTCCAAAGCATTGGAATATGTTGCTAATTTCTTAGTTAGTGCCCTTTTCAAGGTGCATGTTCCACTCTGGACATCAATTTCTTCTGCCCAGGGCCATTTTGCAGCTGTAATCTCCCCGCCATTTTTTTTTTTTTTTCCCCTGGGGAATATGTAGAGTTTGCAAATAGTATTTACTTGCCTAAAAGACAAGATGATGCTTCTTTAGTAGCTGCTGTTCTTTGAGCGTATGTGAGGGCTTTGTCATCAAACAAGCTCTCTTCTTTGGGATTTTGCTTCCTCGGGTGTATCAGAGGCTATTTCTTGGCATGAAGTAATTGGAGGCAAGGCAGTTTTGCAGCAGGAGGCAGGGGGGTGCTTGCTAATCGCAGCCTTCTCCCTGCTCGAGTGCTGTGCCTGCTGACAAAGCCCTGCTTGCTGGAGGCACTTATGTTTGGTGGGGCAAATCAGGTCACCGGGATCTGCAGCTGCCTGGTGGCTAAAGCAATCAGCTGGAGCTCCAGGAGACAGGAGTTGGGACAGCGCTCACTGCGGGGGGATGTGAGCACCCTGCAAGGGCAAGGTGGCCATTACCTGCCCGCCTGGCAGAGTTCGGGGTGGGAGCTGCTCTGGCAAGGCTGCTCATTTGCAAATAGATGCTCGTGCTCACCCAGGTGTAGAAAGAGACCAGGCGATACCTACTCTGGAGCAAGAGGCTTGCCAGCAGAGTTTGTGCTCCACTTGAAGGGAGGTGAGCTTTCATAGTGTCCTGAGCACCTGCAGAGGGGAAACAGACCCACACGAGCCTGACACATGTCCCACAGACAGCACCAGCCTTCTTAAACCACTGAACATTTTAGAAACACCTCTGAATGACCAGGATGGTGTTTTCAAGTCTTTTTATTTACCCACAAGTGTAAATGCAAATTGAGATTTTCAGTGTACAGGATATAAGTGAAACTCAGATGCGATGCACTCAGTGTCTGAAAAGCCTGACCTATTTATCTCCCTCTGCAATTCAGGTCGTGGTGATCTTCCAGAAGCAAAACTCTTCTCGTTCAGACATGCAGAGCTTGAAGCTGCTGCTTGTCTCAGGCATAGAACTAGGATGCGTCTGTGTCATGCAAAGAGCTTGTTTTCTGAGAAGTAGGTGTTGGGCAGATACAGTTTCTCCAAAGAGACAGCAGTTCTCTTCCTCATCTTTGTCACCACAGCTGGAAACCAAAAGGGATTGTTTAATGTCTTCCAAGTCCTATGTTCCTGCAAAGGAGAGTCAAGTGGAGCTTCACTTGGTGGGACTTCAGTCTAATTTTAAGTTTTCCATGGAGAAGCTGCTGGGCTTATCCTGTTTCCCTACTCACAGTAAGGTTGTTGGTTCAGCACTAGGGCGTGGCTGATGGATGGAGCTTTCATTCAAGATGTGCAGTTCCTCAAAGGCTGCTGCTCATGGGCAGATGCATGGCAAAACAGAAGTTTCCTTTGGAAATGTGGGAAGGGGGACAAGTGAAAATGGTGGCAGTAACATAGCAGGCATTCCTGTTTGCACCTGTTCTTATTCTCAAAGTTAAAATCTACCATCCTTGCAGGAGGAGCAATACAGGACTGAGCAGTGCCTTATCCTTTACTGATGAAGTAACACCTGGTGAGCAGAGGAACCATCAAAAAATGGTTTTCCTGGAGAAAATATCTTCCTGGCCAGCCAGTAGGGATTACAAACCTCTCTGGGAACCTTTTCTTTATGGCTAGTGAGAAGGCGATATTGCTTGTGACAGCGCAGAAAGATTGGCTGAAATAAAATAAAGAGGTTTCCATGGTGATCCCTTCATATTGCAGTAAATTTTCATCTTGCAATCAGCTGGGTTATACTTCTTCCCCCAGAGGAAGAGTCCTCAGCTCCCCCTGCATTATTAGTTCCTACTGGTGCTAAGGGAAGGCTGGCAGGCCCTGAGCGGAGCCAGGACATGGTCGGCTCTTTGGTGGCCTCCTTAATTATCCTAAAGAGCTCGGGCTGCCCAGACCGCCTGCAGGTGCTTCAGGAACAATCCTGCTTCCTGGCTTGAACTGTAAATAGATAATGAATGGATGTAAAGATGTAGACTAAAGGTAACAGAAGAAGGAAGTAGGTTTCTTCCCATTTTACAGCTGGGGAGAAAACCACAGTCAAATTGTGTGACTGCCCCAAAACCAGAATCCAGGTGCTGTTAGAGGAGGGAATTGAATGTGTAATTCCCAGACTCTGTCACAGAAGAGACCTTTTCTCCTGAGGGCAATGCAGGGGAAGGCACTGACCTGCAGAGGGCTGGCAGGGAAGGAAAGCTCTTTGCAGGATCACCTCTGAGAGCACCACAGAGGGAAGGGGCAAGGGACCCTCCCAGGCTGTGGCTGACAGGGGTGAGAAGTGCCCATTGAAATAGTGACCTTTCATTTCAGGAGATAAGGAAACCCCTTCCACTGTCGAAGGCAGTGACTCACGGGCTCCCTGTAAGTGTGATCTCTCCTGCCGTGCTGCAGAAATGAGCAGCCGCAAGACGTGTCTCACTGTGGGCAGGCTCAGCAGGGACTTTCCCGGCTCGTTCCCGGGATGACGGCATCTTCCCATCTGCATCTGAACTTGAGAGTCATGCATACAGTGTTAGTCAAGCTTTGCCACCCAAAACATGCTTAATATGAAAAGCGTTTCCCCTGAGAAGGTGTGTCATTGAATGCAAATGAATGCTGCCTTAAGATCATGTTAATTTATGCTAGAGAGCAAAACTCTTCTATCTGCTTCATGCATCACCAAGGCAAAATAACCCTGACCTACCCGTGGCCTCACTCAACTCTCCGTGCCTTTGGACTGTTGTTGTGTATTATATGCAATTCCTAATGGGCTGGAGACTTGGGAAGAAAACAGGGATGCTCTGATTGCGGACACCTGCAATGGTCCAGGGTGTGTGGGGATCCTTGGGAGAGCAGAACGTGTGGGGGGGATGAGGGGACCCTTGGGAGAGCAGAATGTGGGGATGAGTGTCTCCTAAACATCAAGATTGCTGGGATCAGCCACCCGCTCCTGTTCTGCTGGGAACTCATCACAGGGAATGATAAAATGAAGCCTCTGAAGACATTCTCCTTATTTCCCCATAAGTTATTATTTCTTCCAAAGCTTGGAAAAGCTGGGATATTTTTTTCTTTTGGGAAGACACAAGGACAAAAGGGAACTTTGGGGGGGGAAAGGGGCATGAAGTAGCCACTCTGAGAAAGAAAGTAATTCCATTTCCTGCTAGTGTAAATTTGGGCTTAAGCCTTTAGCATGGTAACTAACTAACTGCAGTAGGGCAGCTATAAAAGCCTGTTTGGCAGCCAGCTTTTAATGTGCAAGCAGTGAGGTTATTATTATTATGTTACCAAAAAGCCATGATTCTTTCTGTAAAGGAAGGAGCTATTAAAAAGTAAACAACCAAGAAAAAAAAAAAAAAAAAAAAAAAAAGAACGAGATCACAAGCTGACCAGCTCTGCAGGGAGAGGTTGAGAAAATCCCACTTTAATAATGAATAAAAAGACATGTAAGAAAATAGAAGACATAACTGGAAGGCAGTGCTGATGAGCTGCAGTCCCTCAGGTCCCAGGTAATCTGGTAATCTGCTTGGGGTGATTGCCCCTATCTCCCCAGGAGTGACACCATGGGTATTGACAGGGTAAATTTGCTTTGCAAATCTACCTTTGTGTCTTTGGATTAGCTTTATTTACTCAAGAATTCTGGAGGTAATGTGGAGGAATATTCATGGCTCTATTAGTTTAAAGTCTCCTCTTCTTGTTAACATCATTTCAGCATGTCATTCAAGGCAAGCACCAAAATCAGATATTTTGGGGATTAGAAATGCATTTTTTCCTTCGTTTTGAAATATTTTCTCTCAAAGTTAGGTATTTAGTCACCTACCTTTGCCAAAGAAGCCTTGTAATGCTCCCCCACCATCCATTTTTATTCCAGCAGAAATGTTTATCATATATTTCTTTATTTAAAGCAAAGGGGAAACTCCTTTCAGAATTTCCAGCCTTGCCTCACATCTGCTGCATGTCCAAATTACCCTGGACAGCCTAACAACCTCAGCATATTGCACCTTGTAAACAGGATTTTCCATCAAAGACCACAGGCATACTTAGGGAAGACTCAAAGCATGAGAGG
This sequence comes from Certhia americana, assembly GCA_018697195.1. NCBI lineage: Eukaryota > Metazoa > Chordata > Aves > Passeriformes > Certhiidae > Certhia > Certhia americana. The sequence goes on along the minus strand of CM031863.1, from coordinate 34,396,558 downwards.
AGGGAAAGAGAACCATTTATGGCGCAGTGAAACACACTGAAATTGCATGAAATGGTGACTTCAGATCTCAAAACTGTCTTTGGCTACGTGGCCAAAAGCTTCAGCTTTCTTGCCAGCAACACTTGCTAAAGATGGACTAGAGCTCTGTTTCACCTGTTCTGCAGGTCCCAGACACTCCAGTGAACTGCTCCCTGTGGAATGCAGCCAGCAGAGAGCACCAGGAACACGCTCAGAAACTTCATTGAGGCAGGCAGCCAACCAACTCCAACAGCATGGCAGCTGCAGGAATTTGTTACTCTTTATTAAAAAGAAACTGGGGGGGGGAAATTTTTTTACAATTCTCCTTTGTTAAAAAGCGTGCAAGCACCTCATTAGCTCCGGTGGTGTGGTATTTTTGGCTGGCTGCATTGCTGAGCATGTGTTAAGAGCCGATGAAGTGCAAGAAATTACCTTTGTAACAGCAGTGGTGTCTTCTGATTGCAGTTATCACCTCCCCAGCGCTGATAAGGTGTGAAAAATGATCTTCCCATCTACAGTTGTGTCAACTGAATGCAATTAGCACCTCTACATGTGTTTAAAATCATGACTGCAGGTTATAACTTTGCAATACATTAGCACTTAGTCCCATCTTTGTGAATTGAGGGGAAAAAAAAATCTCAGCAAAACTGGTGCAGTGAATACAATTAAGTGCCATTAACATTCCATTAACTATTTTTAATGAAGTAAATCCAGCCCCAGATAAGTGAACGATAGGTTAGGGACTTCCCTTAGCCCAGGACAGGAGCTGCCTGCTTTATAGACAGGTGTCAGAGGAAGGTCTCTTTACTCCTGCTGGACCTTGGTTAAACAGCTCTGTTAAGCTGGAGTGGACAAGCCAGGATTTTCCCTTTGTTCTTTGGCTAGAGGGACACCAAGGTGCTGCACTGAGTGCAGAATGTGCCTTCTTAAAACGCCTTCTTTGAAGGAAAAATAGAGAGAGGAAGAGGAGGCATAAAAATCCCCAGTAAGTAGTTTTTCCTTTGCTGCAAGTAACCAAGTCCCAGTGTATTGATCATTTATTATATCCTTCTCAGGGTATTAATCTCTAACTGCGCTAAAAGAGACTCTGACTATGTCTCTGTATGAAAATCTCTCCTTGGTGAAATAATTATTGCCAGTAGTCTCCAAACTTCTCATTTTCTTGCTGTTTTCCTTCCAAGTTTGACTAAATAAAACTTATTACATGGAGGCTCAGTGTGACTTACACAAGAGCTCCGGTAATTTTTTTTATGCAAACATGGCATGCATACAGAACGGTCATCTTTAGACATCAAACACACACACTTTTCATAGGAATCATTGAAAGGTGCAAATAAGAGTCAATGCAGACACACCCCTCAATGGGACTGAAAGATATGCTTTGGTGATGTGGATGAGTCCAGACCAGTCTCTGTGCTTGGACTTGTCCAGCTCTCTTTGCCCAAAACCATACTTTTCAAGAATTCTTTCTGAAATCACTGGCACTGCTCCACAACAATGACAATCCCCATGTTGGGGCTTGGGATGGAAGAAGAATGCAACATCATCAACTTCTCTATCTCACCTCTATTCATTTTTAAATAGCTATTGATTTTTCACTTTCCAGATGGATCTGGAACAGCTCTGACTTCTTATTTTTATTTATTTTTAAATTTTATTTTCCTATTTTCACTAAATTTGTAATTGAAGGGGACAGATCCTCATCTGGGACACCTGACAATGGATGTACAGGGATTTTCCTGTACATTGCTGGCAGCAGTCCCATGCTGGTACTGACCCTGTGTCTTGCTAGGGTAGAAGCAAACCTCATAGCCAACTAATTTCTCCCCCTACATCACAGAGGACATAAATCTTTACTCAGTGATCCCTGCACAGAGTGAAATAACTTGTGGCTGAACTAGGGCATATCTTAGAGAAAAACATAATGTCAATGCAATCTACTATTGACTTCCCTTGTTTTCTCTGATTTCCACAATGCAGGGCAATCTGCACAGCAATAACTACTATGAGAATGATGAGCACCTGCAGAGAGCTATCTGAGAGTGATATTGGCCTGGCTCTTAAGCAAAATCCAGTCCCATGGAGAAAGAAAGCTTGGCTATCTAAGTCAGAGGGTCAGTGGTTGAGTCTGGCTGGTGCTGGCTTTGCTGTTGGTTTCTTTGACTTTCTGGTTGTATGAAACCTATAGGTCCCAGCATGAAAATTGTCTGTTGGGGATTCACAACTGTACCTTCTCTTTTATTAAATCATATCTTTTAGTAGTTTCCTGACTGCATGGGCACAAATGCCTCTCTGCTATGTATTGCCCACATGCAGTGATACTCTACAGTGCCTCAACCCTATTTTTCACTGACCTGGCATTGGTGAGAGCTGCAGCATCAATCTGCTCCCTTTCTCAGGGCAATTCCTGCTAGCTCCAGGCTCTAGGAGTCACTCTGCTTGTCAAGTGGGAGCTGCCAGGTGGGAAATGGCATCCAAACAAGATGAGGTTGCACCCTGTAGGCAGAGCAGAGCCAAGATCCTGCTGGCTGTGGGGGGATCTGAGGGACAAAGGGGGTGTGCCGAGTGGCTGCCTTCTCTCTGAAAAGCAACGTGGTGGTCACCAAAGCAGGTCAGGAAGGAACGAATCTGTTGGAAGGAAAAGTCTTCAAGCCGGAGGTGAGAAGAGACAAATCAGCATTTTTAGGAGTAAGTGGATTTGGGGCTGTGGCAGCCCCTTGCCTGGAGCCGGCGTGTCCTGCGGCGCCGACAGCCATCCATTCTGGAAATTAAATTCCACTCCCTTGGCCCGCCTGGGCTGCGGCCCCACGCTCCCTGAGGAGGATTGCTGATCAGGCACATTGCTGCGGGCTGAGTCCCAAACCTGTGAGATCAGCCAGAGAGGCCTCAGCAGCCCCGGGAAGGAGCTGGGTACTCCAGGAGTGGGGTTCAGCTCATGTAGACATGAGAGGTGGGATGAAACTGAGGCCCTTCCTTGGTTGCTGGTGGGATGCAGGTCAGCCTATAAATCATGGGATGTTGTGGGATGCAGGAGCTGATCCTAATGTCCTTCTGCTCTGAGCAGGACTGGACAGGTAGTATTTTCCTGGAGCCTGCCTGGCTTCTGTTTTCATTCATCCCAGCCTTTCCAAGAGGGCTGAACTAATGGATCATGGAGCACAAAGCATCTTGTGGAAGCAATGGGAGGGGGCTGGAATCAGCCACAGGGTGAAGCATCCCTTCGTGGGCCGAGGTGCAAACCCCCATCACAGTATCGTACCTCTGTGAGCTGAGGTCCAGCTATCTGAGAAGAGGAGAGGAAAAGGTGGCAGCTAACTGAGGGTGGGAGAGTACTCCTGTGTCAGCAGGATCTGATAGGACCTTCTGGCCTCAGAAGCAGAAAATTCTAAAATCAAAAACATGATCCTTGCTTGTGACTCCTGCTGGGTTTTCCAGTGGTACACCGGGGAAAAACAGTTCATTTAGGTTAATTGCACAATGCAGATATTTATAAAATGGTATCTGTTTAAATAGAGGAATGTGCCTTTTCCCAATGAGGTCTCTGAAAAAACAGCAGTGTGTCACTTGACCCAGGCCTTTAACTGGAACCGTCTTGGCGATTTAATGAAATTAAATGGCTGGACTGTGGGGAGTTCATTAGTAAGTAATCCAAAGGCTAAAGCTCTGTGAGCTAGTTCAGCTCTCAAATGCTTATTTGTGTTTGCCAGATCCAGTAAAGTGAAACCCCTTAATAGGTGCTGGCAGTGTTTTTTACATACTCTCCTCTGGTCTGGAGACTGTCACACAGTCTGGTGTGATTTTGTATTTCTACAAGAGGTTTTTTATTAAAAAGGACCTCCAGGAATGCCACAGAGTCCCTTGGGTGTCCCCCGTGTGTTAGATGGCTTTGCAGAGGCACTTCTGTCCTTGATGCCATGAACCTCTTGCTTCTGGCAAATCAAGTAAGGGAACCTCATTTCTTTCCAAAAAAGCTTTCAGAGGTGGCTGCTGCTGCCAACAGTGCAGTGCTGAACCTGAGAGGGACTCTGGCTTCCTTGTCGTGCTGGGCAATGGCTGGGATTATGGGCAGGTTTATTTCATGCCATTTGCCCAAGGGTGGGGACTAGGGATGTAAAGTGCCTCTGGGATTTTGGCAGGTTGTTACAAAAGATGCGGAATTGCTGCTTATTTCTTGTGAGTGGGGATTTAGAGGAGTGGGGAGGGTACCAATCTTCCTCCTTCTCTGTAAAGGACTTGTGGGTTTTCAGAAGAGAATGTGCTAAAGTTTCATTCTTTAATTCACCAGATATAAGCAAGATTTACAAATAAGTGAACAGTGGCACCACTGAAAGTTTGGCAGGGAGTTCACTAAAGGATGTTCAAGATAGTCAAAGGAAAAGCCTAATTTCAAGATACCTAAATTTATTTTTCATCTAAACCCTGTGCTGGCCCTTAAGGCTCATCCACCGTGAAAGCCCTCAAGGAAGGTTCTCTATCCCACATCCTGGAAGCAGTACTTAGTTTTAAAAAACTGTTTAAAACCTCTTGGTGTGAGTTTGGTACAAGTCCAACACCACCATGTGGTCAAGGTCTTGGGCTGGAATTGAAGGCCTGTGGATTGGATCCATGCAGGAAAATTTCCCTGATCTGACATCCTACGAAAAAATGTATGTTTCATCAATGAACTCCATTTTGTGTGAAAATTCTTGCTGGGATTTACTGTAGCTGCTGCACAAGTTCTTTTAAAAGTAAATAATGCCATTGGACAGGTGCTTCTGGCAAAGAAATTGAAGGGTATGAATATTATAGAGGGAAAACCCATCAATCTGAGCAATGGATATGCCGAATATTGTCAGATCCGCAGTGGTATCAGCATCACAGAGGAAATGCCTCTGGGGTCAAATAGATTTTGAGAGGGTGGTCACTGCCACACATGCAGGGGGCCTGTGTCTGGTTATTTACAGCATGGCACTGCAGTCCCCAAAAGAGCTGGTGTTAAATTAGGCACTGCCAAATGGAACTTCTGTGTCTTAAATTGACACCGTGGAAAAAGACTGGGGATTTTATCCAGAGATGGGATGTGAAAGGTCCTGTGGCAGCTACAGGAGATTTTAAGTTCAGCTGAAGCCCTTGTAACAATCCTGTCTTGTCTTCTCTATGGGCTTGGGCCAGCTGCTGACCTTTGCAGGGATCACTCCTCTTCCTGGCTCAGTGAAGTTCAGGAGATGATGAAGAGACAGAATTAGCCACAGCTCTAAAACTCTCCATTTCCAGTGTGGTGCTGGGAAGAGCACGGATGTGCCCCTCCCCACAGGTGCTGCACAATCATAGGTTTCCAGCTGCAGCCGTCAGACTGGGGTTTACTCCTAAATGCTGCTTTCCATATGAAACAGCATCCCGGCAATCATATCCCTGCAGTCTTCCTATGTTGGGAGTCCTGCTCTCAAGGTGCAGGCAGGACAAAGTCCATGCACAGCCCAGCTCGTGTCACAAGGGGCTGCTGCAAGTCCGGCGAGCCCAGGCTGTGTCGGTGGCACGGGAGGACACACGGACACTTGCTCACACACGGGGACGAGTGGCGAGAGCAGAACGTGGGCACTTCCCTGCCAGGCTGCTGTGCTAGCGAGAGAAACCTGTCCAGAACCGTCAGAGGAGGTGTGGGATGCTCCCCGGGACACAACCTGGAGCGCTCCTGCTGGGGTTTCGTTGGGAAAGGTGGAGCTTTTCCCAGCGAAAGAAGCAGGGAATGGGCAGGAGGGACTAAAGTAGCGCAGCAACGACACCTTGTGCTTGCACAGCGACGGCTGCATGTGCTCGCCAGGAGAGCTGATTGCTGCTGCTGGGAAGGCCTTTGTCCCCTACCCAGCTGTGGGACCTTGTCCCCATGGTGTTCCCACTGGGGGGACCCGACAGACAGGGAAGAGTCTTGTTCACAGGACAAGGAGTCAAAGCAGGATTTTGGCAGCAGCAGACGGAGAGGGAGAGTTAAAAGGCTACAAAGTTCTGCACATTGCGCTCTCTCTTTCCTTTTTTCTTTTACTACAGTATCACTGCAAAGCACTGGAATATCCCCTGAGTGCTCTGTGGAAACCTGTGCCTCAGCCATCTGCAGATACCTGCAGATATCAGATACACCAGCAACATTTCATTTTCTTTTAGCAAGAAGTTTGTTAGTGCAAATATTCTGTCATGTCTGAGGATCACTGTGGCTGAAGACCTATTTAAAAGATACAGACCAGCATTTTATCCCAAAAAAGGGCAGTAGTACCCATCCCTCATGACTTTGACTGCACCAAAATTCCTCCAGACTTGCACCCTGGGACTCAAAATTCAAGGTTTCTAGTGGAGAAGCAGCAGCAGCAAAGCCAGAGAGCAGGTTGGGTTGGTGCCTCACCACTGCCCAAGAGCAGGGCACTCACCATTGTGAGGTGCCAACCCAGCCCACCAAATGGACAGTTCTTTTTGAGACCCTTCAGTTGTAACCCTGGTTGAATTGTAACCAAGTTTATACTGAATTCATGCCAAATCAGACAGTTTTGGAACAGTGGTGGACGAATTTCTTTTTGTAGCCCTGTCTTTGCCCACACGGTGCCTCCTTGCAGAGCTTGCCAGAGGGAGGTCATGCTCCAAGATATGTCAGAAATAAAGGAAAAATTTGCATGAAATCCTGCAGCATCCAACTGCTGTGCTGAAGGTAACCATGAGCAGAGAGCAGCTCCTGCCTGGCCTGTGCTGCATTATGTCTCTGGGTAGGATTTTTGGAGACCCCTGAAGCACATAGCAGCAGAATGGATGCCCCAAATCAATGAGACTTTGTTCAGAACAGCCTCGGGTACTTTTGAAAGGCTTGGCCTCTTGCGTGCTTCTTTAAAGACTTGTAAATTATAGTTAATTCCTGTGGTTTAGGTGTATTAGTTGGTACAGCCCAGGATTACATTCCTGTCCTCCTTAGGATCCCAACTAGACAGCCTGGATTGAAGGGTTGACAGGGTCCAGGAGCAGAGCTCCTGCCTTCAACTTCAGTGTCCCATTAATCCCCAGCCTGAAGGGACTGGTCTGCCCACTGCAGCTGGGAGAGTGCTCCTCCTGTACAAGAACGGAAATTCATCCAACATAAGTTATTGGGGAACAAAATAAAGTCAATTGAGACGTGTTCATCATCCTCCAGATAACTTCCAGCTGAGAAACACAGCTGCTGGCAGGGCATCTCTTCAGGAAAAAAAAAAAAAAGAGCAGCTGTGGTTTTATGTGGTTTGCGATGCCAGCTTCTCTCTTTCTTGTGGAAATAGAGGTGCCTGTTGCACCCCGGCTGAAAGGAAAGCCAGGATTGTACCCAGGCCACCTGCCCACAGAGCTGCCATGCCATTGTGTGGCTGTGAGGGTTTTTGGTTTGGGTTTTTTTAGGCAATATCAGTACTTCCCATGTTGTTCGCAGATCATCAGGAAAAAGCACTCCTGGAAAATGAGTTAAAAAACCCAACAAGTTCCTATCTGACCTGTTAGCCACTTTGGAGCAATTTCTGGAGTTGACTGTGGTTATTGAGCAAGCTGCAAGGTTTAATCTGATCTATCAATGGGTTTTTCAAACTCTTCTGATCAGAAGGAGCTTGTTGCCTCCCATGTCAATGCTGCTGGCTTCAGGGGCAGATTAAATAATCTTGGCCTGTAGGTCAGGCAGGTAAAACACAGTCTGCAGGAAATAGTAGAGGAATATGGAAGGTGTGTGATATGGAAGGTGTGCGAAAAGGATTTTCAGAAAAGTCACTGGTTTTGTCCAAAAAGCAGTGTCATAGCTCAAAGAAACACAGACAAAGGCTAGCATTTTCATCTGGATGCTTGTGCAGCACTTCACCTGTGGAGCCATCAGATTCCTTGATTTTTGTTATGGTGTTGGGCTTTGGTGCTGGATTCCATCAAAAAGGAGGCACAGTTGTCCCTGTCCTCTGGGTCTGATGGGAAAGTTCCTCTCCCAGAGGCCATTTTCAGTATTGTGACAGCAGGTGTCAATGCTGATGAGATTTCACAGAAAATAAAACTAACTCAGAAAAACCTTGTCTGCCTTGATATCTTCTCAGGCAGGTTCAAAATGAAGACCAGGGTGTCCTCTTTGTGTGTACTGCAATAAAAAATTATATTCAGGAATATATCCAGGTGGTTTGCTGCTCTGAATCTTCCTCTGATGAACTGGAAAAAGGTCTGTATAATTTAATTTGTAGTATCTTGGGGAACAAAGAGTAAAGGGTGCTTTTTCCAGAAGACAAGGGGCTCCTGTCTGTGTGTTGTAGATCAAATCTTTGAGGTGAGTGTTTAGTTGTGTGGGCCTTTCCCAGCATGGTTGTCACAGCCCTGAAGGCAATGTTGTGTAATGGAGCTGTAAGTCAGCACTGGCATCAGATCCTGGTTTGGAAAATTTTTGGAGGCTGCCTGACCCACTGCCTTGGCCAAAGCAGAGGGAGAGCAATGGCCATGGCTGCTCCCTTTTCTCTTGGTTGTCACCAAAGATATTTGAGAAGCTGTGGCTGCTCCATCCCTGGAAGTATCCAAGGCCAGGATGGACGGGGCTTGGGGAAACCTGGGCTTGTCCCTGCCCATGGCAGTGGGTGGAACTGGGTGGGCTTTCAGGTCCCTTCCCGCCCAAACCACTGTGGGATTTTTTTGCTCACCCCAGGAAGTGGGGTGGGTGAAATCATTCTGGGGATCCAGCATGTCAAAGGTTAGCTGTGTCACCTTCTCCTTCTGAATCTCTGCACACAGAAAGCCCAGCTGCTGGTAAATTAGGGAGCAGCGATTCAGAGTAGAAATAGCTGTGCACTGAGAAGAAGCCAATACTGTGTCTTCACTCTGCCCACACTGAAGGCTAAAACTTTTCCACCTGGGAAAAGCTGGGAAGGACAGTTGGATTATTCTTGGTCATCTCCAATGCCTGTGTGGATGGGGGCAAGGATGGGTGACAGGTGTGATTCTTTCCTTTTCTTCTTCTTAATTATTTTTCTTTTTCCGTTGCACCTGCAGATTGAAGTATCTGCAGTGTCGTTGCTCACAGCAGACCAAGTGTCACCTCAGAACAGTGCTGGGAGGTCCACAAGTGCTCAGGCTTGCTCTTGAGACTGCAGGGGCAGCAGGGAAATAAATGAACAAAGACAGGAGGGCAAGAAGTAAAGCTGCAGGTGCACAGAGTGTAGTGGAACAAAAGGAGGCTTGGCTGACCCTGGCATGCTTGTTGAGAAGATGTCTATCTGGGTGCAGTGTTAAAAACTTGCCAAGTGAAGTACTTGTGAACTATTTTAAGGTGGTGGTGGCATTGTTCATCTTACAATATCACTTAAATGTGAAACCCCTTGTGCATTTTTAATCTCTTAAAATAGACCTTTAGTTGTTACGTTTTCTGCTAATCGAGTCACCAAATGGTGTTGTGTTAACATATCATACATCAGCTAATATTAAAGAGAGGCTGCCTGTATGTATTTGTGCAACAGCTGCTGGTACGATTTTTGTCAACAAGGAGAAGTCTTGTGCCTGTATGAGACTGCTTGGACACTCTCTGGGTAGACTTGAACCCTTCAGCTGATCTCTGTCCCATCTTGGGGTGCCTCCAGGCCTCATGAGAAGATGTTGACAGAAGGAACACTTCCCAGAGTAAGTTCCCAGGAAGAGACCAGCTCCTGGTCTGGGTTCACTTGTTCTCAGTTTTCCAGCTTTCAGCAGCACATTGAAGCAGAGAAGAGGAGATTTCAGTCATTTTGCTGCTCACAGAACTGCTACTGAGCTGTTTGTACAACTGCACGGGAGGACAAACCCTCTCAGAGCTTCTCTGCGCTGACTGCCATATATAAAAAGATCTTGACAGCCTCTCCTGTGAAAAGCTCTCACACCTCCCCTCTGCAGCATGCCTTTGATGCTCCAGCAGGTGGGTAGTCCTCAGGCTCCTGAAATGCCTTTCCTTTGTCTTCCATGCTGCTCTGTTCCTGCCCAGCCGCCCACAAGTGGCTCTGTGAAGGTGGAGGGGGACCCCTGTGAGTGTCTGGAGACCCCACTCTCAGGGAGCAAGACCAAGGAGGTGCTTGAGGGGCCCATTTTTTGCTTGGATGCTGCAGGTTTATCAGCTGTGGTTACTGGAATCTGTAGATCCTCAGATTTCTGGGAAAAGGAAGAAGGTACTTAGCACTGAAACTGAAACTGGGCCAGATCCTGTGTGTTCACCAACACACCCTTCTCTGCTCCTCAGCTCCTAAGCCCCTACTTCATATTTGACTGATATAAAGGAAGCATCATCCATTGGTGTAATGGGATCACAGAAAACCAATGAGGCATGAAATTATTTTCCTTCCTTCCCAGATAAATCCCTTGTTGTAAATTAAACAGTTTACCCATTTAACTACAGGTGAATCAATGTCTGTGTCAGCCTCCTGTTAATAAGGAGGGAGATTATCCAGGACAAACTTGCAGACCTCTTGGGTCTCTCTTGCTGGGTAAAGACCACAGTGTCAGCAGCAGCATTCAGGGTGGGGGAATCTGGATGGAGTGATATCCCCACACTTTTAGTTCTCCATGCACAAAAAGAAGTTTCCATTCCAAAGAAACTTGGGGTTAGCACAGGATCAAGTTGTCCATGCTGGCAGACCTTGGAGCAGGTGGAGACACAGCTATCCTGAGCCAACAGGAGCTACCTCTGGCTGGGCTGTGCCCCTCTGGACAGGGTATCCTTTCAGAGGCTGTGCTGAGCAACCTAGCACAGGGAGATTTCCATGTGTGAACCTCCCAGCAAAATCTGAAATTGCATCCATGCTACAGCAAATGCAATCAAGTATAACTAAGCCAACTGAAAGACAGGACTCATCCAGATTTTCACTGAATTGTCTTTTCAAAATGATTTTGAAATACTGTTTGTTTTACACTGTGGATATAAATTCTTTTTGAAAGGGCTTGAAGCATGGCAAGAGTTTTACCCCTATGTTTTATCCCCTGAGAAGGCTTGACTGTGTGATAGGAGGAGTAGTGATGGGAAACTCAACAGTAAGAAGAGAAAGAGTTGAGCTTCTCAGACTGCTGAGCCCAGTGCTGCCCAGGGCTGCAGAAGTCACTGAAGATTGGCTTGGAGGAGCCTAGTCTAGTGAAAGATATCCCTGCCCATGGCAGGGGGTTGCAACAAAATGTTCTTCAAGGTCCCTTCCAACCCAAATAATTCTGTGAATCTATAAAAGCCAATTTGAGTCACAACAGGCCAGGAGGGGTCTGGGTGCAGGAATAAACATGAACTTTCCTGAGCCCTGATGCTTGTGAAGCCATTTTCTTTGTCAGGACCCTGTTAATACCTGATCAGTCAGAATCACAGAAAAAGAAGATTGGTTTGGGCTGGAAGGGACTTTAAATATCATCTTGTTCCACCCCCTTGCCATGGGCATGGACACCTTCCACAAGACCAAACTGCTCCAAGCCTTGACCAACCTGGGCTTGGATACTTTCAGGGATGGGGCATCCACAGCTTCCCTGGCCTCACTGCCCTCACAGTAAAAAATTTTTCCCTCATATCTAATTTAAACTTTTTCAATTTGAACCCATTCCCTCTTCTCCTGTCACTACAGGGTCTTGTAGATAATCTTGCCCCATTTTTCCTCTAAGTTCCCTTCAGGTACTAGAAGGCCTACCTTCTAGTAGGCTACCACTGTAATGGTACTACCATTAGTAGGCTACCACTGATTAGGCTACCACTGTAATGCCCTGTCCTGTCTGTAGGTTCAGGGCAAGCTGGTTTGTTTTACTCTGGGCAGTGTTAGGAGAAACAAGAAAATCCTCAGAGTATTCAAGAGCATCATGCTCACAAGAAATGGGATGCTGAAATCACAGCCTTCTCAGGCGCCACCCTCTTGCTCTCTGCTGAGGCAGAATCTGTTAGATCAAACATCTACCAGAGATGGATCCAAAGAAAGCTCCTCACCCTCCCGAGCTACCTGGTGTTTCTCACTCTCATCATCATTGTTGTCAATCTCCTTCTTGATGTAAGCTTAAACCTCTGGATACTTCCCCCATTCAGGAGCATCTTGAAGAAGTAATTTCCTTCCTGTCAACAGAAGTGATTTTTATATTGTCTCTGTGAGAGTTTTCCCACTCCCACATGTCTCTCCCTTGATAAGGGAGGCCTTTTAGAAAGTCCTTGTTAAAAAGAAGGCTAACTGAACTCTTGGTGTTTCTTGGTCTTCAGGTTGTTTATTATTTTCTTTTCAGCAGTTTCAGCACACCAGGCTTAGTACCAGCCTGGCACGCAGGAGAAAAGACACCAAAATGGCCATGAACACACAGAATCAAGGCTCTCTTAAAGATAACTCACCCAATTATCACCAAGAACGTACATTATTTCTCTTTGTCTTCCAATAACTAACTATACTTTAATTCACATGATTCTACACTGCGGCAAATTCTAACCAATAGCTGTGTGCTCCCACACTGCAGAATATGGGGCAGATGAAGGAGGAAGAAGTCTAAAAACGACAAGGATGCTCCATTTTGTCTTCATCTGCTTAACGTCCTAACAAACCCAGAAATCTAAAATTCTCACCCTGTGATAAACTACATATTATGCTACTATCTAATCCACATTCTTGAAAGTTCTGCTACATCCCAGAGCCTAGGAAGCCTTTTCCATGGACAAAGGTTAAAAATAGTATTTGTCAGAGGGTTTGGATCCCTTAAAACATGCAGAAAAATACTTCTCAGCATTCTGGATTCCAACAGTCTCTTCTTCCTCCAGTCTGATCTTCCACTCTCTTCTCCTGGGTCCTGTTTTCTGGGCATGTTCTCTCACCTGTGCTCTTCTGCTGTCCATATCTTTGCCTTAAAGTCAATGCAGCACTTATCCAAGGACTGCTTTGTTTCTTAATGATGACATTTAAGCTGCAGTAATCCTGCAAGGGCTTCTTTTACCTCATATCAAAGGCAAATTGTTCAAATTTTGATCCTCTTGTTAGAACCAGCCTTCTCTTTCACAAAAGCTCCAGTCAGCATGAGAGATTTAAGTTAAGCAGCACTTTTCCTATTACCTAAAGCATTTTAACTTTGGACTGGGAGTAGAATTAGTTCTGCATTTATCACTAAAATAATGTAATGCTTCTGCCTAAGTTAGCAAAAAAATACCTGATTAATGCTCGAAAAACTGGCCAAGTGCTTATGGTCGTGGTTGACAGAGTTTGGATCCAGCTCTGTAACAAACTTCAGGGAAAACCCTGCCCCACTGCCTCTGACTGCTTTCAGATCATTCCCCTCATCCCCGATGTCATTTGATCTAACTATAGCTCTCTGGCAAAAGACAATTCATAGCTAGGTGGTGTTCAAAGTCTAATTGCTCCACAGTTCTCTCAGTACTTCAGAATTTCTTAATTGCATTAGCCAAGGTGAGAATAATTGCTGCTTTCATATCCTTGAAACTTCTCATACAAAAGAGGCTTATGCAAGAATCTGCTCATTCTCTCCAATAAATGATCTCTCTGTTATTACAGAATATTTTGGGGGATTGCTGGGAAGCATTCCACCACACCATTATGCACCTGAACAAAACCTGGAACTTATAGGCACAAGACTAAATTATAGTCTGGAGCAATCATCAGAACACACTTTGGGTTTGTGGTTTGGCTTTTTTTCCTCTCCTCATTTTTAATTTTTTTTTTCCCCTGGAAGTTGCCCTTTCAGAAGAAGAACAAGCCCCAGACTTAGAAATAACACAGTATTTTGCATTTGGGGATCTTCTGGGTAGAGGAAATCTGCTATTTACAGGTCACTGGTGCTCTGACATTGCTTCTGGTCACAGACACTAATGTGGAACTCCTAGTCTGTGCCAGTCACTGTCCTTATTTTTCATTTGTTCATGAAATCCTCGATCAGGGACCATTTCTCCCCCTGCTTTGTACATCTTCAGGATCTTGAGTTGTATGCAAGGCTTCTAGATGTCTCAGTATTGTAGCTGTGTGCATGTGCCTCAAGTGGTAATAAAGCCACTCAGGCAGGGAATTAGACATAACTTTCTTCCTCAAGCTCCAGCAATTAAGTATAAACATATGCATGCACAATAAAATGTCATGTATCCCTTCTGAGGCTATGATTACCATTAGAAAAAGAAAAAAGAATCATGTATTTCCTAACGTGTCAATTGGATACGCTTAGTGTGAGAAGAAGGAATTCAGTGAGGCAAACACTTAATCCAAGAAGCAAGTTGTACACAAATTTCTGATAAGGTAGACAAATTTCACACCCTGTTCTGGGGAAAATATTACATTTCATGGTGTTTTACAGATGATGACAAATCCTATTAAAATCCAGGGAAAAAAATGAATACAAGTTAAACATGGATATTTAAAATTATCCCTTTTTTTGGATGCAGGAAAAGAAGTAAAATGGGCATTTCATAGGCATAACAGCAAGTGCCATAGAGGTTTTAAACAGGGTCCTCGGCAAGAAGTAATCTGATTAAAGCTACAGGAGCAATTTCTCTTCCACCACATGAAATAATGCTCAGAAATAGTCCAAGTACTTCTTCCAGTTGCTAGACAAACTCAGAGCATAAATAGGATGGAGACTCTAATGGTGAGGTTTGAAGGACTGCAAGAATATCAAACCTTTCAGATCTGCCCCAGAGCTGTATATCAAGGTGGGTTATGCCATCATTCTGAGGCCGCTGAGCTATAATTTAGGAGCTTTTTCCAGTTACTGTGACTTGCTGAAGTACAATGGCAGGAGCTTTGCAGGGGTTTAAATGATTGATTTTCAACTTGAGATGCCAGAGCTGTGACTGCAGACCAGAATGTACTGGATCCCACGTCCATCCCATCTGGGCTGGGGCAGATCCACACCCACTGGTTGGCACCCAGCAGCTTTGTCTCCTGTGTCAGTTTTGCTAGAGATACCTCCAAATGCTCCATCTGGATTCTGTCTCTTGAGGACTAGATAGGTCTCAAAGCAGCTCTAAAGGTCTCTGCAATTGTGAAATCACATTTCCTTGGAGTTAGTGCCACATAATGGCCCAAGAGAGAAGCTCTGATCCTGAGGGACAGAGGTCTGTAGAGGCCACAGCAAATGTTTTTGGGAACCTTTCTAGTGCTTTTTGACAACCAAGTGATGTGCAGCAAGAAATTCTCCTCTATGAGTGTGGCATGCTTTGGCTGGGAGTACAAACAAGAACCCAATGCCCTGTTTCCTTGCTATAAACCAGGTGATACTGAATTCCTGAATTAGTCGGTTCTTGTTAGCTGTAGTGCTTAGAGAAAAGAGAATATATTCCAAGGCATGATTCCTAGTGGTGTGACAAAGACCCTAGCAGATGGACTCGATGGCTCTATCTGCCATGGATCCAGGAGAGCCTGGTTTCTCACTGGCTGTCCTGCTCCTTGGCACCTCAGAACACTCCTAAGTCCAACCAGACGTCATTTCTTTCCTGTGATCTGATATGAAACCACTATTCTGGAACAATTTGTCTTGGACACTTAATGCCAATTTATTTCCTGAACTCATTTCTTCATGAAATTTATGTACTGGGAGGTGTTGAAATGGTACTAAGTGATCTTCACTGGTGAAGGATGACAAATGACCAGTTTGTGGGGACTTTTTTTGGTTATCAAACACCTAGAAATATCTGAGGGGGAAAACTGCCTCCAAACACAGATTAGTTCACTAAAAATAGCATCAGGAATGACTTCTATGTCAGATGGTGTGAAATGATGTAAAAAACAAAGCCTTTTTGAGAGCCTCTATTACAAGGGATGTATGGGAAGCTGCTACAATAGTCATTTATATGGTTGCCTGCCAGCAGGTCTATATATTTGTTACCTACAGAGAATTACCATGCTCTTGGAGGGAGAAATATTTGTTCTCAAATTCTGACAAAATAGGTTATCCATTTCAGATGGAGGGAGGGGCTCTCAAAAGAGAATTTTATTCCCAGTTGCTTGTTCTGTGAAGTTTCATGGGTCATGTTGACTTTGGGAGGGGGAAGAGGACATAAGGTTTTCAATTTGACTGTCAAGGTTTGGACATGAAAGTCTGGTTGAACCGAAGGAGATGAGGCAGGCAAGCTTGCACGTGTAGCTGCAGGAGCGTGGCAAAGACAGCCTGGAAGAACTAGAAAATTACCCCTGGAAATGAAAAGGAGGTTTGAAACAACTTTCAGAACTGATAGTTGCTGCTCAGGTGTGAAAATATATGACTACAGTGAGGATGCACTTTTTGATTAATATTTTCAACTAAAAGTTAGCTCAATGATAAGCGGCAGGAGAACACTCCATGATGTGGTTCCCAAGTCTGTGAACACACATTTAACATGCCCCTCTACACAAGGGGTAAAAGATGATCAAGGTTGGCAGGAAGTAGCAAAAAAAACCCAGTATCTGCCTTTAGTCAGGGGAGCTGTTGCCATCATTATCAAATAGAAAATCCTAGGAACTGGTTTTGCTCTCAGGACATGTAGTGTTTGTTCTCATAAATGTGCTCAGAAATATGTTTTAAGGTGTTCATATGAAGTGAAAGGGGCAACTATGGGAGAAACTGTAAACTCACTTCAGAAATATCACTTCTGTGTTCCAGGGGAGCTGAGTGCAAACTAGGACCAGAGGAGATTTGTGGCTAACTTTGACTGCAAACATGCGCTCAGGACCATAAGCTGGTAAAATTTCCTGGCATTCACTGACTCGGTAGCAATGCACAAGGTTTATGGAAAACAACCCTCACTGCACATTTTTCTGGCAAACAGAAGGGATGGGTTCATTTTCCTGGGTATAAGACCCTAAATTTTCTGTGGCATTTCCTTGTAAGTATTGAGAAGTTCCTCAGGCGCACTCACCTGCTGGAGAAGCAGCCCTGGCTCCCTAGTAAGGAGGCTAAGAGCTGCTTATGTCATTTAAATCGGTTACAGCTGCCTTCCCTTCCAGGTATTTGGCAAAACCACATCCTCCTGCTTGGAGTGCTCCTGAGCCCCTTGTAGAACTGCTGCACAGTTTCTGGATGCCCAAAGCAGGGCTGACAGCCTTCCCTCTGAAACTTCCTGCTGAAGAAGTTGGGTTTGCTGCACATCAACTCTGCCATTTCAGCAAATGTTATTCTCAAGGGTTTCTTCTTTTGGCCTTCTCTTTTAATAGTATTTTTCCTACATTATCAGAGAAACTTGCTGTTCCCCACTAAATCTCCTGATGCATCACTGTCTCCAGGGTAAAACAAGGAACCCAGTCGTGCTTCATGAGGCTTCACATGGTCCTTCATGACATGCCATGCAACAAGATGTGTGGATGTGGCACTTGAAGACATGGTTTAATTTTGGACCTGGCAGAGCTGGACTCAATGTTCTCAAGGGTCTCTCCCAACCTAAATGATCCTGTGATTCTAAGATGCTGTGACACCTCTGGTAGGAGAAGAGGGAAGGCCAGGACTCCTGACTGGGAGCTGGTTGCCAGTGAAAGTGATTTGAAAATTACCTGATGGGAAATGTCATGTGTGGAAAAAAGGAGCAGGTGGGGTTGTTTATTCTTAATTGTTTATTCTTAGTTGTGAGTTTTAAGCTCTGGGACTTTTCTGTGGCTATGACCTAAGGCTTTCTGTCTTTTTTTTGTATATAATCCTCTGAAATGTCTGTCCTTCAGCTCTTGAATTTTTGCCCTCCCATAGGGGCCCCTTCAGTAGAAATGGACAAGCTGATACAGACCTCGCTTTTCCTAGCAGCCTGCTCAGAAGGTGCAGCTGTGGGAGAGGAAACGTCCCCTTATCTGGTACAAGGTCTTAAGCTATGGGGATAGAGACTTCTGTGTCTTGTCAGCCTCAAAGGTGGGAAGAAATAGCATGGTGTGACCTGATGCTGTTGAGGGGACTGACCTCAAACCAGATTTTACAGAGACACCCCAGCAAGGCTTCCAGGAGGACTGGGAACTTGTGGATATGAGCACCATGAGTGCCTGTTCATACTGCTGTGATTTGTGGTGTGTTGCAACACTTTCTGGAAGTGTTTAGATAACTTAATGGTCCCTTTACGACATCTGAGGAGATGAGATTTGACACACCTTCATCAGCGCTTTGACAAGGAGAACATTTTTATTTAATTAGCTCTGCTCTACAGTAATGGATGCGAGGCTGTGGAAGGCTGAGCAGGGATAGGAACAATGTTGTCCAAGTCCAGAAATGCAGAAATAAATTACGACTTTAACGGGGCATGAAATTATCCAGTCTGTTTTCTTCAAAGTTAATTGTAGTTCACAATGTAGTCTGACAAAACCGTGTCAGAAACCCAAAAATGTTTGCCTTCAGTGTAGGACGCTGATGTGTAGCTCTGAGGGCTGTTTGCAAATTACTTGCCCCAGACACCAAAAGGCACCAAAGACTGCTCCCTGTTCCTCAGAAGAGTTACAGTTCCAGATGGAGAACCTAGAACATGATGAATTTGTTCTCTAAACTTTTGAGTGCCAGTGATGTAGGAAATAAGGAACTCTATGACTCTCTTAGAGCTGACAGATGATAGTTGCCAGTGAATTGGTGGATGACAATATGATGTTCTAAGGAGTTGGTTTTAATCCTTCCCCGGGAGGGAAGCTTTGGGGCTGGTTTTTCTGGACTGCTTTGGGCATACAGGTGTGAGCATGGGACAAGGATATTGCTCCAAATCTTGAATAGACTTCTGTGTCTGCATCCTCATTTTGTCCCATTCTAATGGTTGAAAATTTGCTCAAACACAGAACTGCTTCAGCACAAAATTCTTTATGTTCAAAAAGTCCTAAAATTTAGATGATCACACAAATGTCTGAAGGTCTAGTAGTAGGATGAGTGATAGAGAATTGAACAGAAATTCTCCCAGTCCAAACAGTACCAGAATCTCAGCCTTTTGCAGTCTATTTGTGTTTGAATATAAAGCAAATAAAAAACTCTACAAATACTTTTACCTCAGACTTGTAAACTGTCCCATTCCCACCTCATTTTAAGTCCAGAGCAGCTATTCCTGGCTCAGCACACTTTACCTCTGCTGCCTTCTCTGTGTCATTGGTGGGAGGTTCTTCAGCAGAAAGTTTAATAACAGGACGATCTATTTCTTTTTCTACTGTGCAGATGAAGAATTAGCTGCTCATCCAGTGTTATTTAGGTGTGGCTCAGTGGCCACTTTCTGAAGTTCTACCATGAAAAGAGATGCTGTTGAATGTCATAGAAAGGGGAAGAACCTTTAAAGCTAAAATATAAATGTAAAACACTAGCAAATGCATATTAGTCGGCTGAAATGACATCTGTTAATGGCTTTATATGGAGCAATTGAGAGTCAACCTTTTGAGTCTCAGTAATTATTCTGTCACTGGTTTCCTGGGACCAAATAAGGCAAAAAAGAAGGCAAATATTTTCTATTTGTTGGATGTCACAGTTGCAGCTGGCCTGTAGCTGCCAGATAAATTTGGCCATATTGGTCCCCCAAACTTGACCAGACTGGAAACAAAACAAGTCCCCAGATAAGACAAGGATAGGCTGGATTCAAACCCAAACAGACAATTCCACTTGACCCTAAATTGCAGACCCATCAGTGGTCAGAGAGCTGGGCGGTGCAGAGATCCCAGCCAATCAAGCCTGAGGAATTTGAACCCTCAGTATAAGAAGGTTTCGAACAATGAAGCATGTTGTTTATTGATGACCCTCAGTGAGTCCTGTTGTGGCTCTGTCTCCAACCCATGACTCCTCATAACATGGTGAACCCTCGATGTGGTTCACAGCAGCCATTCCATGTGTACAACGGGGAGGCAGACGGCATGCGACAAGAGCCACCAAGCAGGGAAAAACTGAAAAATTAAGGCACAAAGAGCCTTAACACCCACGGAAAAAGCTGAAGAAAAAATCAGAGGTGAGCGGGGAGAACCACTCAAAATATACAGCGAGGAGAACTGTTTACAGTGGAAAGCTGCTACAATATGGATTTCCTTTGTAAATACCCCTTGTAAAATGAATAACAGCACCAAGAAACATGAAAGAATGGGTTTTGCTGGAAGAAAACCCCATCATCAAGGTATCATCTTCCTTTGACTTGAATGGGGGGTAAAGAATACACAGCAAGCATATTGAGCCTTGCTGGCATGGCCTGTGAACTGTGGCCTGGCCATTATAAAACCACAGAGGCTGGTTTCAGGCTTGCTGGGGAGGTTAGAAGCCGAGCAGGACACAACAATGGCAGCAGAGATCCTGCAGGCACAGCCCGCCAGAAAACCCCAACACGGCGGATACTACGTGGGCAAGAGGCACTCATCCAAGATGGCGGTCACCACATGGTGAGAGAGGCACTCACCCAACATGGCAGATGCCACACGGCGTGAGAGGTGCTCACCCAAGATGGCGGATGCCACATGGAGCAAGAGGTGCTCACCCAAGATGGCGATCCCCACATGGAGTGAAAGACACTCATCCAAGATGGTGGTCACCACAAGGAGCAGGAGACACTCTCCCAAGAGTGTTGTCACATGACGTGAGAGAGACTCACCCAAATATGGTGGTTGCCACGTGACACAAGAGCTGCCCACCCAAGATGGCGGAGCATGCCTGCCACAGAGGCAGCCTGCTGAGTCATCTCAACATGATGGAGTGTCGGAAGCGGCCCATTGGGGAGAGATGCTGAGCCAGCCAAGTGGGGGCAGTGGCCGGAATTGCCCTCATTGTGGTGCCCGGGACTCCCTCCCGTGCACCCACCAGGTCCCAGAAGCATCGCAGTATGGAGGAGAAGCCGGTGGCCCTGCCACCAGAGCCCTCCCAGCACCATACATGCCCATGCCATATGTAGAGCTGCCAGGGCCAGAGAATGCCACATCCCACTGTGATGAACAAAATTTCCTGCTTGTTTTTATTCAGTAAGAGTTAGTTGTTAATATTGTGGTTGCTTGTTATCAATCATTGTTAAATGTTAATTTCCCAGTTGTTCCTTTTTACCCTAGTCTGTGTTTGCCAGTTTCATGTTTGTATCCCCATGTTCCCAGTATCCTCCCTGTCGGAAGCTACATTTGTTGTGCACCACCTGCTGGTCCCAGAGGTCCTTGTGCATGGACTGTATGCAAATAAGGGGCATTTGGCCTAAGTCGGACTCCCCAAACCACAAACCAACATGTCATAGAGGAGTAAAAACAGCAGCACCAATCTGAGAAAACCTCAAGGAAGCATACACCGAGAACTGAGTTTGGCCGTGTTGCCCTAAGTGCAATAGTACCCAGGCAGAGAGATACCCTAGACCAACGAGCTATCTTTGTCTTCTGGTGTTCCCATGAGAACAGAACCCCCAGCTCTGCCTGTATTCTTGTGGGCAAAGCTCCTCCTCCTGTGTGCCACCTCTGGGAGCAGTGGTGGTGTGTGTGCGACATGTTGGGCCCCCACCCTGAGCTGATCACTAATAAAGGCATTAAAAAGAAGAAAAAGCTCCTGCCTTTTTTCTTCTGTTGGGGGCTCATCCGGGATAAGCCACGCCCAAAGAGGACCCCTGGACAGGATGGCCGCCTGCTTCAGGGGCCCTTGGGAGCAGCTGGTAACCCCCAGACCCGGAGACTGGCAAAAGATTGGTGGCACAGAGGAGCGCTGGATTGGTGAGGCAGCTGGTGGCGGGCGTAGAGGTGAGTGAATGGGTGTATGAGACAGGGGCCGGCAGCTTGGACCCCCGAGGCGAGTGAGGACCCCCTAGTACTGCGATTCCGGACTCCCGCAAGGGGGCCGGCCGGGAACGGGGGGAAGCGAGTGGAAGAAGCGAGACTGAGGCACCTCTAGGGTAACTAATAAGAAACCCACCCTGGGCACGCAGGGGATTAAGACAGAGTGAGTTGGTGTGCAGCCCCCAAGGTGGTCTTGGGCGTGTGAGAACTTGGGATAGTGTATGTGACACTCATACCCTGGGCGTGCAGGGATTTAGGGAAAAAGTGAGTTGGCGTGCAGCCCCCAGGTTAGTCTTGGGCGTGTGAGGGCTTGGGGTAGTTTTGAGTGACATGCAGATTAAGACCCTGGACACGGGGTCGGTGTGATAAGTGGGCTGGGTTGAGGCGTAAGTCTGAGAGCACCCAGACTTGTCCAGTAGGGCAAGGGTGCTGGGTTGAGGCATACAGCCGAGAGCACCCAGACTTGTCTGGTAGGGCAAGGGTGCTGGGTTGAGGCATACAGCTGAGAGCACCCAGACTTGTCCAGTAGGGCAAGGGGACTCGGTTGAGGCATAAGGCCAAGAGCACCCAGACTTGTCCAGTG
Source organism: Certhia americana (assembly GCA_018697195.1). Classification (NCBI taxonomy): domain Eukaryota; kingdom Metazoa; phylum Chordata; class Aves; order Passeriformes; family Certhiidae; genus Certhia; species Certhia americana. The sequence continues at coordinate 34,374,361 of CM031863.1, read as the reverse complement.
GAGTGTAAGGACTTGGAGGCGATAGCTCATCAAAGGGACTTTATTGTAATTGGATTAGAACGATGGGAAATTGTATAAGCAAAAAGGCAAGTAAAATGGAGAACAAGAGGAAAGGAGTTAAGAACATACCTCCCAATAGCCCCCTAGGGGTGTTGTTAGATAAATGGGAGAGTTATGAAGGAACTAAAGAGCTGGATAAAATCAGGATGATTCATTTTTGTGTAGAGGTTTGGCCAAAGTTAGATCTACAAAGAGAATGGCCATGGGTAGTAACCCAAGATATCTGGATGTGCCGGCAGCTGAATGAATATTTGAGGGTGCAGGACGATCCTGATTTGAAAGAATTGAAGTATGCAGCTTGCTGGTTGGAAAATGCTAGAATGGAGAAGGAGGCGAAAATTTGTAAGTTACAAGGGAAAAGACCTGGAAGTAAAGAAACAGATAACAGTCCTAAGAGAGAGTGGGATCCCCTTGAGAATCTACCCCCACCTACTCCTTTTGTACCCCATGCCCTTCCTCCTCGTTACCCAACCCTTCATCCAGAACTCTCCATTGAACATGTACCCTGCCCCTCACATACTACCCAGAAACCCTTAACCTCTCCCATGGATAACTTAAGTTCTTTAACCTCCCCCATACCTGCTGTAATTCCACTACCTCCTCCTATCGTTCCTGTAACCTGTTCCCCACCTGGTAATCATACCCTCATAACCCCTCAGGTAGAACCCTCAATATCTTCCCTTAATAATGTAGGCTCCAATACCTCCCCTATGCCTACTGCAAGTTCCCTGCCCCTTTCCCCTACCACCTCAAGTCTTGCTCAAAGCTCTGGCTCTATGGTTACCCCAGAGTGCCCCTTAGGAACTAAAGCTGGAAGACTGGCTGAAATCCCTACCCCAGAAGTTAACTCCCCTGCATGTACCCTTTCTAATGATGGATATCCCTCTACCTTCTCCAGTGATTCCTCCAATGGCCCGTATTGCCACACCAGATCAAAGACAACCAAGGCAGGGAGGCTATACCCTCTCCAGGAAGTACCAATGGGAGGAGTGAACGGGGGAGTAGGCTTTGTAAATGCTCCTTTAATGGCCTCTGAGGTGAGGGGTTTTAAGAAAGACCTCCGGAATCTGGTAGAAGATCCTGTAGGCATAGCTGACCAGATAGATCAATTTCTGGGCCCAAACATCTACACCTGGGGTGAATTAAACTCAATCTTAAATATACTATTCTCTGAGATTAAGAGCAGCAGGAATGAGGATTTGGGAGAGGGAGAATAGATTGGGACCCCCAGGGGACCATAAGATGCCTCTAGTAGAACCAAACTGGAACCCTAATGAAGAAAGAGGCAGGCAAAACATGAAGGATTACCAGTCCCTGATAGTCCGGGGAATTAAAGAGTCTGTGCCCTGGGGGAGTAATGTAAAGTTGGCATTTGACAGGTCCCAAGAAAAGGATGAAACCCCTGTGACTTGGCTAAAGCACCTCAAGAGAAACTTTCAGTTATATTCTAATATTGACCCTGATAGTCCTGAGGGGCAAGTGTAATTGAAAGTTCAATTTGTCACAAAATCATGGCCAGATATCCAGAAGAAATTAGAGAAACTAGAGGACTGGCAAGAAAAAAGCATAAATGATCTGTTAAAAGAGGCCCTTAGGGTGTATTTAAGAAGAGAAGAGAAAAAAGCGAAAGCCAAAGCCAGAATTATGGTAGCAATAGCCAGGGAGAGTGCTGGGATGGATAAGGGTAGGCCACTTCAGCCACTGAAATCGAGTGGAGAAGGGATGGAATTAGAAAAATATGAGAAGAGATATTTGGATAGAACTGGAAACCAGGGGAGAGACGTTGCTTGTATTGTAATGGATTAGGACACTTCAGGAGGGACTGTAGGAAGCGGGAGTTAGATGGAGTCATTGCTAGAGAGCAGGATTTGTTGGAGAAAGTCTTGAAAGGGGATGATTAGGGGTGTCAGGGGCTCTACCTGGTGGGGGATCCTATGAAACATCTGACAGAGCCCTTGGAAAATTTTGAGGTGGGTCCATTGGGAGAGGAGATGGAGTTTTTGATAGATACTGGAGCTGAAAGGTCTAGTATTAATAAATTGCCAATGGGAGTTACTTTGGGAAAGAAGACTTGTGAGGTACTAGGGGCGGAAGGAAGGCCCTTTAAAGCCCCTATAGTTGAAAATGTTGAGATAAAAGGATATTCAAAACAATGCAAGGTAGATCTCATTTACCTGCCCAAATTGGAAAGTAATCTACTGGGAAGGGACCTTCAGGTCTGTCTGGGAGTTGGAGTAATCCCAGAGGATGGGAAGATGGTTGTAAAGTTAATGAGGCTCGTGCAGTGTGATTTAGAAGAGATCAACCCACAAGTATAGGCTGGGCAAGGGCAGAGGGGGCTCTTAAGAATACCCCCAATCACAGTTGAAATGGAGAGAAATATGCCATCAGTGAGAGTAAAGCAATACCCTATTCCACCCAAGGGGAGGGAGGGATTATCCCTGATAATCAAACAGCTGCTAGAAGAGAGAATCTTGGAACCATGCATGTCGCCACATAACACACCTATTCTGGCAGTGAGAAAGCCTGATGGGACTTACCGCTTAGTCCAGGATCTGCGAGAAGTCAATAAACGAACCATCACGAGACATCCGGTGGTTTCAGATCCTTACACACTCCTTAGCTGAGTACCAAGGGAACATCAATGGTTTACCACCATAGATCTAAAAGATGCCTTTTGGGCATGTCCTCTGGCAGACCAGAGCAGAGACTGGTTCGCTTTTGAATGGGAAGATCCCAGTACAAAGAGGAAACAGCAATTAAGATGGACACGCCTTCCCCAAGGGTTTACAGAATCTCCTAACCTCTTCGGGCAATCTCTAGAAAAAGTATTGGAACAATTTGTCTCAAAAAAAGGGGGTACAAATTCTACAATATGTGGATGATTTATTGATATGAGGAGAAAGTCAAGACCAAGTAAGAACCACCAGCATTATTTTAAACTTTTTAGGAGAACAAGGACTAAAAATGTCCCAAAACAAATTACAATTTGTGGAACTAGAAGTAAAATTTTTAGGGCACCTAATCGGAGGTGGGTATAAAAAATTAAGCCCGGAGATGATTACGGGGATTCTAGCCATTGGGGCTCCATAAACCAAAAAGGATGTTAGAAGGCTACTGAGATTGGTAGGGTACTGCAAACTCTGGATAGAGCAGTACTCAGAGTGTGTAAAGTTTCTCTATGAAAAACTAGTCACCTCAGATCCTGTACAATGGACAGAGAAAGATGAAGAACAGCTGCAAAGTCTTAAAGATAAGCTATCTACAGCCCCAGTCCTGAGCCTACCCGATCTTAAGAAGGACTTTGATTTATTTATTAATGCAGGAGGAGGGGTGGCTTATGGGGTGTTAACTCAAAAATGGGGAGACTGTAGAAAACCAGTGGCGTATTTATCTAAACTGCTGGATCCAGTGGCAAGGGGATGGCCAACATGCCTCCAAGCGATTGCAGCTGCAGCTGTGTTAATAGAAGAAGCTCAAAAGTTAACATTGCATGGAAAAATAAAAATATACACTCCACATGATATAAGAACAGTGCTTGGTCAACAAGCACAACAGTGGCTAACTAATTCCCGAATACTAAAATATGAGGTGGTTTTAATGAATGCTGAAAATTTAGAGATTATCACATCTAAGTCTCTGAACCTGGCCCAGTTTCTTTCTGGGGAACCTAGAGAGGAATTAGAACCTAATTGTGTGGAGCTGATAACTTTACAAACAAAAATAAGAGAGGATTTGGAAGATGAGCCTTTGCCATATGGGAGGGTAATGTTCACAGATGGATCCTCCAGGGTGGTAGTTGGGAAGAGGCATTCAGGATATGCAGTTGTAGATGGAGAGGTCATGGAAGTGATAGAAGCAGGGAAACTGCCACAGAACTGGTCGGCTCAGAGTTGTGAACTATATGCAGTTACGAGAGGACTGGAACTGCTTAAAGAAAATTCAGGAACAATCTACCCTGATTCGAGATATGCTTTTGGAGTAGTCCACACTTTTGGAAAAATCTGGGAGGAAAGAAGCTACATAAATTCAAAAGGAAAAAATATAATTCATGAAAAACTGGTAAAACTAGTTTTAAGCGCTCTGAAAAGGCCAGCAGAAGTGGCAGTAGTTCATGTGAGGGGGGCAACAGAAAGGAAATACTCGGGAGGTAAAAGGAAATAGGATTGCTGACCAAGCTGCAAGAGAAGCAGCATTAATACCTGGAGACACAATAAAAATCTATGCATTGAGAGAGACTCTTGAGAGGGGAGAAGGTACAGAAAGACCTATCTATAATGCCAGGGAGATGAAGGCTATCAAGGAATTAGGATTACATCAGGGAGAAGCTGGGAGATGGTTGACCCCAGATGGGCGTCAATTTTTGAACGAACCACTAGCCAGGAAACTGCTCATGGATTTATATCAGGCTGGGGGGTACAAGGACTGTGTGATCAGTTTCTGAGAGAAAACTTGTGTCTAGGGGTGTACAGCCTGGCAAAAGCCATCACTAAAGGGTGTGTGATTTGTCAAAAGATCACAAAAAGTGATGAGGAGAACCGAACCAGGTGGAAGAGAATTGGCCCAAAGACCCTTCCAGAGTGTGCAAGTGGATTTCACAGAAATGCCTTCTCTTCAAGGCTATAAACAACTCTTGGTTATAGTTGATCACCTGACCCACTGGGTGGAGGCTTTTCCCACCAAAAAGGAAACAGCCCAGATAGTAGTTAAAATTATTTTAGAAAATATTATTCCACGATATGGATTACTAAATTCCATAGACTCAGATAGAGGTCCCCATTTCACTGCAAAAGTGTTACAACAAGTCATGGAAGCATTGTGAATACAGTGGAGACTGCATACCCCATAGCACCCCCAGAGCTTGGGTAGAGTGGAATGTATGAACAAGACTTTAAAAAATGTACTTACTAAATTGATTGAAGAGACAAAGATGAATTGGTTAAAGTGTTTGCCCCTGGCTCTCCTGCGTATTAGAACAAGGCCCCGAGCCGATTTAGGAGTCTCTCCATATGAGATGTTTTTTGGACTCCCCTTTCTTACCACCTCTTTAGGTGTGGATACCTATTTGGATGGGGAAGATGCCACCCAGAAATACCTGGAGGTGATAGGAAAGACTTTAGAGAACCTGCGAAAAAGGGAATATCTCCTTCAAACCTCCCCACTAGATGTGAAAGTGCATAAAATTGACCCTGGAGATTGGGTATTAATAAAATCCTGGGATGCCACTCCATTAACACCTAAGTATGAAGGCCCCTTTTAGGTCCTCCTCACCACGAACACCGCAGTACGGACACGAGAAAAAGGATGGACACACGTATCAAGAGTGAAAGGGCCTGTGATACCCCCTGAGTCAGGACAAGACCACCCTGCGGTAACAGCGGAGCCTTCCCAGTAGACAGTGGCTGGAAATCCAGAGGCTTTAAAACTAACTTTTAGGAGGAAACCAACTGTCAAATAAGAGATTGAAAGAGACATTGGCAACGCTGCTACAAGATATGCTCCAGTTTTTCTTTTCTAAGAGTGGTTGTAATAGTGCATACTGTTCAAAAAGTTGTTAAAAGTTACTGTTCTTTGTGAGTTGTAACTGAATCAACTTTATTTCCACCTAAAAAAAAAAAAAAAAAAGGTCACCACATATCCTTAAGGATTAAGTTAGTCAAGTTAGTCTCACTGGGAATACTTGTGAAGTAAAGAGAGATTTAAGGAAAGAAAGGAACTCCTCAAGTGCACACCTCTGGAGGAGGGAATTCCAGGAGGCAAGGCCAGGTAGGCTGATCTCCAAGGATAGCCTGTACTGGACTCCTGAGAAAAGTGGTGCTAACTTTGGGTATTTGGGTTTCTTTAGAAGACCCACCAGGACCTTGCACTAAGTGCTATCAACCGCTTTATCATGAAGAGGAAGTAAGTTCCTTATTACAAGTTCATACCAATTTGAATCCAAACTGTGTAAATCTCTCTCTGGCAATACCATGTCAAGAAAATGGTCAGCAAGACTGGATGCTAAGGAATATTGCCACATATCGGCAAAAATTATTAGGAGAATGCCCTGTGGGACTACCTTGGCTGTGTTTTGAACAAAACCCAGATTTAAAGAACCCCATAGATTTGATAAAAGAGAAAGAAATAACCAGATCTCAGATTGAAAAAGATGAGCTAGAGATACCAAGAGGTAAAAACCTATTTGTGGACCTAATAGAAAGGATAAGCAAAGAATTGAATGTGACAAATTGTTGGGTATGTGGCAACACACAAATGACTGATATTTGGCCTTGGGAAGGAATTAGCCTTGGACCATTGGAACTACTTAGGTGGAAACAAAGTAAGCCAGAACTCCCCTCTATGGGAATGAGGAAACAAGAGCAATGGAACTTAAAGAAAAAGGTAATTGGAGAAGAGTGCATCCTGAGACGAGGAGGGGAATTCAATACCCCCGGTGGAAATATGGCTTGTAAACATTACCTGGTAATCAAAAATGCAGCAACCAGATGGGTCCCAAAAGATCCTCTAAAATACTGGACTATAGGGAAAAAACCTCAAGGATATATATTCCACGAAGGGTACCAGCTGTATGAGTGTGCAGGAAGGGGGATAAACCCCTACTGGGGAATAAGGGAAGTGTCTAAATTTTGGGAATTCCCTTCACAAACTAGGAGCACTTTTTGGGAAGTACCTAAACATCTATTTTGGATTTGGGGCGATACTGCTTACACAAGACTCCCAGGTGATTGGACTGGTAGTTCCACCATTGGAGTGGTGAGACCTGCTTTCTTTCTACTGCCAAAAGAATCTGGGTCTACCCTAGGAATCCGGTTATATGACAATTTAAAGAAAGACCATAGCTGACAAAGAAGGGAAACAATCCAAATCGGAGGTGTTCAAAAATGGAAAAGAAAGATCTGGACACCAGAGGAGATAATAAAAACTGAGCCCAAGCTACTTGGGCTCAGGATGGATCTTGGGGTTACCGGACTCCTATTTATATGTTAAACCGAATTATTCGGTTGCAGGCAGTACTAGAGATAGTATCCAACAAGACTGCCCTTGCTCTTGACCACCAAAGTGACCAATTAACCCAGACCAGGTCCGTAATTTCCTAAATCAGGCTGGCGGTTGATTATCTTTTGGCTGAAGGAGGAATTTGTGGAAAATTTAATGCCTCCGAATGCTGTTTAGAAATTGATGACAAAAATGAGGTAATCAAAAATATATCTAAAGAAATCCGGAAAATAGCTTATGTGGGCACGCAGCAATGGACCCCCTTAATGGACACAAGTTGGTGGGATGAGTTTTGGTCTTGGAAAGGAAAGTGGTGGAAAAAAGCAGCTTTTATCACACTATGTGCAATTATGGGACTAGTTTTTCTCCCATGCCTACTCCCCTGTTTAAGCCGGTTAATCACCTCAGCTGTACAGGCTGGTATCATAATTCCCAAGGAGTTGAAACTCCCAAAAGAGACTGACAAAGTGATGGCACTGAAAGACCTAGAGCATTCCAATCAAGAAGAAGCTAGAGAAATTTACCTAAAGTTTAAAAAGATGAGAGAAATTTATAAGCAAGATCCTCAAACTGCAAGTTGATGTGGGCGTAAGCCCGATCAAAGAATCAGAGGGGGGACTGTGATGAACAAAATTCCCTGCTTGTTCTTGTTCAGTAAGAGTTAGTTATTAATATTGTGGTTGCTTGTTATCAATCATTGTTAAATGTTAATTTCCCAGTTGTTCCTTTTTACCCTAGTCTGTGTTTGCCAGTTTCATGTTTGTATCCCCATGTTCCCAGTATCCTCCCTGTCAGAAGCTACATTTGTTGTGCACCACCTGCTGGTCCCAGAGGTCCTTGTGCATGGACTGTATGCAAATAAGGGGCATTTGGCCTAAGTCGGACTCCCCAAACCACAAACCAACATGTCATAGAGGAGTAAAAACAGCAGCACCAATCAAGGAAGCATACACTGAGAACTAAGTTCGGCCGTGTCGCCCTAACTGCATAGTACCCAGGCAGAGAGATACCCTAGACCAACGAGCTATCTTTGTCTTCTGGTGCTCCTGTGAGAACAGAAGCCCCAGCTCTGCCTGTATTCTTGTGGGCAAAGCTGCCTTCCTCCTCCTGTGTGCCACCTCTGGGAGCAGTGGCGGTGTGTGTGCGACATGTTGGGCCCCCACCCTGAGCTGATCACTAATAAAGGCATCAAAAAGGAGAAAAAGCTCCTGCCCTTTTTCTTCACCTCCACGTACACAGACGGATGAGAAATTGAGCGGGGAGCAGCCATTATTCCTTGGAGCTCTGCCACCACTGGCAGCATCGGCAGAGTTTGCATTGCGTGACAGTTCACCTACGCCCCAACTGCCTGAGCCAATGCTGCCAGGTGCATCCTTGGAGTGCCTGGGACTGCCTGTGCCCCAGCTGCAAGAACCATGGCTTTGCTACGTGCCCCTCGTCACCACGGACATGCCTGGCACACTCACTCGCAGCTTTGGTGCACAGGCGGGAGAAGTGCCAGGACAGGACTTCTGGTGATGCCAGGAGTACTGGTACAGAACTGCATGTGCCAAAACCCAGGACTGTGGAACGCCATTTCCTAACAAAGCCACGGCTTGAAAAATCTTGGGAACACCGAGGCAGCCAGTGCTGCGATCAGCACCTGAGAGCCTGGGGGACCCGGCCAGTGTGGGTGGTGCCCAGGGGCTACCCACCACCACCGAAAAGCTGCATTGCCTAGCAAGAACCACAGCAACCACATAGACCCCTTCTGCACCTCCAGTGGACAGCTGTAAGTCTACCAGGGCTGTCAGAAGAAGACCTGAAGGCAGCCCCTGGTCCACCAATCCATTTAATCCTGGATGGGACCCTGGCCGTATCACAACAAAGCTCTCGCTGCCCTGCACCATGCGGCATTGGTTGGAGCAATGTAGCAGCAGGTGGCTGGGGCCGGAGGGCCATTCCTGGCAGCATTTCCCCCTGTGCCTGCCCTCTGCGGGGGGCACGATGGCAAGAGTGCGTGGCAGTGCTGAGCACATGGTAGAGACAGCATGGCAATGCTGGCACACGGTAGAGACCATGTGACAGTGCTGAGCACATGGCAGAGATCATGTGGCAACACTGGCGCATGGCAGAAACTGCGTGGCAGTGCCAGCGCATGGTGGAGACCACGTGGCAGTGGCAGTGCTGGCAGTGCCATGCCCCTGCCCCCCGCACATGGCAGGCTTTGCTCAGTAAAGTGCAGCCAGCAAGCTGTGGGCTGACAAAGTCCTGAAAGTCGATCGTGCCACTCCTGCAGCTGCCCGAGCTCAGTCCTGTGTGCAACCTCATGGGCTGATACTGTGTTGCAGAAAAGACCTGGCTAGGCAGGTAGCCCCTTCTTCAGGGGAACTGCAGCATTTGCACAGCCTTGTGCAAAAGCAGCTGCAGGTGAAACCTGTCGTTTTCTGCAGCTATTCCGTGAGACTCCTTTTTTTATAATTCAGATAGCGATTGCTGCACAATTTGGAGGGTCCGTACTGTTGTTGCGCCTGTGTTACCACTATCCCAAACCTTTGTTAAAGGAAAGAGTAGTCATACTGTTATTTTTAATAGATTAGATCTTAACTCCTCTACTCTGAACCTCTTTACTCTTAAGGAACCACTGCAGCCCTGTACTGTGCTAGAAGCTTCACACCAGCACTCATGGAGGCAAGTGTGCAGCACCCTAAACATTCCCATTCACAATCCAGCCCATTTGCTAAGGCAACACTAAAAGGAAACCTATTAAATACTCATACTAATACATACATCATATTCATACAATATTCATAGTAGTAATATTTACCTAGATTTCATCACCTTACGGTGTTGATGCTTACAAATGCAAATACAAATGATAAAACCTGATATTTGACTGAACACACTTCATAATAACTCTAGATAAATAGCAACATAACACTTAGTACATTTGTGACATTTTAGAATTCAAAGACACTGTTTGTTTTAAAGGTCCTAAAAAGAACGTTCTAAGTTCATAAGAGCAAACATAGAAGTACTAATTTACTGTAGGAAAGAAATGTTTCATTAGCAAATTTCAGTTGCCGTTTTCTGACTGAAGATTTGCCACCTGTCATCATTCTCAAGCAAGTCATTTTCAACTCATGCCAATTCCTGTTAAAGTCAATAGCAGGTTTCTGAATATAGCAAGTCTGTCACTGCTACCACAAAAATACTAATTTACATGTTTTCTTATTTTTGAACCAAAATTTAAACATAGCTTTTAATGTTCGGTTTTTACAACTAAGTATACAGATGCAATAATCACAAAACTAAAGTAATTTGAGATTACAAATGGTTCAAAATTATGTATGAATAACAAGAACTTCTAATTAACAAAAATTATTTGTCCTGCAAGAAACATATTAATTGAAGATGCATAATCATCCCCAAAAAATATTTAAATTAATTAGAATTGTTGATTATCCCATGTATGCTGTAAATTCTCACCTTCTTTTTTATTTTCGCTAACTCTAACTCATTTTCAAAACTCCTGACAAAAAGAAAAGGTTCATTATTTACACTGGTGCCATTCAGTGATGATGTTAAATATATGAATAATAGTACAATAGCTGTGTGAGTAACTTAATTCCCTTCAACTTCAAAAAAAATTCATAAGTGACCTTAAATAACAAAACGATTCAATTTGTTCTGTTCTGTAATGCTGCAAACTGTCTGTATTTATAGAGACAATCAACCCAACTGATTTTACACTACGTTTTTAGTATTGTGACTTTATAAAAAGATTCTACAAATATAACTAAATAATGTTGTTAATATGGTATCTGCCCATCAAATAATAAACTAAGATCACAAGCAAGTGAAAAAGCCTTCACAAGAGAAATCCAAAAGCTCCAAATATACACCTTTAACCATCTAAGAAAGCCCTAGAGTGACAATTTACTTATGACTTTACTCAAGAACTTCAAGAACCAAATATCTTAATAACATTACTAACAATCATATATCAAGATATAACCTATAAAACCTAACTGAGACACAGAGATGTTTCCTTTGATAGTTTTGAATGGTTTGTTTGTGGCAAAAGGGTAAATGATACTTTCTAAAGAGTTGTATATATATGTGCATAAATACAGTTATTAGAAGTTTTTAATAATATCATTAGTTATTTACCTAAGAATAGATGACAAAGCCAGCTGTTCTATGAGACACTGCTAAAAGCTTCTTCTAAAGATATATTAGGGAATGAACTTCCCAGTTCACATCTTAGCTCTGGCCAAGCTATTGCTTGCACTGGCAAAGGAAAGTATGCAATCAAACCCAGGTGCTTCAGTACAAAAAGATGAAAAACGAGACACTTTGACTAGCTGGTTTGGCTTTGCAGAAGCTTTGAGGTAAGCAAGGAAGCCTTGTCCAGAAGAGGCTTTCCAAGTCCTCGTTATGAAAAGAAAGCTCCTTGGCAGACCCTAGGTGAAAGCAAAGCAGGTAAGCGGTTGTAAGTTTCAACTTGTTAATTTCATTCAAAAGTGCATATTTTATTCCTGTTACAGTTATTAATACAAAGAAAGGGGGAGAATTGTGGGGTGGATGTACACCCTCCTCAAAAGTTTTGGGTGCTCTCATGTTCTCATGTCCTCATGTTTTTCTCATGTTTTTTTTATCAATTCACATCATAACCTAACAAGCTGACAGTCAGAATCAGAATCAGATCAGACAATCTGCCCATCACCCTACTAGAACTCCAAGACTCAAATATTTAGAAGACATTAGTGGTAGAAATATGTGTATTTTGAATTGAAATAGTTTTGAGTTGAATTGTTTATTGTTTGTAGTGTTAAATTGTAAAATTGTAACTTCTGAGGAATGAGCCTTCGACATGCCATCTTAAAAACTTGTATTTCTGGTAAGCCCCTTTTACAGCTCCTGAATGTGAATATCACAACTCCAGTGATACTGGAGATACATCACTAACTGAGGGAGACTAGGCTTGTTGAGTTGAGCGGAAAGTCTTATTCAAACTAGATTTATTATCTGTGTCATCATGTTGTCTTTGTCATCCTGTCTGCAAGGCACTTGCAGAGGAAGATAAAGAACACTTTACATTTTTTAATAAAACAAAAAGGGGGAATTTTCATGGTTGCATCTGGCCTGTAGCTGCCAGATAAATTTGGCCATATCAGACCTCCAAACCTGACCAGCCTAGAAGCAAAACAAATCCCCGGATTGAACAAGGATAGGTTGGATTCAAACCTAAACAGACAATTCCACTTGATCCTAAACTACAGACCCATCAGTGGTCAGAGTGCTGGGCGGTGCAGAGATCCCAACCAATCAGTCCAAGCCTGGAAATCTGAACCCTCAGTATAAGAAGGTTCCAAACAATGAAACACGCTGTTTGTTGATGACCCTCAGTGAGTCCTGTTGTGGCTCTGTCTCCAACTCACGACTCCTCATAACATGTGGAGACTGTAGCTGAATCATAAAGAGCACTTTTAAAGGAGGGAGTAAAACCTTGGGGCTGATCTACCTGTGTTTGTACCTTGAATTACACAGGACAATACCGATTTCTGTCTGCCTCTGATACAGAGGCATTGCGAGCTCATCCTTCTTCTAAAGCTCTCCAAACAAGGAGACCTTTTTATGAACAATGTCTTTAGAAAACAGTGGGATATCCGAGGGGTCTGGATCCATTGTATCCTGTCCAAACTAGACTGACTATAAGGAAAAGTTTGAGGAGTGAATTGCCTGCAGGAAGCAGATCCATTCTGCTCTGCCTGGTAGCAGAAGCTGCAAACCAAAAGTTCCTGGCTGACGTCTCATTCACATTGACAGGTTTGGATGCTTCTGCTTTGGAGTGAAAGGCTGCCACAGTTTTCCTTCAGCACCACTTTGTTCCGGTGGTTTTTTGATGTTGTCAGGAGCTGTGGCCATGGCAAACCACACACCAGGTGCTGACAAGTGCTCCTGACACAGTTTAATAATAAACTTCTTGTGGATTGTTAAACTCTTGCAGTGTCTGTCTCTCCTTTCTCTCTCAGTGAGCTGACTTGGCTTTTCAACAGAGACTGGATTTCAACACAAAAAATTGATGTCTTGTCCTTGTGCTGGTTTTGCACATTTCATATTTAGCGAGGAAGGAAGAAGCCACCCACAAAAATGATATTTCTGAGAAGAGCTGCTAAGACCTTCCTCTGTGTCTGACAAAAAGCAATCAGTGATTAGTTTTGAGATTGACAATCTGTTAAACCACTGAGAAAGCTGAACACACCTCTGTGAACACACATTTTCAAATGAACAAGCCCGAGAAAACACTCTTGCTTTCCTCTGGTGTGAAAGAAGAAATTTCAGGCAACCTTGCCCCTGATAAGTCACAGTTGTACTAATTACTAAAAAAGAGGAACAGTTTTTCTCTTAATGGGTTGCAGCTGATACTAATAAAGATAAGTGTAATAAAAGGGGTGGGTGGGCTGGACAGAGGAGCCTAGCCTAGTAGCCTGAAGGAGAGAACCTGGATGAAGAGAGCCTTGAGAAGGTAGAGGAGCCTTGAGGAAGAAGGAAAGGTGCAGGGAGCAGAAAGAAGTAAACAAGGAGAAGAGTTACTGCTGGTAGAAAGATCTTCTGTGAGGTCAGTCTGGGACTGATGGAGCTGAAGCCTGCAGACAAAGTCCAGCAGGAGATAACTAGCAGTCAGAGACTGCAGTTGGACCCTACAGTGGGAACTTGCTGTAATCAAGTCAGGATGGCTAAGCCATGAAGAAGAATAAACTGGGACCCTTTTCATGTTGTTAAATGTCTGTGTCTTGGCTCATTTCTATCCCTAACGAGAGGTTGACTGTGACACTTTCCAGCCTTTGAAGAGAGAAGTTCTTTCCCAACCCAGGGGCTGGGTGGCAAGGGGCGGTCTCAGGGCTGGCTGAGGCTGGGCCAGGCCATGGGTGCTAACATCCTGCTGACATTAGGCCCTGGCCTGGGCCAAGAGGAGATCCACCAGACCCCAGTGGCTGCTGGCAGGGAGAGGGAAGGTCATCAGCCCCATGGCTGGAATTGAACATAGCAAAAGCTGGAAAACAGCCATGCAGCTAGAGCAGCCATTCTGTCCAGGGCACCATCAAATCTTGGCACAGCCAGGCCCCAGCAGGGCCTCAAATCCTGCCCTGTGACTGCTCCACCACCTCCCGGGCAGAGGTGTTTGCTCTTTCACTGCACAGATGAGACTTGCAGGCCTTCATTCCTCTCTCAAGTGAGAGACAAGGACAAAATAAAGACATGTAGAGGAACAACACTAAAGCACCAAGGTCAGCAAAGAAGGAGTCAGGTCCCAGATAGGAAGAGAATGAAGAGATTAGATTCCTTAGTCTTAGGCTAAAACTTCTTTTGTACGCCATAGTAATAGGCTGTGATACAATGAAATACCCCTGTAACTCATTAAAAAATATGGGGGGATGGAGTGTTCAAACTATAGATATGGGCAAAAGCACCTGTGCTGAAGCAAGCAAATGTTGAAATAGTTGTGATCCCATGAGAAGCTTGAACAGAGAAAGGTAAGAGTGATGAAGACCTATTGCCCTCAGGGAAGAAGTAGAAGATCTCTGTTCACAAAGATAAAGTTGAGCTCAGAGATAGATAAATAGAACTTCTGCTTTTAAACAATTCATCCTTAAAATAATACTCCATAAGCTGACATATAGCAAGCATAAAAGTAGCTGTAGAAAGGGTGTGAAAGATGGGAGGGACTAAACAATTGCAGATTCCCAGACAGCTACTATTTGTGAAAATTAAAAGCCGCTAGGAAACTGTTTCTTTGCAAAGAAGTCTCCATGGCACAGCAAGAGAAACTCCTCTCCCTAAATGAACTAGAGAAAGACTATTTTAGAAGTAATTAACTGACTGATCTCTCTCTGTATGTTCTCAGTGGGAAAGAAAAGAAGGTGTAGGGGGGTGGAGAAGTGTTCTAAAAGTTTATTCTGAGTCTTCTTATTGTTTTTTTAATTCTATTAATAAAGTTTTCTTTATAACCTTCAAAGTTTAAACCTACTTTGCTCTTTTCCTAATCCTATCTCACAGCAGAAAATGCTACTTTCTAGTAAGTACACTGGTGTTTAACCAACACTAAACCCACTACAGTCCTGTACTTTAAAGTTGTTTCATGGTTGATTGTATGATTTATTGCTTCCAGCTAACCAACAGTTAAAATGTCAATTTGTATTATCTTTCACAGCAGAACAAAAGACAGTTGGGAGAGATCTCCAGTCACCTGCCATGACAATGGAACACTGGGCTCTGAAAGCTTTGATCCACTTTGCTTTCCATCTCTTCATCTGGAGAAACCACTTCAGTGTATAAAAAGGTTTCAAAATAGAAAGCTGTGCTTCATGTTAAAAAGGGAGGAAATTCCTGACTCCTTGCTTGTGCTCCATGCTGGTGCTCCTCGGTCTGCCTGACAGATGCTTTCCTTCCTGGAAATCTCCCTGCTAATTGTGAGTAGATGCCAATCTTCCTCAGCACACGTTGGGATGTAATGTAGCCCACAGCAATTAGATTTGCTTTGACTCCTTCATACCACACTGATTCAACACATGGATTCTTCAGGCTGAGGAAACACTAATGACTTTTCAGCATATGGGATAGGATGGATCATTAGATGGTCACTGATAGTTTGGTTTGGGTTTGGGTTTTTCTTCTTATTCTTCAGGAAATAGACCAGAAAATTGGTTTGTTTTTTTTTTTTTTTTTCTTTTTTCATTCTGCCCAGGCTTTGTGTAAAGATAAGCATAAATGTTAGATTGTATTTGGCTGTGTTATTATTTGAAGTGCAAAGGTCTTTGATTCATTCTTCTAGAGGGCAGCTTAGCCTTAGATTTTATTTCAAATAGGAGGGCATCCCCTTCCTTTTGGTAAAGTTTTCTATTTTTCCAGATTTGCTTGGAATCTGTGCGACCTTTGCAACACTTCATTTATGAACAGTAACATAACAAGTTTAACACTGACCTTTCTGTACCAAAGGCTGCTGTTGAGTACAGCTGCCACCTCGTACTTGGAATTCTTCATTGGTTGTAATGCATAGGTAGGCCAGAGGAAAAAAAGGGTGGGGATTTACTTATTTTGTGGAGCACAATATCTCGTTCAATGAACATATGCAAAGTGAGGCAAAGCATATATGTGAAACGATGGACAAGATAACACAAAAACTACCCTTATAATTTGCAGATGGTGTTCATCTTTCACTCGGTTGGTTGGTTGTTTTAGTTGCTTCACTTTTTGTGATGTGTGAATGCTCTGAAGGGCAAAGGTAAACGTGCTGTTGTTGTCCAGTATAGAGCACCTGTGGAGGTGAAAGAGGGAGTTGAGAGGGTTCTCTCCTTCAGCCCTGTGTTGGGGAAGGAATGGGAGCAAAGAGGATTTGGGCAGAGAAGCAGAAATGTGATACATCAGAGACAGAACCACCTGGGAGGCAAGGGGAACTCCTAATTCCTGCAGTTATTGCTGTCTCAGGAGTTTGCATGGGCTGGTTTAAACTGTATTTGTGCTAACATAAATGATTTTTTTTTTTTTTAGAAATGCTTTGTGCACAAGGAGTAGGGGTAGGACTGTATTTTGAACTATATAGCATACTGTTTATCTGATCCTGAGATGACAGTGGAATACAACAACCCTGGGTACAATTTTTCTTAATAGCTTGATCTGAGGCATTTTTGATTTTTGTAATTCAAACCTACAGGAAAGATGACATGAACCAAATGTTGAAGATATCGCCTTGAGTTCATGTTGTAAATATGTTTGATTCCATTTTGTTACCTGAATTTAAAAGCAGTTCAAGAACTCAGTAAAATTGCTTCTGACAAAATTATGAAGCTTTTTCTAATGGCTAAAAAAGCTCAACGTTTTTCCAATTTCTTTACCAGGATGAAATCACTGTTATACAGTGTGAAAAAAAAGGTTTCAAAGAAAGGGGGGCCTTTTCTTCTGTATATTAAAACTTCTTGGCCAGGTATGCTATCAGCTCTTAGCAAACACAGGATTACTTTATATTATAAAATATATATATATATATATATCAACACTATTGATAATATTGGTACTTTTGGTATTGTGCATGTGTTTGACTCAGCTCTTCCTTAAACTAATGCTTCTGGACATAAACTGGGGAGAAGGGAAAATCAACTTCCTTTTGGGCACCTGAGAGGAGAGGTGTGCTGATGTTTGGATGTTTGGGGCTTTAGGTTCTGCAGACGCTTTACGTTGTTTATTTATTTACTGTTACCTCTGCATTCCCAGTGACTGGAAATTTCTGTAAATGTAGGTAAAACACTGACATCTAGTGCCTAGAAAAAAGCAACAAAACATGCTCCAAAACTCCAGCTTTGGGCCTCCTGGGCTGGGTTTAACTTCTCAATAATATTATGGACTGCAGTATATTGTGGGTATTGTAATTACTGTTTGTAAGTTCAGACTTCACATATTTGGGGCCATCTAGACTGACATGCTCTTGTGCCCTTGCTAATCACTTTTCTCCAGGAGGCAGAAGGGAAAGTTGAGCTAAACACCACCTGGCAGAAGCGACTCCTTCAAGTGAACTGTCTCACCACAATTTTCAGTACTTCCATGTCTCCTCTGAAAAAAAAAGTCTCATGATCCCTTTTGGAGGGATTTTTTTGTCTGTTTTGTAGCAGTCTCATGCTGGTGGTCCAGAGGTAGCCTGCAGATCCCTGATGAGCCATTAGAGGCTTCCCTTTCTCAAATTCCAGCTGATGGATGCCTGCTGTCAACAGAGCTGCAAAATAAGTTACTTAACATTTTATGCCTTTTTTATTATTATACAGGTCTTTAGAATTATCTACTTCCTCCTGTTTATGATGATCTGTTTTAATGATGACTTCCAGCAAATGCTTTCAAAGAATCTCAAAGACTCACAGTGTTCAAGGACAAAAACTTAAAGGAATTAGCAATTCCTGGCAATAGGACCCCTATCTTCGGCTTCGTTCTTTAGGCTGCCCTTCAACACAAAAAGCCCTCAACCAGCTAAACAAAAACCCAGCCAAAAACCCCAAACCACAACAAAAAAACCAACCTACTTAAATATGGTTATCCTCCTAGATTTGATCGTTTTTTTCCCCCACTACAAAGAAAGAAATCTGGCAAAGTCTGCTTAAAACACTATTCTTGCCAAGTGGATTTTTAAAACTTTTTGCTTTCCCATTTCTTATGCTTCTTTTTTGTTATCTTAAACCAGGACTGCCTACTGATTTTTAACTGGCATTTAAAATTATTATTTGCAGAAATAATTTCTAGGCCATTATGAAAATGACAGAAGGAAACTCTGGTTTGCTTTGCTACCACTTCCCCCTCATGCCCTTAACCCCAGTCCCCTTTTTTTAATGCTTAATAAGATTTCCTTTTTTTTCTTATTCTGCAGGACAAGTAGTGCAGACATGTAGAGCCAGGGCCACCAAGGGGGAGCAAAAATGCAGTGAATGCTGAAGGGTTCATTTCTGTAAGTCAGACTTTGGTGACTGGACCAGTTCAAAACACATTATTCTGCCCCAGATCGTAAAGAATGCATTTGAAATTCACATTCAGACTGATAATGTACCAACTTAAATGTCTTTGAACAAAGAAAAACCAAGCAAAAGTATGCCAGGTATTTCCATGTGCAGAAACCAGCGAGGCAAATATTAGGTGTTATTTCTAGAGGTGACTCTGGTGTTTTCAGATACAGAAGGGAATGAAGTCAAGTTGGTTTTGGGTAGATGCTTTTCTTAAAAAATGTTTATCAGGCTTCATGGCTGCAACACTACAGTGATCCTTCACTTTACTCCTGCCATACTGTGCTGATGGGACAAGAGAAGCAGAAATGTGAGCATATAGCACAGGCTGGGAGCCATAGTGAGTGGGCTATTAAAACATGTATATACAATACAATAGTTGGCTCTTCTTATTTCTCCTGAGGAGGTAGTTAAGTCTTTAAATCAGCTAAGAAGCCAGCTCAACAGTGTGGAATAATTATAGGGCATTTCTTGCTCATTTTTATATAATCCATTAAGTATCTCCTAGATTTATCTTCCTATCTCTGCTGTTATATGTCATTTGTAGTTTCTAGTCTAAATAACTATATTTATGGGATTAGCCAGCAGACAGGCTGATGAGATTTGGTTTCTGGGATCTAAACTCAGTATTTCTTTCAATCTACTGAGAATAAACCGTTTTGGGTTTTCTTTTTTTGCATCCCTTGTTGTCTAAAATGAGAGAATGAGTATGTTCTAATACTTCTGTTTTATTCTGGCTACTAAAATACAAGAATTACAGAATGAACTTCTATGCCAACCTGTCTTTTAAGAAACCTGAAGTCATATCTGAGCTATTAAAGTTTAATAGCTAGTGGGGGGAGAGAAATAATTACTTCCCATAACATCTTTCTCTATCAAGAATTTTGTTGTAACGTTGATGCAAAATTATTCCACTGGCATTATAAACTGCCATGTAATGTCTGATAATGACACCTCTTACAACCACAGAGAAACCTTTGTTATGACTTAGATTACACATTCATATCCTGAACCAAATATGAAGATGAATATAATGACATTACAGTTCTCTGCAGGTGACAAAGTTGATTGTCCAGTCTAGGTCTCCCTATGACTGAACTGCAGAAAGCCAAGAGACAGCAGCCTGTGTTACTTCTCCCAGTGTTAGAATGACAGCTGAGGGTTGCTCCAGACATTCGGCTCTGCAGGGACTGTGGGAGATTATACTGTCCTCTCTTACCATCAAACAACCCCACAGACACATCTAGCCCTGAGTTCCTGGGTCATTCACTATCAGAACTTTTGATTTCTCAGATGTCAGAGAATAATCCTTTCTTACCCGCTCTCATCTCTATAGATAGCTAATATATCAAGGTGGCATTTGAGCTGATAGGTATAATTTTTTAAATTATGTGAGAATGTGAAATTTTTTAAATATGTGAGAATGTGAAATTAATTAGCCAGAGTTTTGTCTCGCCAAAAAGGAGCAAAACTCAGTTGTCTGCATAGGCACTTTACCCATTTCCCATTAATAGGAACAGTGTTAGCAAAGTTCAGATTTCCTTTTGGCTTCACTGTTATCTCTTTAATGAATTTTTTCACATGACTCCTGGTGATTTTCCTTATGTGATTTCTTTAGACAGGATAGGAAAATCCCGAAGTACGGGAAATCCGTATTCACATTCAAATCCGACACAATGAAGGAATGTAATCTACAGATGAGATGCAAATTTTTGTTACCTGTTCACTCTAATGTTGAAAATCTTGGCTTGAACTATCTGTAATTTAGTTTTGACTTTGTGCTTCCTTTATTTTAACCTTAAATATAGGATGTTGCAAAAAATTCATAATGTAGGGAAATAGGATTTTATGTAAAAAATTTCAGCTTTCTAATGAAAGAAATTATTTGGTATCTTTGAATAAGACTATGTTGTGACCTTTTTTGTCCCATTGGGCCTTTGGTTTATCTTTAAATGCTATATTCTTGGGATGGAGAGTTTATTTCTGACTTTTTCTGGTCAACCATGCTTGTATGGAAGCTGAATTCTTTTAAGGGAATTTGAACACATCACCTTTAAATTCTTCAGATTTTCAGACTCAAAGCAGCTTCTCTGTAAGCTACAGCCTGAAATGCTTTTAAAAAATTTTTAATTTTAATTTTTTTTTCAGTAGCAGCAATCATATTACAGCAAGATTGTTTGCCTTGCCAAAAGGTTCACTAATGACCTTCAGCAGGGACAGGTTCCTAACACATGTGGGGGTTCTGCTGATGGTATTTCAAGTGACCCTTGTAATCACCGAGCATCAATTGGCAGTGAAGTTTCAGCATTAAACTTTAACTTCGCTCATTTGGGGTTTTAATTGTGCTTTGAAACGTTTGATGGCTTGGCTGACCTTTCTCTGGGTTAACTGAAGACTGAGACTTATCTGCCAGGAGGGAGCTGCTGAGGAAACCTTGGGGCATAGCACTTGGTTGGTGTCACTGAGACAGCATGGTCTGGTATCTCTAGGGTTAGAAATGTCTCTGAACTTTTTATGGGCTTTAACTGGAGCTACAGAAAAAAGAAAAACGTTGGGAATGCCAAGAATTTTACTAAGACTAGGCGATGAGTATAAATTGAAGAACCACTTAACATTAAATGCAGGGATTGGATGCTATAATCCCTTTTTGTATTTCTAAAGCATTTCTATCCCTTCTTTTCCCTATGGGAAATCTATCAGGAGAGCAGTGAATTTTCCTGCTAATGGGAAAGTCCAGCATTGCCATCTCCCCCAGGCTTCTTTCCTGCTGTCATGCAGCAAGGGCACCCCATGTAGGACTGGGGCAAGGCCTTTGCTGAAAATACTATCGGTTTGCAAAATCCCCCTCTCCTGACCCAAAGCTATTTTGGAGATCTGCAGTTTTCACCAAAGCTAGCAATTTTATCTTTTTTCCTTTAGGTCTGATTCAATACTACATAGAGGGGCAGATGGTGCCCACAATGAGTGCAGATACTGCACCTGTAGACTTTCTCCTGC
Source organism: Certhia americana (assembly GCA_018697195.1). Lineage (NCBI taxonomy): Eukaryota > Metazoa > Chordata > Aves > Passeriformes > Certhiidae > Certhia > Certhia americana. The sequence goes on along the minus strand of CM031863.1, from coordinate 34,352,786 downwards.
CCCTGTGAGTATTCTTGATTTCCATGCTGGCCTTATGGCTCTGGCACTGTGTCCTGAAACACCCACCTCTCATCTCTGGGCAATTAGTCTGGGAGCCACCAGACAGGAACCTTTCCTGGCTGTGTTTGTACAGGAGGCCAAAGGCAATACCAAATTCAGAAGGTAAGCAGTGGGGCAGGCCGGTGAATTCAGGCTGAGGGGCAGTGTGACTGGTGAAAGGGGGCTCATTTCAGTGGTCTGCAGTACCTACGTGTCACATCAAAGACACAAACCATCCTTTGGGGTGCTGCCCTTCAAACCTCCATTCTTGATGACAAAAGGCAGTTTGGTGCATGAAAACAAGGATGCACAGGCTCATTCCAGGCTAGCTGTATCCCAGGCTGCAGGTAAGTGTCCACATTCCCACTGTGAGGCCTCTCACTGAGCAGGACCTGTGGGCTCTGGATCAGACCCTGGTGGGGAGGAGAGAATAAGGAAGAAGGTAAGGGCCAGTTTCTTTCCAGCTTGTGGAAGAGGTGAAAACCCTGTGGTGCTGGGAATGACATTGACAGCCAGAGATGTGGCACATTTTGGCAGAGATTTCAAAATCAACTACTATAAACTTGGCATCTTCTCTGGGGCTCCCCAACAGTCCCACTCTCAGCATAGTATCCCCATGCATTTAAAGTCCTGTCCCCTTGGATGATACCTTGTTAAATATCTGTTTCCTGCAATAATATTTTATCTTGTAATTATAATCCCAGAGCATGCAAAAGAAACACCAAGATGAATATGTTCGATTACCTTACCTTCATCCTTCAGAGCATTGAGTTAACCCCAGCCACTGAGTAATTGCACCTGCAAAATGGGTTTTATTGGAAGAAACAAGAGCAGGGGGACTCTGCAGCCAGCAGAGATCGTCTGTTTGCCTTTGCAAAACCATTTCAAGCCTCTTGGTTTGAGACTATGTCATTAGCTTGTGTCAGTGATTAGAGAAGTATATATTCAGTAATGGACTATTTATTGTGCAAAGTTTAGTCCATAATCTATTTACTTGCCGCTGCCAGCACATCACACAGTAGCATTGAATCTAATATTGAACAAAACCCTGAGTGGTGCAGTATCACCTTTTGATTTCTTCACTTGCCAATTGTTTTTCTTACCAGGGATAAGTCCTGCAGACCTTAATCTCTTAGCAAATCCATGCTGGTAATTTTCCCTGCTTTGCTAGGCCTTGGTTCTCAGCTCAGTGGTGATGCTCAATTGAGACATGGTAAAAGCACCATCCAGTTGGAACCACTGAGGAGAAAAGGAACAGGGCTGAAGGCCACAAGTCTCCAAGAGGAAGGTAAATGTTCAGTGAGATGCGGATTAGGAGAAAACTGGAGTGGACAGACTGAAATTTTCTGGGTTACTGTTAGGCTGTCAGAATGCAACTGTAGCTCACATTTGTACCAGCCAGTTGTATTTCCAGCTCAGGAGTGTGAGCTCTGCAATGGAAGTGAATGCATTGTTCATTTTAGTAGCATATGGCATTTTTTGGGGGGGTGGGGGGCAGCAGACTGAGTAAGGAAGGCAGATAAAAACCCTTGAGGTGCCCAGGGTGTGTGAATCCAGGAATTGCTTGTTCAGAGGGGAACTGCAGGACTGGACCTCAGCGGGCACAGCTTCCTACAGGGGAGGCAAGAGGTTGGTGTCCAGCACATGTAAACTGAAAATGCCCCATTTGGTACAGGCACAGCTGATATGCCTGGACCAGAGGGCATATCAGCTTCTGGGGAAGAGGGATGAGAAATGTCCTGGGGACCTCTTGTCCCTTCTTAGTGCCAGACTGAAGGGACAGGGAGATCATTCTTCTTTATTTCCTTCTATCCCGGCTGTGTCTGCTGCCTACACACCCTGAGCCATCCTCATCCTCTTGGGGCAGCCCCCAGCTCAGCTTTTCCCAAGTGTCTGCAGCAGTAAACCTGCTGCCTAGTCATCTATTGAGGACACCTGCTCTGGGCAGGTATCTGCTTTACCTGGGCTTAGAGCCAACTTGATGCTACCAATGGAAATTTTTCCACGTTAAGAAGGAAAACCGTCTCTTTCCAATTTGTGTGACAAAGTTCAGACAAGGAGAACGCAAGGCGTCATCAGCAGTCGACGTGCTCTTCTGGGATTTTCATGTGGCTGTAAACTTGGTGTGTAGATGGCGTCACTCAGCTCAGCGTGGCCGCAGGGTGTAGCCAGGGCTGGGTAATCAGTCCCCCTGTGTCAGTGATTCCAAGTCCCCCTGTGTTAGTGATTCCAAGTCCCCCTGTGTCAGTGATGAGTGGCTGCGGGGCAGGAACCCAACCCACCTACCGCAGTCGCAGCTGGGGAGCGACTGAGGCGTGCGGCTGGCCGCATCCCTGCAGCGCTCTGCCCCCGTAGGAAACAAGGTGCACCCCGAGCGATGTCAGAGCTGTAGCGGGGGGAGCCCCGTGATTTTTTGGCAAGAGCTGCCCGTGCGGCGCCGCAGACGCTGGGTTTTGGCAGCCACGGAGCCGTGAGGGGGCGGTGTTGGACCGCGGCAGCGCCCGGCCCCGGCGGGCCCCGCAGCCGCTTCGCTGCTTTTGGGCCCTTCAAGCCTTGGTATTTTCCAGCAGGGAAACGCCAAGGGAAAAGCCTTGGTATTTTCCAGCAACGAGACCCCCTTTCCCCCTTATTCCTTTTTTCTCACATATACGTTTTTCCGTTTCTGAGGTCTTTCCCGCACCTTCCAGCAGTTTATGGTGCATGCCAGCGCTGGAGGGGAGCTCTTTGCCAGCTGAACATCCCTGGATTCGCGGGTGTGAAGCTGTCGCAGCCAAGGTGTCTGTGATGCCCCACCACACCCCACGTGCTCCTGAGCTGACTCCCAGCCAAACCTCTGCATCACTGCCACGTGCTCCCTCAGGTGACTCCCTGGCTATCAAGCCCTGGAGGAGAGGTTACACCACAGGTTTTCCCTAGCTTGAAGAGAATAAAATCACCCATTGGTGACAGCCAACCTCACAGGTACAAAATAATGCCAGGTTATTTCGCTTTGCACTGTGCAAATCTCTCCTTTTCCCTACACTGCTTTATCTCATTTTTTGTGGTTGCAAATTATCTTTCTTTTCTTTCCCAAACCCCAAAACTTTCTCTAGATGAAAGCTATTGCACCTGAGTGCAATAAAGGTGCTGCCTTCACCTTTATCTGCTGCTGTTGGACAGATGAATCCATGCTACAGCAGAGCACTTGCAGTTTACTATCTTTCTTCTGTGAAAATTTGCCTATCAGTGTAAGTGGCATCTGGAGATGGGAAAGCAGATCTTCAGACACTCCACCTCTCTTTCACTGGGTCAACGAGGAGATTGATTTTTCTTCTGCTCTGCTAGCAAAGCCACAGGATTGTTTTTGATTCCTACTCTGTATGACAAGAATAGGAGTTGGGGGTGAGGGGGTAGGAAGAAAACTTTGAGGGACCAGCTCTGCCCCTTGCAGTTATTGAAGGGATTCCCACCAAGGGGGGTGAAAGAGGTCTTGCCAAGGCAGACATTATGATCATCTCTCTGTCTCATGTAGAATCAGTGTGTTGTTAAGGTTTGAGCCAGCCTCTTATTTCACTACAGTTGTTGAGGCTTTCCTCAATACATCAAAAACCTGAAGGACTAAACAGCCCCAGCAATGGCTGGAACAGGAGTAATTCCTGATCTAAAGCAAACCTTGCTGAGGGCCACTCTTTCTTTCATACTTGTGACGCCAAGCAAAGTGAATGACCAACACAAGATGATTACTTTTTCCTTTGTGCTCTCTTAGGTTAAAGTTTTGAGAGGATAAGGATTACCTCTGGGACCAAATCCTGATTTTGAGCTGATGGATACTCATTGCAGGCTCTGCTCCCTTTGCACCCTCAGCTTCCCTCAAAAGAGGAGGAGTTGTGTGGGAGCCAGAAACCCAACCCCTGGCAGCCCTGTATTATGTGAGATATTTCATTTACAAAGGTAGGATATTTCTACGATCACCTTCCCTTGATGGCTCCCCAAGCCTTGCTCTGCCAATGTAGTTCAGTTCAGAGAGGTTATTAGGGAGACTAACATGAATGCCTTGTGAAGAGCAGGAGGTATTCTGAAGATAGTCCCCTCCAGTACTGAACTTCACAAAGTAGCTGGCAGGTGCAGTTTATTTTACCTGATTGCTCGATTGCTTTGATCTTTAAGAAGTCTAGTAAATACCTAAGAAGAAGAACATGGTTCACCTGTTCTGCATAGTAAAAACAAAATCCACCTCAAATTGCACAATGGAGGGAATATCTGTCTCTCTGTGTTAGTGATGCTAAACTGGCATTTCAGTGGGAGGGCTCAGCCCTGGACAGGTTTTTCCAGATTAATTAAAAGGAACATGGTGATATCTGAAATTCTACTTGCTTCATGTGCTCATGGCTTTTTTAAGCATGTAAATCAACAGAAGTGCATACCTCTCTTTGCACCTGAGCCTGTGAAGAGAGGATAAGTTAGTTTAATGGCTCTCTCTTTTTATTGAAATCCCTATTTGTTGGGTATCCTGGGGTTTACAGTGACTAATACCTTTCCATAAGACATCTCTCAATCAAGAGAGACAACTATGTTTACAGGGCAACATTTTTCACCTGCTTGTCAGCAGGTCAAGCAGTACCAAAACACACACTCTCCTCCTGAATCCCACAGCAAATCATTCATTTTTTTAAACATCATCTACTGTCAGTAATGGTGTTGGAGAAGAGTTAAGACAGCCACGCTTCTGCTTCATACCTATGGAGAGAGGAGAGCTTAGAGCATTTACCTGAGAGGTAAATTTAGGAGGGAGAGCCTTCTCAGCACTGTTTTGCTGCTTGTGTTTTTTCATTGCAGTTAACTGCAGATACAGCTGAAAAGGAAAACACAAAAAAACCCAACAGAAAAAATGCCCCAAAACACAAACCAGTGGGCTATTAACAAGTCGGTTTAATGTTGACAATGGCACTTTGCAGTGGGAGTGTGATCTGCTTAATGTTCCAGAGCAGAACAGCCCCTCAGTTCACATCCCTTTTGTTGGCAGCGGTGGACACATTTCCCCCAGAAGTTAAAGCCATGTGTCTCATTTCTGAGAGAGGCCTATTCATAAAAAGTGAGGAAAAATTGATTGTCCGATCCACATAAGGAAAAAGCACACAAGGGGATGAATTACGAGAATTAAGATGGGCAGACAGATTTCTATAGCTCGTGTATGTAAAAATCTGTGCCTGCTAGACTTGAGCTGTGTCATTTTAGATGCGTTTCTCCAACCCAAGTAAATATTTCTGTCCATTGGAAAAGAAGGAAATTTCATTTTTCATCAAAGCTCTACAGTGATCTCATTATTAAAAAGAGAGGGAAAAGGTATATCAGGAAGGCAAAGCAGCAGCAGCCACATAGTTGTTTTCAATAATCCAGTGAGTCACTACACAGAAGAGCCTTTCATTTCTCCCTGTGGTTCAGACTAAATTGTTTATTAACATTTGGTGCATTATTTAAAATTTAAAAAAAAGAAAAAAAAAAAAAAGAAATTGTATCTCTTTATTTTAAAGAGTGTTGCAATAAAAATTATTCAAATTTATCAAGTGCATTTTACAAGGCAGTAACCACAGCAAGTTTTTCTTCATACCACAAGATATTCCCTGGCTTTTCCATCTCATTCATAGTCATACATAAGGAAGCTGTTTACGTGGCATTGCTACAGGGGGAAAAAAATATTTTAGAAATGAAAACTTGATCCAACCAATGGCTGCATTTGTAATGGAAGACCTAAGTGGAAGGTGAACAGCAGCCTAATGTAATATTTTAAAGGCAATTTTTGAAAAGTGATGTATAATAGCTGCAAAGGGGATCTGTACTTCAGATCTTCATCTGTGCAGAGGTGTGGAATAGAAGCTAATTGCATAAGTAGCTATAATGCACACTGAGCTGCCAGAACAGACAAATACAAATATTTAAGATATTTCTTTTCTTTTTTTTAAATCACAAGGTCGTGAACTTGCATTTTGGTTTTGTTTCTTTTTCCCCAGGAAATTGGACAGGAGGTTGGCTGAAAGTGTACCAGAGCTCTACAGGGATTTCTTGTGCCTTTTCAAGGAAGGATTTGCTGTGTAATAATATATGTGTAAATATTGTTCGGGGCTTGTTTTGTTTTGTTTTGCTTTGCTTTTTTTATCTCAAATGCTTGCCAAGGAAATTGAACTGTACAAACATAATTAGCCAGGGGCTGAACATTTAATCTTAAATTCTGAGTCTTCATTAAGTCTTAATTTAAACCTTAGGAGGGAAGCTTGTAATCATTCCTGTTCGTAAGGATGGATGGAATTTGTGGCAGGTTTTTATGGCAGAAGAGGGAAACCACTCAAATGCGGAAAGTTTGGAAAACTCTGCCAAAGCCAGTAAGTGGTCAAGTGGTTGAATCATGGATAATAGGACAAGATCTGGATCCAAGTCATCTCTTGTGTGGTCAAAGCAGGCCATGGTGGATGGGCTTTGGGCAGCCTGGTCTGGTGGAAGGTGTCCGTGTTTGTGGGGTTGGGATCAGATGGGCTTTCAGGTCCCTCCAACCCAAACCATTTTGTGGCTAGGAATTTAAGAAGGTGGTGTGGGAGAACTGGGAGGCTTGTGGGGTGATACAATGAGAGCTTTCCCTTCATATGAGAGTTACTCCAAATCAGGATGGAGGGTTTGGGGGTAGGGTTTTTTTTTTCCCATGGATGGGCTTTCCATGGGTGATCTTCCAATGGCATTGTTATTTTTAACCTGAAAAAGGTTACCTATTTTTACCTGAAAAAGGGACAATTTCTGAATTTGGATCAGTTTTAGTCCTTCAAGATAAAATAAACCAATAGTACCTTTTATTTTTATCTCAATTTACTGAGAAAAATTTCTACGCTAGGCATAATAGGGAAAGGAAACTGGAGGGAGTAAAATTAAATAAAACAAATCCTTTTATTCCCTTCTGCAAGCACTTTCCTGAGCTGGGAAGTTGTGGAGAAATGTGAAGGTGCTGTAATTTCTCCTACACCTTCCCTTTGCCCTTTTTCAGTGATAGAGCTATCAAATGACATCTTTGGGAGGAACATGCAAGACCCTCTCCATATCGAATAAAGTCCAAAAAGCAGCAGCATTTATTCCTTTTATTGTTCTCTTGTTCAGTGTTGTCAGGGGGATGGGACCTTTGTCATAATTTGAAATAGCCCTCTTTTTTCCCTCATTGCCAAATACTCAGAAGAGCAGTAACAGAGGTTAAAAATAAATATGAAAATTGATCTTAAATCTAAATAACAAGATTTATATAGTACCTACTACTTGATGAAAGTGTCCTTTTTCTAGTGCTTTTAAAAAAAATGAAAAACAAAGGAAAAGTAGTGCAAGAAGAGAGCATTCACCTTGCAAATGGCTGGACTCCAGGAAAGAAGGAAAAAAAAAAAGGGGGGGGGGGGGGCAGAAAAAGGGAAAATTTGGGCGGAGATTTGCATGGCTGCCTGCAGACAAGGCTACCCACTGGCCTGCTGCCTGCTCCTGGTCTGCCAGCAGAAGTTTTGCCCTTGCCTTGGCAGCAGCCCCCTGAAATGCTGCTTGGCTTTATGCCATGGCTCCTGGTGGGCTCCAGCCCCAGGGAAGGCAAGGAGCGGGTGTCCTGCATGGAAAAGCACCCCAAGCAGTGCCCAGACCCCCAGATACCACATCAGCCCCATTGCTTCAAAGCAGAAGCAATGCCACTCGGATGATGACAAGTGAGTTAAATCCCAAAGTTTATAACAAGTTGGGTTCTAAGTCCTCCTTGGTGCAGTGTGCTAGGGTAATGAGTGCTTCTGCTCACCTCGGCAGCTTCATGACTCCTACAGCTACGTGGAAAATTTAGAATTATAGAACTATTTAACATGGCAACAACAACTTGGAAGGATCTGACTGGTGCAGTTCCTACAAATCAACCCAGCATGGGCTTCTAAGCAAATGGGCTGGTCCCCTGTGAGCAGTGGAACATCTCGTCCTGGGCATGTTAACAGCAGAGCTCGAAATAATGGTGACTTTTGGAAACCAATTTTGATAACCAGACTCTATTTGTAAGGTGTTTAGAGCTAATAAAGCTTCTGTGGTCTTGGGAGTGCCCTTTTCCTTGAGCACAATGGGAAACTCTTCTTGTCAGGATTGCTATAGAAACAATGCATTATCAGGAAAACGGGACCATCCGGCAAATTGTGCCAGACAGGGGATGTGTGCTGATAACGCAGCAGCCTTAATTTGCTCTATTTTGTTATAAGTAGAGCTTACATTGCCTATAGAAATGTAAAGAGGCAGGTGAGCTGAAGCGTCTATTATTTATAGACACAGTTTGTGCTGTACAAGTGAATTTTTCTTAGGAAGACTTTTTAGAAAAAAAAAAGGCTTCAGAAACTGCTTCGTAAATAATTATGACTGGGAGCTTCAAGTGTGCTTTGAAGAATGGGTGGATATTCTTTAGCTCCCCTTAAAATTTTTCAGTTGCAACCTTGAACGTGTTGTAAAAAGTGGGGTGCTTTGACCATGTGGGACAGCCCCATTACTGACAGCCTTTAGCACGATAATGCTGAACCATGGCTTGTATTGCCTTCTGTCATCTTGCAAAACTGAGTCACCCACAGGCAAAGGCAAATATTATTAGTATGTTGGTATGCGTGTACTGTATGGCTTGAGAAATAGCACAAGACTGAAGTATGATCCAACAGCAAGAAGAAGAAAGGTAGAAACTCCTCGGTCTCAAGTGGATAACCTCTGTATTTTCTTTACTGCATTTTACTCAATGTCACTTGGGAGGATGTTCCTCTGTTTTTAAAAAGAAAGAAGACATGAAATGTGGCAGGAGATCATTGAGCTGAGAGGAGTTTGGCTTCAGATGTGAGACACACCACCAGGATCACAGAGAAGGTAGGGGAGGAGTTGGAAAGAAGGATGAGTGAGAGAGGACTAGGCAAGAGAATGCCATATTTGGATGTCATATATGAGTTGGGAAGAAATCAAAAACGCCCATGTTTTTTCCTGTGGGTGACAGGAAAAATACTGCAATTTCTACTGGGATGAATGAGGGTGCTGAGGCACTGTCACAGGCTTCCCAGAGAGGTGGTGGATGCCCCAGCCCTGGAAGCATTCAGGGTCAGGTTGGATGGACTTCTGAGCAACCCGATGTAGTTGAAAGTGTCCCTGCTCATTGCAGAGTGTTTGAAAGGATTTTAAAATCCAACCTAAAGTATTCTATGATTCTGTGAAATGTAAGTGAGGCTCTTGGAAAAGCAGGTTGCCAAGGAGTTTGATATATACTGGAGGATTAAAAAAAAAAGAAACAATATGATACCCTAATTCAGAGTGGACAACATAGACCTGTTTTAGGACTCTTACAATAACTGAGAGTGTACTTAAATCTTTTTGCTATGAATGAGATATAAACACCACTAAAACCCAAGTACGGTCTAAAATGTTTTCTTGAGATCAGCCTTTATTTCCAGAAAATACAATTACGAAGCCTGTGTTGTATTGGCTGCTGCTGAGATTTTGTCTTTATAAGATATTTTTTGTATTATCTAATTGGGCGGCTTCTTTCAGGTTCCCAGGGTACTCTTCTTTCTGCTTTAGGGGAATTTTTGCTACTCCTCAAACAATAATTCTGAACACCAACACGCCCCCCTCCC